>JADRCH010000146.1:3045472-3084418 GCA_019843965.1 Rhynchomys soricoides
TAGATAGCCATCCTTGATCTTTGTTAGACATTCAGTGTTAGCACTGTGGTGCTTCTTCTAGCTTCTTTTTTACAGCAGGAACAAGAATGAAATCTTAACGAGCACAGCCTAGCTACCTAGAAATCTTAGTTAACTGATTTTTAACTATTTTGTTGTTGTTTGTTGTTAATGTTCTTTAGACTATAACGTACTTTGAGGAGAAAGGCATCTTAATAAGGTAAAGTACTTCAAAGCAAAGCCCTATACAGCTGTAGGATAAGTTCTGCCTTCAAAGCTCAAATTTATCACTCAGATGCTGCTATGGCTCAGCTGGAGAGGCCCTTCGTGTTAGGATTCTGTATTGCCCAGACAGTTTAACCTAGCTTGTGAATACAGCCCTGTGAACATAGCGATGTCATTTGCTGGCAGACATTATCAACATAGGGAACTGGGACTGCAAATTGACCATAAAATCAATCTCTGTACTTGCTATGTTCTCTTGAAATAGGTTGACTGATGGAAGTGTACATAGGAATGAAGGGGGAAGGACGGGTGGCAACTGGAGAAACAACGGGGAGATGGGGGGGGGGGATGAAAAGTCACTTCCTAACAATAGGAATTTGGTCTCTGAATGATAGGCCTAGGAATGTAATCTTCTCAATCATTCAAAAGCAGCATATTTTTATGTGTAGTATTGAATTTATGAAAGTGTGTGAACTTTTGCACTCTGGAGAGCTCTCAACAGAAATGTTTGATATATCAACAGTTTTCTTGGTGACCAGTAGCTTGCTGGAAAATCCCACTAAGGCAGAATGGTCCATGAACATTCTTCTCATTCAGACTTCCAATGGAGATAACAGCTCTCAACAAGAACTATTTTCGAGCCCTTCTCTTGATAGGAAATGAATTTGTCCAGTTTTTTTTAGAGATCATCTGTCTACCTCTGTGCCTGGGGTTGGGGACTTGTCATGGATGATTTTTTCCTTTCTTTCTCTAATACAGTCTTTATATATTCTTTTAACAATAATTCATTTATTTCATATGGAATTCTTGCTCGATGACAGGTCTGGGTGGGGTTGGGGAGATGTCAAACATGGATGGATATCTTATTTCAAATGACACACAAGACTTCGTCCCTTCCCAAAGCTTTAGACCCTGTCAT
Organism: Rhynchomys soricoides; assembly: GCA_019843965.1. Lineage (NCBI taxonomy): Eukaryota > Metazoa > Chordata > Mammalia > Rodentia > Muridae > Rhynchomys > Rhynchomys soricoides. The sequence goes on from JADRCH010000146.1 coordinate 3,046,614, forward strand.
TGTCTCCAGTGTCTGCAGCCCACAGACATGATCTGCTATCCATGTGGGCTAGCTGTGGTTAGGGTCTATCCCACCATGTCCCCTGGCTTAGGTTATCTAGCTTTCTGAGTTCTGTTTACTTCTCTGTCTCACAAAGAAGTGAACAGGTTGGCTGCTGGGGAGATTCTTAGGTCTAAGATAGGATGCCTTTGGGGGCTAATGTCCCCACATCTGTGTGCAGCCAGAGGCTCAGCCAATGTTTTCTCTTGCACAGGTGTGGAGGACAGAATGAGTTACTATGTGGATCCCACCGTGGGCAGCCCCTCCACATACTCTGCACCTCATCCTGCAGTGGCGGTGAGTGATGGTCGCTTCCTTGCTTCTTTCCTTACCTGCCCAGCCTCTATACATTTCTTCCTGCCCCTGGAGACATGTGGAAGCCAGGGATTCAACGTTGGCCCTTTCAGAGGAGTTCTATTATGAGATTATCTATGTTTTATGTGAATATAAAATAGAAATCTAAGAATCCTGGATTTGTTGAAGGTTTTTACTTTCAGAGAATGTGGCTCCTCTTAAGGAGATACTGCATGATGTCTAGCAACATAATTGGTTGTCTACTTTTGGGAAGTGCTACTGTCCCTTAATTGGAAGAGGTTAGGTATACAGCTAAGTTCCTACACTACCCCAACAGCTCCAGAGCAAGGATAAAAGGCTTTTAAAGTGGTTATCCTTCAGTCAAGAATGCTGGTCCAGCCGGGCAGTGGTGGCGCACGCCTTTAATTCCAGCACTTGGGAGGCAGAGGCAGGTGGATTTCTGAGTTCGAGGCCAGCCTGGTCTACAGAGTGAGTTCCAGGACAGCCAGGGCTATACAGAGAAACCCTGTCTCAAAAAAAAAAAAAAATGCTGGTTCAGAACAGTCTCACATTTGATGTCAGTGCATGCTACATGCCCAGATTGGTCTAAGCTGGCTTGATTTACTTGTAAAACATAACTTTAAAAAGTGAGACAGTGTTTCCATCCCAAGGGGTTCTATTTAGCATATTATCTTAATAGACATTTTTCAAAATCAAATATTTTCTGGTCCTGAAAGATTACCAGTTATCTGAGTCCCACAGTTTGAGCTAAAAGCCCTATTAGCATTCTCTGGTCACTTGTACTAGAAGCACCCTTGAAACATTATCATCCACAGTTGTTAAACCTCTGCAGTTCTCAAGTAATGGCCTATTGATGAAGAACTCATGTTCTCTGCTCCAGGGTCAATCTGTCATAAGCAGGGCATGGAGTCTTCTGGCTTGTAAGGTCAGCTCCTCTAGAGACTGTAATGAAGGATGTGATGCCATAGCCAGGAGGTAAAGAAACAACACTTTTAGAAGCTGTTGGGCTTTTGTGTGGGAGGGGTTTAGCTTCCAGGTACTTACATGGGTGGTGTGTGGGTCCCTTTCAAATGACCAAGGAAGTGTTCTTTCCTGTTGTGCTATTCTGGCTAGCCTTTGTGGGCTCTGGAAGTCCCTCTACCACTGGCTCATTGGCCCTCTCCTGAGTAATTCTTCTTTGAACACCACATTGCTGGTCTACCTGGAGGAGGGCAGGCGTGGGAGGGCTAGATTGCTTATAGTTTTAACTAAACATAACCTATGTTGGGTTATGTTTAGGGTCAGGATTATGTCAAGGTTCCTCCTGATAAGGAGGAAGTGTGGAGGATGGCCAACGGAATTACCTTATTTGGGGCCCATGTGGACAGGATACTAGGAAGCACCTTGACCTGTGCAGAAGGTAGGGGTAATAATTGCCCACTAACCTCTTCTCAGAGCTGCAGGCTTTGGGACACAACAACAGGACCAGGGCCAAGGGTGGGTTCCCAAGGGTTCTGTTCCACATGGAATGTACTAATACCCAAGAGGTTAAATGAAATCCACATTCAAAATGTTTTTTGATAAGACTGTTTAGGGGACATCCCTGTCTGAGGGTAGGGGACCACAACGAAGAGTCCCCACTTTCCCCATAATTCAAACATACTTCTTTTATAAACATGGTGCCTATATTTTCCAAACGAATATTTCAGAAACTGTCCTACAAAGCTTTAGAAACAAATAAACCTGTGAATGTATCTTATGAAAGAATTTTAGGCTGGTGACATGGTAATGGTCTGTTTTCCTCCCAGACCTCAAGTTCCTCAGAATAACAATTCAGACTCAAAATATAGTTTTAAATACCCAGGGCATATAGCTAGGCTTGTTCCCTGTCTTGCTAATAACTTAAAATAACTCATTTATATGGACCTACATTTTGCTACATGGCTGGTTACCTGTGCTCAGGTACCATGTGTCTATCTCATCGAATCTTCCCTGGTGAATCTCTCATGCTGCTACCATCACAGAATCCTTTCTGCCACCCAGATGTCCCACCTTCTAGTCTACCCTTTCCTATAGGCCATAAGTTTTTTTAACTGACAGGTGACACATCCACACAATACACAAGATATTCTCTCTACAGGAGATGGCTCAGTGGGTAGAAGCACTTGCTGCAAAGCCTGATGACCTGAGTTTAGGTTTTCAGATTCCACAAAAAGGTGGAAGAGAATCTGAGTGCATAAAGTTCTCCTCCAACTCCATACAGCTGCCACACATATCACGCATACTTTAAAATATTTCTAAGATTTAAAAATGGTCTTGGCTTTGTCTGAAGGCTCCTGTGTGATGCAGAGTAAAGAGATATGAAATCAGGCCTGGAAATGTGCCTGAGTACATGCTGCATGTCAGCTTGACAGGGACCTGAGAGAGGCTGTCAGCCACTGGCTGGCTGAATGTGAAATCAGTGATGCCAAAGACGAGCATCCCAGCCATCAAGTTCACCTACTTACCGTTCCAAAGTAAGTCCCACATGACAATTCTCACATAAGTGTGCTCTCTCTCTCTCTCTCTCTCTTTTTCCTACCCCCCCCCCCCCCGAGTTTTGTTTCTTTGTTTTAAAGATGGTGTGTGTGTGCGCGCAAAGCATGCGTGTGTGTTTGCATGAAGGCTTGTTGAATCCTCTAGAGGTGAAGTCATAGGAAGATGTGAGTCATTTGATTTGGGTGATGGGAACTGAAACTACATCTTCTGCAGTATGTGCTCTTAACTGCTGAACCGTCCATCTCTCTAGTCCCCATCTCAGAGATGTTGAGATTAACTCTGAATCCTGTCAATCTCTCCAAGGTCTAGCAAATCTCCTTTTGTATCTCCCTCTCCTTTCCTCCCCTCCCCTCCCCTTCCTTTTTCATTCTTTTATATAGTGCTGATGATTGAGCCTAGGCCTCAAGCATGCTAGGCAAGTGTTCTACTTCTGAGTAACAAACCTCCAGCAGTCTTTATACTTTCTAAAATACCTGAGACAGAGTCCCCTTAATCTTCCCATACCAGTCTTGACCTTGTGATCCTCAGCCTCACCCTATTAAATAGCTTGAATTACATGTCTCTGCCACCCAGCCTGGCCTCTTTTGTGTATTGTATTTTTCCTTCTGGTATGATTGATTGACTAACAGAATACACACACACACACATGCACGCACACACACACACATATCACAGGCCAGGTAGCTTTGGGATGCACCCGGATTATATTAGCTTTTTTTTTTTTTTTTCCTTTTGCTGCTAAAACAAAACTTTTGAGAGTTTGTAATTTATAAACAAATAAACAAAACAACAACATGACACTTTTTAGGCTCCATTCTAGAATCCAGTAAGCCTAAAACTCCAAGGCTATATCTAGTGAAGACCTTCTTGCTGCGTTCTAAAGACTGTGGTGTCATCTTATTTTAGTGACATTTTATAAATGTTTGTTACAGTTTTCCTTTTCACCTAGCTCCCAAATAATCGAGATTGGACTATTATATTTATGTAACAAGCTTTAAGGGACAACAACTGAGTAGTATTTTAATCTTCCAAGATTATTGGGCTACCTCCTGGTCAAAATCTCAATGATACTTGCATTTTTGCACTAATCTGGCTCTCTGGGCTCCAAGTGCTTGGTATCTCCTGGACTCTCTTCCAGTGGCTAACCCACACTTCCTCTCTCTCTGTTCTCCCTCTCCTGGCTGAGAGGAAGTCCAGCCCTATTCTTTTCTCTGCTCAGTTATTGGCTGAACAGCTTCTTTATTGCCCAATCAGGGAATAACTGGGGGAGCAATACACACAACATTGAGACAGGAGATTCTCAGAATAAATCTTGCAACCAGATATGGGGGCCCAGAAACCAGCATTTGAATAATTCACAGCTAATCTTTACACAGTGCACAATAACATTATATCTACAAGCTTAGGATGTGGAGTTTGAGAGTGAGTGGAGAGGGAGGGGTGAGCATGAGAGAGTGAGGTCAGGAAGAGGCCTGAGCTCAGTTCTTGTCCTCAGGAATCTGCCTCTACAATCATAGCACTGACCTGCTCTGGAGAGCAGAGTCTTTGTTCTCAGTCAACATCGAGGTTCCACTCTGTGGCTCATCATAACAGTGATTAAATTCTTACTTGGGTTTTAGAGGATAATTCAAATGATAAGAGCAAGTTGTAGAAGACCATGGCGAGAAGCACATGAGTGTTGGAGGCAGAAAAACTTGGTCTGTTATTCCTTAAGCAGCAAAGGTGAGCGAATCATTAATGCTCTGAACCATGGCATTCCTGCCTAGAAAACAGGTGACTAGAACTTACCGTGAAGGTCATTGTGCTGCTTCTATTGGACATACTTGTCCAGTGTCTCCATGAAGATGAACTCAATTAATTCCATGTTCCTGCCACTCACCACGTCTTGTCTTTCCTTTCTATTTGGGGTTCTTAAATTGTGTTAAGAAGATACTTGGTATGGGGGGAAAGAGAAGAGAAGATTTTCACTTGTCTCTACAGGGGTGCTATTAAACAAGATGAGGTTCAGGTGGTGACATTCTTGTTAGGAAATCTCCTTGCTTCATGCTCCCTTGAATGTGAAAGAGCCCTCTTGCCACTAGATCAAATTTCTCTTGTCATAGGCTGGTGGTTTACAGCTCTATTATGTAATCAGACCTAGTGTCTTATCTAGAGTAGTTTAGTTTAATTGGGCCTCCTTGAACAGCAATATTCTTCTAAGCCTTGGCTCTGGCTGATGATAGCCTTCTCATGTCTACCATTCATGCTTCAGGATTCCAGCTTCTTGGTGTGTTCATGGAGTGATGCTATTTTTGCACTGTGTGTTTGGTCACCATGCTTGCTACTGTGAAGCCATAGTAGATTCTTCCTGGACTCTGTGGGAATCGTGTGCAGTTGTAGTCAATGCTTTGTTTAGAAAAGTGGGAACACGCAAAAGAAATTCAGAATCTCAGTAGAAACCAGAACTGATGTTCTTTTTCTCTTGCTGCTTGAGTGCAGTGGTGGCTCTACACTTATAAAATTATGTAAGTATAATAGAGTAATGACATATGTATATGTGTGTTTATCTCTATATCCATCTGTCTGTCATCTATCTGCCTGTATGTCTGTCTGCCTGCCCATCTGTCTGCCTATCATCTATTTTTCTGATAACCTGGTATTTCTGAGCTGCTAGGGCCAGCCAGTACAAACTAGATCAGGCTACAAGTTGAATGTTGCAACATCAGAACACAAAGGCCCTACATGGTTATCTAAATCACCCAACTTCATAATACCAGCAAAGCATAGAATGTGACCCTAATCTCTTTTTAAATCTGTTTTTGCTGCTATCACTAAATTCATTAGAGTAGAAAACTTATAAAGATAAAGTTATTGCTAAGAAGATTCAAGATCAAGGCCTGGATAGGTTCTGGGTCTTGTGAGGTCTCAGTCTTTCCTTTCAGGATGGTACCTCATTGCTGTATCTACTAGGGGAGACAAATGCTCTGTCCTTACAGGGCTGATGGGTGGGAAGGACTGAACTACTTCCTCAAGCTATCTTACAAGGGGTCTTATATCATCTGTGAGGTGACTTTCTTGCCTCCTGGACACCCCACCTTTTATGTTATCATACTGTTGAATACATTTCAAAAATAAGTTTGGGGCAGTGATGGCACATGCCTTTAATTCCAACACTCAGGAGGCAGAGGTAGGTGGATCTCTGTGAGTTCAAGGTGGATCTCTGGCCTACAGAGAGAGTTAGAGGACAGCCAGGGCTACACAGAGAAACCCTGTCTTGGAAACAACACTACCATCAGCAGCATCAACAATAACAACAAAAGACTGGGGGAACATGTTCAATTGTAGCAAGTCTTTACTATAGTATTCATTTTGTTGATAGTTATTATTTTGAAGCAGGGTCTGGTATTCACTTTGCAGACCAGGTTGGCCTCAAACTCATAAAGGCTGGCTTGCCTCTGCCTCCTGAGTTCTAGGATTTAAGATGTGTGCCCTATTCATTTTTCAAAAAACTATTTGGTAGTATATGAAAACTTAGAACCAACTTTTATTCATGCACCTTATTTATGAAAACTTGGCTTCCCCTGAGTTAGCAAACAGCCAGAGCTCTATTATATTGACGACTGAGCAAACTGCAAAACTTACTCCCATTTACCCTGGCTACCAGGTTCTCAGGACTGGATTCTACCCCAAGGCTCCAAGTCAACATTACCATGCACCTCACACCATGGGGTCCCTGAAACGCCATCCCATGGGGGCACCTGTACAAGTTTAAGGGCTTCTGGCTAAGTGAGGGGCAACACAGAGACCCTAGGAATTCAAAGCTGACGAATGGCATCCATCTCACCTGGGACCTCAACATGACAGTAAGGTCTTCAGACTTTCAGGGACTTTTTAATACTCCACCATGCCCATGCTGTTGGGCAGGGTCTCAGGGAATGTCAGATGTGAGTGGAGGCCCTATGCTCTTTCCAGTGGTCTGCAGGGAAGCCAAGAGCAGAGTCCACATGAAGAACACCACCTCTCTCCCCTAGCCCTCCGTCTTGTTTCTTTTTGTTTCTCAGAGCCTTTAGAGGATCAAGCTTGCCCTTTCACCAAGGCCCCAAGCCTATCACTTCTCATTGTTTTAAAAAGAATTTCCTGGCCTTGAGTCTAAAATTAAATTGCCCCCTGGGACTTTGCTATTTTGTATGTTCCTGCCTCTCCTGGTGGCTATTACCACCCTCTTTGTGCCTCCTCCTTCCCAGGCACCCCCAGGAGAACTCAGAGGACATTGGCTTTGCCTCCCTTCCCAACTCTCAACAGAGCATGACAAGTGTGCCCAAGAATCAGCTCTATGTCGCTATACCCTTCTGAGGCCAAACACAGCCTGATAAGAATTCTTCCCTAGTACTGACCAAATAATTCTATCTGCCGTGCTTGGCAGTCAGTGAAAGGAAGAAGGAAGATGCCTTACACAGCATCTTGTAAGACCTAGAGACTTCCGGATCTATTAGAAGTCTGTGGGATGTCTTATGCATTGCAGTATTTTATAATCTTCACCGCAGGAGAGCCCAGTAATTGCTCAACCTCAGGAACTGCCTAAGCCCCACTTTTCTCTTCTGAGTAGTGGGTTACATGGGAGGAAAACACTATCTGAGTGTGGCTTTGGGAAGCACAAGGACACAGTGTGAAGGCTTAATACGTGACAGGGACACTGCCATGAGCACACATTATGACTCGGATAACTTTTGGCCCAACGGACTTGCTTTTCTGTCCCAAGAGGCAGTTGATCTGAAGATTGCCAGTTACAAGGTCAGGAGAAGGAATGTGTTCAGGTCAGCAAAATGGAGAGTTTGAGCTGGCAAGGAACTTGCAGATCATCAAGCTATCCTTCTTCGGAAGCTAAAGCTTAGGGAGGTCAAGTGACAGGCCAGAGGTTATACAGCTCTATGGTGGTGGAACAGGACTTACACACACGCTTCCTGCTTTACAGGCCTCTGTGTTCCTGGTAGAGTATATGAGTGTCTGACATTCCCAGAACATAATGCAGTTATCCCAGATGACAAATCACAATGTCCATCCTGCCCAGTGCTGACTGTACTATAATTCTGGATTGAAAAACATCTTGAAGTATTTATTATGCCTTCTATGTTTATGGCTTGAGGCTAAACCCTGGGCTTCAGTAGTCAACCGAGGGAAAGACAGTGTGTCTATAGAGACACAGGGGAGGCAGAGGGAGGTGGGAACTAATGGGCAAACACCTGCAACCTGAAGGCTGTTGGGCTAAAGCTGGAGAGGTACTGAAAAACAGCTCATGCACTTCCACAGATACACTGACTCCACATGTTTTTGATTTGGTATTATAAAAAATATCCCCCCTATTCTTTCTTTTCAATTTTGGGGGACTTTGGGGACTATGGACAAATAGAATGGCTTTGGGATATAACAAGGCTAGGAGGGGAGGAGAAATGGTGGCTCTGGAGACACAGCAACCGGCAGGCAGAAAGTAGCTGAACCTGACTCCGATGCATGGAGCAGAGAGAGGGCACAGACAGGAGGCCTTTCACTGTAAGAAGAGTGGATTGGAACTCTGAGAAGATGGCCAGTACATTTAGTGATAAAGTTGTGTCTTTGGTCTACTGGATTCCAGAGTTACATAAGTAGGACTTTTAGGTAGCAAGCTCCTGGATGCTCTCCCATAATGCCTCTCCGCAGAGATGTCCAGAGTTGTTCTTCACAGTATGGGTGATAGAACATGGCAGAGACTTCAAGGGCTATTACTCTTTGGCTACATGGTTCCCATTCTTTCTTAGTGGATGCTTAGAAACCACATGTTTAAGCTCTGCTGTTGGCCACCACAACTGTATACAATTACTGGTGTTTTCTTTTATATCATTACATATTACATCTTTGTTTTATACCCTTATTTCTTGTATTGTTACAGACCTGTGTTCCCCACAGACTCATGTTTTAGAGGCTTGGTTCTCCAGCTTGTGTTATGATTTTGAAATCATACGGAGCCTTCAGGAGGTGGGGCCTGGATGGCACAAGAAGTGACTAAGAATGGTCCTAGAACATCCCTAATCCAGTCTATGCTCTTCTTGGTCGGCTGCTCTAGTCACTGTGGTGTACTTCTGTGTCTTAGACTAAGCTGCTTGGCTTTGCCTTCTCTGACATGGTCAACTGTGGCCTTGTGAAACTTTGAGACCAAATAAAATTTTCTACCCTTGAGTTGTTTCTGTTGGGCACTTTCTTGTAAGGAGAAAAAAAAAAAACCCAAAACAAACAAAAGATCAAAGAGCCATATTTTATGGTTTTCTCTTTTGCTTTACCTGCCAGTTTCTTGGGGTCTAGACTCTTAAAACTCAATCTAGACTCTTTCTGCAAGCAGCTCTAATGTTGCCCTTTCCTGTCGTAGAGACTGTTCTATCTACTGAGTTGCTCTGTCATCCCTCTATCTAAACATAGCCCAAAGCAACACTGTTTTCCACTTTCTTTACCTAGTCCCTAGAGCTCAGCATTCTCACTGCATAGGAACAAGCACTCTGGGTATCTTGGATTTCTTTTTCTCTTTTTTTGCCTTACCTCATTCAAGAAATCATGTTGATTCTTCCTTTAGAACCCTGCACCTCTGTTTCCACCTTCACCCCTGGGATGACACAAATCTAAGTCTTTCTTCATAGTGGGATTAGGCAAGATGAATGAGGCTTCATGTGAGGTAGAACCCAAAGTCCACCATTAATCCGAAGACTATCTCAGTACAATTTCAAAAATCATAATCAGGTAAAAATCATTATGGAAATAAATGTTTAATTTAAATGATTTGATAATAAAAATGATACCTGGGTCAGTAGTATGAATCTATGGTCTTGCCTCAGCTCCATGGAGCGTGATAGGACTCTTACTGATTGTCCCACCTCTTCACCTTCTTCTACTGCCCATTCTGTCCTACTTGGCACCATCAAGTGGTTCTGTCTAGAATGTATTGGGTTAATAAGTCACATACACAACCTCCATGTTCAGGTATTTATGTCTTCTTGCTTGTACCTCTGGTCTGATTATTTGTGCTTATCACTCTTATTGCAGGGCACCCAAGTTAGTGCTTTTCTCCAAGGTTTCTCCCCAACTGGAGAGAGTCTCTAGCTTTCTCTGACTTGCCTGAACCTTGTTTCATTCCTCCTTCTGTAGTTGTGTCTGTCTTGACTTTTGAGCCCATCTTTTTCTTTACCTTTTGATTTCCTGGCCATTCACTAATGCTCGATGTCAATCAGTCTATAGCCCTCCTTTTAGTCTGCCTTCTCTAGAAAGCCTTCCCTGCTACTTTCTGTAGCTGGTCTTTGCTACTTTGTGGGTTCTTTTTTCCCACCCTTTGTCTATCTGGTTTCAACCTCTATCACTAGATAGGAGAGAAAAATGAGGGAGGGAGGGAGGGAAGGAGAGAGAGAGAGAGAGAGAGAGAGAGAGAGAGAGAGAGAATTTTCCTGAATCTAATTTCTTTCCTTTTGTTTTTTAATTTGAGCATGACTACTAACAAACCCCAAACAACCCTGCTGAACGACTAACAACCACTGACCCTGCCTTTCAGGGTCCTTGCAGTTATATACTCTCTGAAAAGTTCCCAGAATTCCAAATACCATACAGTCGCAGAAAATATATGCAGCTGGTAAAAGCATGCTTTTGCTAAAGCATGAAGCAAATCATGGTCAGTGCTGCAGATGTCTGAAACAGCCCTGCATCCCTTTACCTGGGATTTAAATGACTCAAAAATGTCACTACAACTTTCCTCTTCCCTGGTACTTAATACTGTCACACCCTCTCAATGTAACTTCCTGTTTACTTTTCTGTAAGCTCCCATTGTGTGACAATTTTTCCCCCCATGGGGAGACAAAGCACACATCTCATCACCCCAGATAGTCATCCAATGATAGACAAAAATATGGATATCACCAAAGTCCAACTTGATCAAACAATGAACTTTATTAAATTTACTAACAGAAATATGGGTGAGGGGTTACTTACAGGAGCAGAAATGATCCAAAGACATCTGTAACACCAAAGCCTACCTCAGCATGGGTAACAGCTCACAAAAGGTGGGAACCTGGAGCTTACCACAAAACCTGAAGGCAGCTCAACAGGTTGGAGAGTATCCCTTCCAAGTGACTCAGCTGACCCAGTTGCTCTAAACCTCTTCCAGGCAGCTTGTCTGGTTTCTGCTTCTTGTAAGCAGCTGGTCTGGTCTCAGAGTCTTCTTTGCTGCTCAGTTATGGTCCTCTGAGAGGACTCTCAGTTCTTATTGCTTACTCTGGAAGGGAGGGGCTTAGTGAATCTGGTCAGTTTCAGGTACTTCCTGAAGCTATTTTGAGTAGTTTCCCTTCCTGCTTTAGGAGCTTCCTATCAGGATGGAATGTTTCAATCTAGGAAGAAACTGTTGTGCAGCTACTAAAGGTGTGGTTCATTTCTTGCTCCTGTTATATTCTTAGAATCCTACACAATACCTGGCATAGACTAAGTATACTGCCTGTTAATTCTGTGACTTCACATTGGCATAATTCATCGAACACATACATATTATAGAATTAGGTTTTACTGAGTCTTGCTCTGTAATACAGGCCAGACTCAAACTAGTCACTCTATCTCAGCCTCCCAAGTGTTGGGGTTACAAGTAAGTGCTACCACCCCGACTTCTAACAGTCAGTTTTGAGTAAGCTGTTTTTGAACCATATAGCCTCATGTTGTACAAGAAGCAGCAGCAGCCGTAAATTGAATGGAACTGGGTTAGATTTCTGTCTCTGTTATTCTATGAGCAGAGTGTCCTGTGGCAATTTCCTTTCCTTCTACACCTGTCTGTTTGCTCTCCTGTAAAATGGAGATTAGGGTGCTAGCTTTATAGGATGGTGGTGGGGATTCAAAGTGGCCATACTTACAGGGTACCTAGTGTCCCAGCTGGGACTGGCAGGTGTGTGGTGAGTGTTGTGTGTCCACAACACAGTGATTCCTTTCAGCAATCACTTGGGGACGAGCAAACGAGAGAAACTGCCAGATGCTTTTCTTTAGACTGTGACTGGGACAGGAGTGCTGCTCAAACATTTCACTGATGCATCTCTGTTGCAGCCAAGAAAGGAAGGTGCAGGTGATGAGCCTTACTGTGGGGCAGCTTATTTTAGGTGGTTCCCTTTAAGCAATGAGGTGGGGGCTGCACCACCTAGATTTCTGACCTGCACATACCCTGCTTCTTTCTCCTCAACTGGGACAGTTTCATAATGAATGGAAGCTGTTGATGTGGTTCTGTTGAGTAATAAGGTCATTCTTATACTCTATGAAATGGCTATTGAGTAGGTTCATGAAATGTCTAATAAACAGGCAGGTGTTTAGATGATAGAACTGTGAAGGGCTTCTCAGAAGCATCTGCCAGCGAAGATGTTTGTGGTTAATGGCAGTCCTACTATATCTCACTCTTAAAAACAGTCCTCTAGCTTGATTGAGGGCAGCCACAGAGAAAGCATGTCTGAAAAACAGTTTATTTTTTGGTTATATGTGTAGGTATGGGGTATGCATGTGCATGTATGTATGTTTTCTCATGTTTTGATGCATGCATGTGTGTGGAAACCAGAGACTGGTGTTGGGCAGCTTCCTCCACTGCTCTCCACTTTGCCTACTGAGACAATGCCTCTTTCTGAATGGGAGCTCGCCAATCTGCTTGGCTTGGCTAACCGACTTGCAGGAGGATCCCCTGTCTCTGTCTCCAGAGCTCTGGGACCACAAGTGGCCCGTCCAGCTTTTTATGTGGGTTCTGGAGGATCCAAACTCCTGCTGTCTCATGTGTCGGCAAGTGGTTTATCAGAGAACCCTCTTCTAAGCCCCACAGTTGTCTCCTCCTCCTCCTCTTCCTCCTCTTCCTCTCCTTCGCTTTCTTCTTCTAACATTTATTTAGTTATTGTATGTGTGTATAGCGAGTGCCCACCTACTCATAACAAGGAAGGCATGTGGAAGTCAGAGACCAGCATTCTGGAGCTGATTCTGCCTACTCCCTAGGTCCTGGGGATTAAAGTCAAGTTCTCAGGCTTGGTGCCAAGTGCCTTGTTCAACGAACCATCTTTATCTCCTGCTCTCTCTTCGTTTCTTTTTTGTTATTTTTTAATTTTTTTGAAATTATAATATCATTACAACATTTCTCTCTTTACTTTTCTCCCTTCAAACCCTTTCACATGCCTACATATCCATTGTTGCTCTCCTGCAGATTCATGGCCCCTTCGCTCATTAATGGTTATTGCATGTGTGTGTGTGTGTGTATGTGTGTGTGTATGTGTGTGTACAGCACATATAATGTTATTTGTATGCATGTTTTTAAGCCCTGGATAGCTAATGTGTGTGTTCTTCCCTCGGGATTACCATGTTCCCTGCTCCCAGCTTTCCTTAGCTGCCTATAGTTCTTTTCATAGATCTGTAGTCCTGTGGAGCTCCCCCCATCCAGTTTGGCATGTCCATTGTACCATCCTTCTGAAGCTCACAGTTCCTTTTTAAGAATAAAAACAGATCACCCCTTTTGACAGAAAACCTCATTTTAATTTAAAATTTTTATTTTGAGACACAATCTCTTTAAGTTACTTAAACCTGCTGTGAGTCTTACAGTTTACCATCCTTCTGCCTGAACCTATTAGAGCTCAGACAGATCTCGAACTTGCTGTTCTCCTTCTCCAGCCTCCTGAACAGCGGGTGCTATAGGCTTGTGCACCATGCCCAGCTGTCTCTTATGTTAAAATAGTATCTACCTTGTACTAATGACAAAGTTTTGCATAGACTACTTATTACTTACATTTCATAAGTACATAATTTTGTTCAGCATGTTTTACATTTATTTTTTCTTTATTTGTAATTTTCTTATACATCTTTAAATTTTCATTTTTATTTTTATTTTATATATATGGGTGTTCTGATTGAATGCATGTCCGTGCACCATGTGTGTGCCTAGTACCCAAGCAAGCCAGAAGGAAGAGGCATTGGATCCCCTGACACTGGAATTACAGATGGTTGTATGGGGCTATGAGGACACTGGGAATTGAATTCAGGTCCTTTGGAAGAGCAACAAGTGCTCTTAACCGCGAAGCAACCTCTCTAGTCCCTCAACTCTCCTACTTTGTGACTTTGGCTTATTATTTCCGTTTTATGAAAGAATAAACGAATATTTAGATTAGGGAGAAGATCTGAACTCCCATGTGAGTAAGTGTCAGAGCCTAAGTTTCAATTTATATATACCAGAATCCATCTGCCTTCAAGGAATAAGGCTTTTAAATCTGTGAAATGTGGATTTCTACATAGCAAGTTTTGGTTTTCTCATACTGTACTTCGTGAATCTAATAAGGAGGTGACACAGATCTTCAAATGGTACAGAAAGTAGTTCTTACTCATCAGAACCCTCCCCCACCAATTAACTACAAATGAAGTGGATTTTACTCCGTAGATCTGTTTTCCCCCTTTACCTGTGGCATTTATTCTATGACACTGGGCCGTCTAGTAAGAATATTCTTTTATGATGTTTTCATAGAGGGAGATAATACTGATAGAAAGAGCCTGGACTGTGTCTGAGATGGTCAATAGTCTGCCCTGATGTTCACTGCGAACGGTTTTGAAGGTTACAAAAGCTGGTTCCCAAATATGTAAAGGTAGGGCAGAAAGAAATGAAGTCATGGTCTAAATAAGTTCCTCTCATTCCCTGTGAGGTTGGAGGGCAAAGGTGTGGGAATGAAAGATAGGTTCTGACTGCCAGTCTGTCTCTGCATAGCTGGGATTAGATGATGTGAAGTCATATTTATTTATAAGAGGGTTGAAATATAAAGGGTTTTCTGCTAATACATGCCCCTTTCTCTTCACTGGTCACAGAGGCAGGGGCCTAGCAATGCTTTTGAGGATCCTCGAATGACCTGCGGGTTCCAGTCCAGTTATCATCAGCCAAGACCGTTTTACCCACTCTGGGATGAGACAGCCACTCAGGAAGTTCCTACCGGCCTTGAACACTGCGGCTCAGGTAGGAATATAAACAAAAGCTGTGGGTGAGGACAGAGTTGAAGGCCAAGAGAAGTCTGCTGAGGTCCATGTTCTCTGAACTAGCACCCCCATAGGGCACACGGGGTACACATGCTATTGTTTCCTCGAGGAAAACCCCGTGTCGTGTCTGTGTCTCAGTAACTTTGTGTTATTTTACTGGCCAACAGGGAGGTCTCTACCCATGGGCCCAAGAAGGGTTGCTTTCAGTCTTGATTTTGTAAACAGGGTTGTGCCTTCCGTGCACTTTTCACCTTTTAGGATGGTTGTTGAGAAACATGATTTACCATCATAGCTCGTGAACTGGAAAAACAGGTGTGTGGGTTAGCCGTCGTCCAGGATGCAACTTCTTTCCTTTATCACGGATCTTCTTTTATTCTCCATTGGCATCTGTGCTCTCTTTCCTACGCCCCTTCCGCATCCCCAGCCACCTGTGCCAGCAGTCCCACTCCTCCATCCTGACTTGCTGGCTACAAGGCCACCCTCTCCTGAGCTGGAATGAGACTCCCCAGGCGCCCGCCCTGTCTGTCAGCAGCAAGTCTGCTCCTTGCCCCAGGACCAACCAGCGCCCAGAGTTACCTGAGTTCTGTTGTTCTGTTTTCAGGACTCGCTTCTCTTTCCTTTGAACTCCATTACTTTTTGTTTACTTAGTATTTGAAGAAAATACTAAATGTAAGACTTGAATTTGAGACTGTGAAATTCAATTGTCCTTGAGACCATATTATAATGATATATATAAAATGTAATATATGTGCCCTCTCTCTCTCTCTCTCTCTCTCTCTCTCTCTCTCTCTCTCTCCCAAACCTGTCAACATTTTCTGTCAGGTCAAATTCTTAGCATAAGAAATGTCATTGCTCCAACATATTGAAATACATGATTCACAGGAATTATACAGGCGAAACTGAAGAGACTGGGGGAATTTTCTGGGAACTAAGTGGAATGCTTTGTTGTGGTGGTTGTTCAGTGTCCTCCTGATTTATGGTAAGTGGCTTGTAAAATAGTGGGAAAATAAAGCAAATATCTGCTTTGTAGTCCATGCTTCATCTCGCAGCAGCAGTGAACAGAGATACGGAGCACACTGCTTCTTCCAGGCAGGGTTGTGCTGTAGCGGGTCGGACAGTGTAGTAGGCTCTTCTCACATCCTGGGACAGGTTGGCATCGGTATTCTGCTGACGAGGTAACATCTATGCTATTGTTTCCTTTATGGTGCCTTTATTTCTTCAAGGGTTAAAACCTGTCAAAAGCATAAACACACACTTTTCAGCTGTGTATCCATTGCACACAGAGGTTGGGAGGATGATGTGTCTATACAGTGGTTAGACTTCAAGACCGGAGATGTAAGGATACTCTTGATGCCACAAGCCTTAGGGATTTTATTCACTAAATGCAACTCTGATGACACTTCCTCTTGTTACAAGTTGAATCTCATTTGTATTCCAATGTTTCTGCACACTTGCTCATATACCCAAGGTGAGAATGTCTTTTCTTCCTAACAGACACAGCCTTTCTCTTTTTTTTCTTAAATTTATTTTTCATTTTTTGCATTAATTTATTTATTCACTTTACATCCTGATCTTCTCCCAGTTCTCCCCTCACACGTCCCTTCCTTCCATTCCCACCTCCTCTTCACCTCTGAGGTGGGGGGTGGAGGAGCAGGTCTCTAGGATGTGCCATGGATCTGGGATGGGAGAGACTCTGGGAGTCTAGGAGGGTGACTCTAGCTGAGGCTCCTAGCAGTGGGGGATATGGATCTGGAAGTGGCCACCTCCTGTAGCCAGGCAGGACTCCCAATGGAGGGATAAGGACACCAATCCACCCACAAACCTTCAACCCAAAATTTATCCTGTCTACAAGAAGTGCAGGGACAAACATGGAGCAGAGACTGAGGGAATGGCCAACCAATGAGTGGCCCCACTTGAGATCCATCCCATGGATAAGAGCCTTCCTCTTTCTTGACTGAGGAGTACATAATACATCTGGGGTGATAATCTTATTGGTTTTCTTGCCAAGATTTTCAAAAGTTAAAATGTTTTGACTTCAGAGCCAGGGAGACAGTTTCTGTGAAATCTATGAATAACAACTCGAGATCTTCCTGTCTTTAAGAAGTAAAGAATCGTTAGCAGTACGATAGAGTATTCTTTCCCACAGCTTATGGTTCCAAGACAGAAGCTCGGGTTGCCTAGACTTGTGGCTTTGGGGTAGGAATAATAACCATCCTTAGAATGGCCTGACATGCCAGCCATTGCAGTTTGGAATGATAGGCTGCTTCCATGGGGTCTGGCTCTCTACCAGTTGGTGGTAATCTGTTTGCAAATAGAAGCAATAGCTCCCACTTCCTCAGGCTCCCTCTGATGGAAAGATCTGGCAAGAGCCTTGAGCCTTTCTCTGTCTGTCCTTTGCCTTGTGAGCTGTCCAGATGAAGGAGCTGCAGGAAAGCTTTCTGGGCTGTGATCCAGTTCTCCTCAGTGATGGGTTGTCTTTGGAAGGCTATTGTGGGTTTTTTTTTTAAAGAAGGAAGATGAAGATGTGGATGAACGAATGATTTCTCCAGCTGTGGCACTTGTTTTTTTTTTTTTTGGTGGAGATATGCTGAATAAAAAGAAAGGGAGAAAAAAATACTCCAGTTTTTTTCCTCTCATTTTCTTTCATCCTATTTATAACTTCAGTTTCCTTCCCCTCCTCCGACTCATGGCTACTTCCCACCCCTGCTCTGCCTCACGTCGTCTGTGCTCTCAGAAGGGATGAATGGACTTCTTTTCCAAGGATTACACATCTGTCAATGACTGGAATACTGACAGGAGGGGCCAGCCATGAACACCCAGGCTTCCTCATAGTGGCCTTCATCAGAGTATTGTTCCCATTCATTCACGGAGGGGCAGAGGCTGAGGAGGAGGAGAGGAATGGGAAGAAGAGAGGCTAAGAGAGTAAAGCTAAGCTAAGGCTTAAATAGAGAAAGCCTCGCTAATAAGGGGAAGGGGGACTTGGGAACCAGGAAAGCAAAGTGGAACAGAGGAGGAAACCTGAGGTGTGTGGAGCTGACAGGAAATGGAGATGAGTGTTGGTAGAGATGGAGATGGTATTGGGAAAAGCAGGTGAAAGGTGGATGACAGAGGACAAAGAATGAGGGAGCCTGGAAAATGACAAGGGACAGAAGAGAGGAGAAATGGCGTGACTGAGAAAAAAAACACACGATTCTGAGGACATTCACTACAGCTAAAATGGGAAGTCACATTTGCATGCAATTGCCTGTGCAGCTGTACATTGCTTCACAACGATCTTGCAGTCATCATTTTCTTTCAATTTTACCTCCTCCTCCCTCCCTATGTCCCCGTCCCCTCTTTGCTATCAGCCTGGAGCCATTATGGAGAGCCAATGGGGGCCCAGGGTTGGTGTTCTGCATGAATGAATGGGCCCTTTCTGTTTCAGCTTCTCATCATCCTTCTGTCAGGGAATCTTGTGAATCAATGGAGCTCCTTACACAAGCCAGGGCTGTAATGTCTGTTACAGTTTATAGTCTGCCTGGAGTGTAGCCCACTGACCCTGCCTCTTTTCTGTTCTCTTCCTCTATTCTGTCCTTCAGCTTCAGCACCTCTCTCTCCATCACCATAACAAGAATGATTGTGTGTGTCGGGCTCCTGCTCCTTGTCTCTAAGAACTCACTAAAATGTTGCTGTCCTCAGGCATTAGAGCTAGTTCCTACCCACAGCCCTGTTGAGAAGTGACAGGGTCAATACAAGCCATTCTCAGATGACGCAGTAAACCTGGAAATGGAGCCTAGTCCTGCCTAGAGTCAGGCAAAGCTTGTCTTTTGGTGGGAATAAGAATTCAGAAACCAGAGACCCTACTCCACATGGAGGCATGACCATAGTTCAGCTGTAGCTGCCAGCTGTCCACATGTGACTTCACCTTCTCCATTAGGGTCATCATGACCAATTGTAGCATGTATCAGAAAACACAATGCTCTGGTCCCCTTCCAGAGCAGCATCATTTTTTTTTTTCCATTTCAGGTAGTATTTTTCAAAGGCAGGGATAGATTTGGTCTTGAATCATCCTAATTATTATAACAGTGGTATTTTGATCAATATACACTCATGTCAAATACTTACTTAAGCTGGGAGGTAGGGCAGAGCCACAGAGCACAGAAGAGAAAGAATTTCACTCTCATTACTATGGTCCTGGATTCGAACTCCCAGACATTGCTTTTTTCCTTGTATGATACAGTTTGGTGTATTTTGGCTGCTGAATGCAGTAGAACCTTTATTTACTCCTTATACAGAATCCAGCTACTTCTCGATGTCTTGAAAAAGAATTCAGAGATGGCCCAAGAGGAAGGAACCCAGGATCTTAAAGATTACTGGGGTTTATAGTAGATCTTCCCCATTGTGTGACCTTGGGCAACTTGATGATTCTTCAGTTTTCATATGCCAGGGAGATTTTCAAAGCTTGTTCTACAGGCAGTGGCAGTGGTGGTGGTAGCAGCAGCAGCCCAAGAAGGAGAGGAGAAGGGGGAGGGGTGAAGGAGGAGGGGGGAGGAGGAGGAAGAGTGGGGAGGAAGAAGAGGAGGAAGAGGAAGAGGGGAAGAGGAAGAGGGAAAGAGGAAGAGGGGAAGAAGAGGAAGGGAGGAGAAGGGGAGGAGGAAGGGGGAGGAAGAGGAGGAGGAGGAGGAAAAGGAAAAGATCTTAGAGATTTAAGATTTAACTTTTGCTCTGGACTCATTGAGCGAGAAACTTCAGAACCCGCTAATGCACAAGTTTTAAAGCTCTACTGCAGGGTTGGGGTTGAGGAATTTGTTGTTGTTTCTAATACAGTTCGAGGAGCTGTCCCTGTTATTGCCTCTGGAAGTCTCAGAAATCATACTCTGAGAACCACTCACTCCATATCTGTGAAGCTTGATGCATGTCGGCATACAGTAAACATGATGTGCATGTTTACTACTGTAAACCATTGCCTCCAAGTGCCTTTTGACTCATTGTTCTGTGAAGTACATTTTGGAAATCCAAAAATGTCTAAGAGTTGAGTCAGAAAGTGACCCACTGATTGGTTGAACTCATTTGACCTCCAGTGGCACATGGTGGGTCCTAAAGACAGATGGAGAAAGAGAAGACACAGCCCTTGCCTGCATGCAACATTTTTAAAAATTGTGTGTGAGTAGGGGTACATTTTTTTGTGATAGAGCAAATGGTTCCTATATAAAATAGTGCATTTATCTATGACACAGGCTTGGCATACTCAGGGGGGTGACTTTGGATTTCACTATTTAAAATTTCTAAAACAAATTTACTAATAAAATGGTGGAAATGAAGAATGTCTTTCCCAAATAAACTCTAGAAGTTCATGTGGAAGACATGTTGAGAGGCCAGGTTCATGGTCTCTCCTGGGGCTTTGTCATCTGGCCCAGCGGCTGGGAGGGATCAAACCTGGGCAGTGTTTGGAAAGAGCCATCGACAGCCAGGTGGGATGCTTCAGCAGGAAAGCAAGAGCCTCCAGTTTGGCTTTCAAGTGTTGAGCGTGTTGAAGGCAGGCCAGCAAGACTCACCTTGCCTGGAAATGTTTATGCTCACAGCAGGTTTGTTCTTTCAGCTAACTGTGTCTGATGGCCATAGGGCTTAAAACCCATCGTTTCAAACACCATCTGCTGCGCATATCTGTTCTGTCTTTCTTCAGGACGCATTTTTCTTTTTCTAGAACACTTTTTAAAGGTTCTTTGTTCTTCAAAACAATTCTAAGCCTGTGAGCCTGTGAGTATCCTGGATGTTATAACATTGGGTATTACAATATTGGACTAATCTGTCTCAGACAGAATGCTCAGCTCTTTCTGTTAGAGAACACTTATGGTAGCCTATAATGAGGTAAATGAGGAGCCTCTCAGGGGCCCCCTTTCTCAACATCTTATTGAATGTTGTTGATTTTCCAACTCAGTATGGAACAGTCTAAACTTTGAAAAAGCAGTTCCTTGCAACTAATCTGTTATTACTATTATTATTATTATTATTATTATTATTATTATTACTACTAATGCTATTTAAGTATTTACTCATTTTTGAGACAGTCTGTATGTAGCCCTGACTAGCCTGGAACAGGCTATGTAGCCTAACACTAGAGAATCATCTTTTCTGTAAATAGGGTCTGACCACTAAGGGAGATGGGCAGCTTGGGTTCCTCTGATTCTGGTTTGGCAGCTGTGCTATCTCAGAAAGCACTGGCTATAGTTCTGTCTCAACAGTCATCTTTCACAGAAGACAAGGCCTAACTGCCCTTCTTAAGTCCCTAGAGGAAGGTGTCCAGAGACACTTGAGGCTGAATGGTTTTTTCACACACCTACCCCACCACATTTCTGAGGCTTTTAAGTACATACTGGAATAAGAGGGCATAGGTGAGCCAAATCCACTTACCACTCATCCATGTTTGCCTTTACTTTGTGCTGTTTTGATATCAAGATATCTGTGTGCCTGAGCCTTTCTCTGCACAGGAAGGTGGCTACTGCCTATTGACCAGGGTTCTACCACCTCCTCTCTTAGACTCTCACCTCCTGCCTGCTTGAAACCTTTGAGTGTGTGCTAGTTAACATTCAGATTCCTTGAACACTTTGTGTAAGGGTTTAAATCTTAATACAACTGTGTCTAGTCAGAGGATTTAACCTGGTTTAGTAGAGAGAACACGAACACAGCATCATGTCCTGGAGTTTTTAATAAGTTTCTTGGGTTTCCAATCTTTAACAGACTGGTCCTTACCCTTATTTTTGAGTTCTTATGCTCGTTCCATAGTCTAATACATAAAGGGCCATGGTCTGTAGACAATAAATTCCACCCATCCCATGAACCATAGTCCAAGGATGGATTTAAAGGAGCCAGAGAAAGAAGGTGCCTGACTCTGATCTAATGAGTTTTGACTACTTTTTCATTGCCAAGGCACTCCTATCCTCAGGCTCCCCTTCCCTCCCAACCCCTCCCCCGCCCTCTGCCCTCTTCCTTTCCTCTCTATCATATATAACACATAGATTACATCTGCCAGCATTACCCCCACTGTAACCCATTTCACCAGTAAAAAGAGAGGGGCACTTGGGAAGAAGAGCTCGGAGCATTTCGGGATTGGGGCTCACTGGAGCGATGCAAGGGAAGGTGGAGGACTTTGGCTATGTGTGAGAGAATAAATCCCTTCCTCGGTGCTGGGAAAGGAAGGAGACCCAGGTGAAGAAAGAGCCCGTCTTATCTCAGCAGGGCGAGTAGAGAGACAATTAGCAGGCAAGCCTTCTGTTGGCTTGACCACCTGATAGATACATTCCTTGTTTCTCAAAAAAAGTCAAGGAAGTAACAGCATTGCACTGGAGCTCCCAGGGGGAGGGGTCGGGGGGGGGGGAGGGAGTTCTCTTAACTTCTTCAAACCGCAAATATTTAGTCCGAGTTGGGAAAAGGTCCCCGGGGCACCAAGTTCTTATTGGATTCTAGCAGTTTGACCCCTCTTCTGGAACAGGGGCGGGGGCGGGGTGGCCACTGCTGGCTGGCGTCGCCTGCTCGGCTCCTCTCAGCTCCCGTGGGCTGGCTGCTAGCGGGCGCTGCGGATCTCTGTGAATGGAAATGGTCGGGTGGGTGGATGATGTGAGAGGGCTGGAGCTGAGCTGAGTAGAGAGGGGGTGTGAGAGCCGAGGGGGTGGGGACGGCGGAGCAGGGACAGCCTGTGGTGCTCACGTCTGGCCGGGAGAGACTCTTGGCCTCCAGATGTTCAGTGTGTTTATAGCTGCCAGAGCAAGAGACCAGCTCCCTCGTTAAGGAATTGCTTTCTTGAGCAGCAGCTTCTGCAGCTGGAGGCTGCGCCCCCTCCCTTCCCCCAGGCTGGTCCCTCACCCCGACCCCGCCTTCCTCCTCTGCAATCCTCCCAAAATACATGAGCACACAAAAAGAAAAACACCAGCAGATTTTTTATTTCAGAGAGTAAACACTTGGGCCGTGGGGGTCTGGAGGTTATGGGAAAAGAGGAAACCATCCAGCTAATCAGGCAGCACACACTTCCCCCGCTGAAATAAAACAGAAATCTTTGCTCCGCAGGGCTGCTGGGTTAACCCCGGCACTGCCAGCCAGGCAGCGCCCTAGCTGCCCGCCCCGAAGTGGGGCGTTGTTGGGCAGCTGCAACTGCTGACTCTGGGAGGGGAGAGGCCTGGCCTGCCTGACCTGCCTGCTGTCCCCTTGGTTTGTGGTGGCACATCTGCTTAAGAAATAGACGGTTGAAACAGATGAGATTCTGAACTTAGATTTAGATTGCAAGAGGCTAGCGGGAGTTCTAGATAGGTAGGGGAGTAACAAGGGCTCCACTCCTTGCCAGGAGAGTCCTTGCTATTAGGAATGCCAGCTTGTTTGCCTGCCTGCCTCTCTCCCTCCATCCCTCTTTTTCTCCCCTCTCCTACCTTCTCTCCATCCCTCCCCTCCCCCCTCAGTTCTCTCCTAGTCCTTTCTTTCCTAAGGGCCTTCAGAGTCTATCTTTCTTCATTTCCACCGTAACTGTTGGCCCAGAGACCATAAATATCCCATGGGGCAGAAGTCAGGGGTCAAACAGGAGGCCTAATTGCACTATGGGAGAGATCACCTCTCCCCTGATGTGTGGGCAGCCTTTGGCCCTCAGAGCTTGCCCCTGTGCATGGCCTCTGCCTTTCAGTTCAGATCCTGCCCTATCTCACTGTCTGGAGGCTGACTCTCTCTTCTCTGCATCACTGTGTATTTTTATAGGGATTGGCTTCCTATTCTTGAACATCCTATTAAGACCTACAGGTGGCCTGTGAAGACTCTTGCTTCTTAATATCACAGATTTCCACAACCTGTATGCATCCTTTTAGGTGGGATTTAAATCCCAGCCTCCAAAGCAAGCGACTTGCTTTGCAAGTCAGGACTCCTTCCTTGAAGACATTGTCAAGTGGTACTTGGGAAGCAGAAACACCAGTGATTTAAACAGCTATAGAACTAGGTCCTAACTGCCTGGGCCTTTGACTGGATTTCCTGCTTGCATATCACCAACCCTGAAGACCTTCTACCAAGTATTAGACCTGCTAATTGTCATGTTTTGTTTTTGTTTTTTCTTTCAGAAATGAGTTTTAGGAAAGCAGGATCTTGCTAAAAATATCGCATGCAAGGATTTTGCGTTCCTCTGCTTCTCAGCACGGTCCGGGACTCCAGAGAAGCTAGGATCTTCTGTAGTAAGAGGAAAAGTTCCATTGTGCCCCGCTGAAGCAGATAGGGAGAGCACACCAGTATATCTTGTTTAACAGCTCTGAATTCACTGCTGTCAACTTCCTTCCTCTAAATCCCTTTCCACTGCACTGGCCGATCCCCAGAGATTGTATTTAAATCTGGCAGTTGTTTCCATCCCATTGTCTTGGAGATAAGAATCATGGCCTTGCCCAATGTCCAGACACATCTTTCTGCTTGATTTTGTGCTACTCAGGATATATCTTGAGTCAGCTTCTCTATTCTCTAGTGGGCCCTAGATTGAACTCCCCACCCTCACCTTATACAGTGGGAGAAAGTGTGGTGGCAGTCATGCCTGGATCACTCTGTCAGAAAATAGAGAGGCAACAGTGGCCGAAGATCTGTTGGGTGTGACACAATCCCAGCCAACTGCCTCTGCCTAGATACCTAGATTCCTCTGGAGTCCTAGTTCTCATGTCTGATCTGAGGTTTTTCTTGAAGCAGCTGACCAGGGTCTCTCGATACAAGTTCACTTAGACATCTGGTAGTTTGCAGATCTCTTCACTCTACAGAGAGATTATCCTACATGGACCCTCTACTCTGGCATCTTAATTGTTTTCGTGTTTGTAACTTTCATTGGTATGTTAGATAGACATTCTTAGTGGAACAAGACTTAGGGCTGGTTAATGATCCTAGGCCAAGAAAGTGGACAGCTGCATCTGGAATCAGATATGCTTGTAGACTGTCCTGGAGAGCCCAAGGGAGATTAGGGAGAGCAAAAACGATGCTTTATCACTTCAAACAGACCTGGTATATGTAGGGATTTCATCATTCTTTTTTTAACAGAAAATTCTGACTTTAAATTTCCCAAACAATAAAACCACTAGAGTCGGTTTGACTCTTGTCTTTTGACACCATTTCAGAGTGTCCAGGCAGATTCCTGGGCATATTTGCTTCTTGATTAAAAGTATCAGAGATGCCAATACCTTGTTCTTCTCTGGTAAAATGAGAGTCTGAATAATCTTATTCCAGAGAGCACCTTTCCCAGAGCTGTGTGAGAGGGAGCTGCTGTTCTTTACACCTCCAGGGTACTGAGGCTAAGGCATGTAAGGAATTTACCATGTTTCTAGGAAAACATGCTTTGCCATGTTTCTAGGAAGATGATGATATTATTCCCAGTGATTATCCAGCCAGGATAAAACAACGTAAGCTTGCTTTCCTACAAACCAGAGACCCATGAAAACCTCAGAGATGGAGCAGGGAAGTGAACCACTGTCCCCTGATTATTTTTGGATCTCTACTTGGGTTTTCTTTTTCTCCAACATTGGTTATTTGAGGGCATGAACAAACCCAGTAATTTGCAAGGCTTGCGTGGAGAGTGGGTTTCCCTTTGCTGCAACCTAGCTGGGGTCAAGAGGATTTTCTTTCTTCTCACCTAAGTATCCCAGTCCCCTCTGCTTCTCCCCCTGGCTCTTCCCCACCCCCGCTGGCCCTCAGCACAGCTTTGTGAGTAGAGTCCTGCAATAAGACTAAAGTATACAAAATTTCTGAAAGGTTATACCCTTGAAGTCGTCCACAGTGTCCATAGCACGTGCTGAAGTTTACACAGAATGTTCAGACCTGAATACAGAGACTAATTGTAGGGAAGCTGCTTTTCAGCACACAGGATGGGCCGTTCCCTGTGGGTTTTACTATCAAAAGGCTTTTAAAAGTGCAGTGTAGCCATTGTTGAATATTTCACAATGAATTAAATACCATTTTTTCTCCTTGCAGCTGTTCCGTGTGACTGAGCGTAGAGTGATTTTTTTCCCCCCTCTCCTCCTGGCAGAAGATGTCTGCTGTATAAATGCAAACACTGGGGTAATGAGATTATTTGTGTGTGAATTCTTTAGGAAAAGCATTTCTTTATTTGAAACTCAATGTGATAGAGGGCTGAGGCTCTGGAGCTGGGAGCCCAGAAGTGAGCGTCTGGCAAAGAATAGAACTGACAATCTGAGAGCAGAGCTGGGGGAAGGCTGGGAGAAGGGCTGGGCTCCGGGCTCAGCACACGCCCCTCATTCCCCAGGGCTGCCCACAGCTCTCAGCCTTACCGAGTGGGCAGTGGAGGAGGGGAATTCCGGGTTTTTTTCCTCAGTAAACAATGCTTTCCCATCTGCTCTTTCAGAGCTTCTTTCTGATCTTACAGGTTTTTAAGATGGACCATTTTTGCTTTGTTCTCTATTTTTTCTTACCTCAAGGAGATTATTTCACTTTTTTTTTTTTAATAAAATACATGGGTAAGGAGAAAGGCCATTCTTAAATTCTTAGCATCTAGTATGTATTCTGCAATGCAAGTATGTTCAGCCTCAGTGTCTTGTGCCGTCTATACTGTACCTGGGATGGGATTCGGTGATTTGTGAATGTCCCTGGAGTTCTACAGGCTGGAACCTGGACCCCTTCTAGGACACTGAGACTTATAGAGGCTTATAAAGGGCTCTAGGGTGAAGTCATTCGATCCTTGGCAGGGATTGTGCTGTTCTCAGGGGATGGCTGTAACTCGGCTGTAACTCATGAGAAGTTTGTCAGAATGGAGAGCAGCTCCCTGGATTGTCTTTTTTTTGTCTTGTCACATGATACTCTTCCCTGCTGTTACATCATTTGCTAGGAGGACCTCACCAGAGCAGAGTGTGGTTGCCCTTTCTGCTTTTGAACTGTGCATTAAATAAGCCTCTTTCCTTTACTACTTAGCTTTCTTTGGGTATTTTGTTACAGTACAATACAGAATAAGATGACCAAATATTTACAAATTTTCCCCTTGTGTAACTTTTCTTTAAAAAGAAAACAAAAAACTTTTTTTTTTAAAACAAAAATTGAGCTCAAGTATTCAGTGAACTGGAACTAAATAAAATCAATTAAAATTAAAGATGAGCACATATTTAACTCTTCTTAAAATAGCATCAGGAAAAAAGATGATATTAAATGGGGGGGAAGATTTAAATTAGCTAGGATAAAGGAAGACTTTGAAATTAATTTTTAAAGGAGTTTGTGAGCTCCTTCCTCTCAAATAGCTTTTAAGATTATTGTTTCTCAAAAGGGTATTTCAGAAGGAGTTGAAATATGTTTTTATTATTATCTCTCTGGTTCTATTTTGTAAGCTGTGAATTTCAAAACCTTTAAAAGGGAATTTGATGGGGCGTTTGAGGAAACTCAGGCGCAAAGAGCAGATCAAGCGCAAAGGAAAGCCACTGAGTCCTATTGCTGTTTTTCAGTTGCTTCCAAGATAAAAAGGAAACACAGACTGGTAGTGTTGGTTATAGGAACCCACTTGGTAGGAAGGAGTGTGGGGCTAGAGCAGAGGGGTTTGCAGTGAAATTCTTCATCCTATTGTTTGTCTCTCATTCCTTTATGCCTTCCAGGTGGGAACCCAGTGTCCACGGAATAGTGGGCAGATGGAAAACGATACCTTCGTTGTCTCTATAACCGAAGTAGAACTTTTGAAGGAGAGAATAGGGAGAACCTGTGCTGGTTGGTTGTTGCTAACCCAATCCTTGTCCTCTGCCAGGCTGTGATCTATTAGATTTCACATCCACATGCAGCGTGTGTGCGTTTCTTTCTAAAGTAGTCACTATGAAAACAGTGCACTTCTTTGAAGACGATTTACAAATTAAAGAAGAGTAGGAAAGGTGATCCAGTTGAATCTTCTGAGCTTTAACTCATGGAGGCATTTCCCTGAGTCGTTTTCTGTGAGAACCTGGGCTGTTACCTCGGTGACAGCCAATCTTACAGCTGTATCTCAAGGCCTAATCTTTAATCTACTATTTTTGCTTGGTGAGCACATCATTACCAGGTTAGGAAACTGGCAGTTAATGACTCTCTCCCTCCCATCTAAATCTACACATCAGTTATGGCTCTTTTTGTTTCTTCAGTATAGAAAACTGGTTCAAGGTAGCTTCAGAAGGAATTTATTGACCTCTTCATGGGAAGTCCAGTAGAAGGAGCTGGGAGAGCGCCTTCTTCTCCCATGTATTTACATGGATTTGTCCTGAGGTGCTGGGTACAGAGGGAAGTGGCTTTCTTGGAAGACCTCAGGGTCTTGACATAACCTGATAGAGAACATAAGCATGCTGGGAAATGTCACATGAGCATGAGGCAGGAAGGAATGAGGAATGAAATATTTATGC
Source organism: Rhynchomys soricoides (assembly GCA_019843965.1). Lineage (NCBI taxonomy): Eukaryota > Metazoa > Chordata > Mammalia > Rodentia > Muridae > Rhynchomys > Rhynchomys soricoides. The sequence goes on from JADRCH010000146.1 coordinate 3,074,816, forward strand.
TGCAGAAGGGAGAGCAGCCCAGTATGACTATCCAGGTGGCCTCCAAGTGAAGTGCAAGTGGGGGTCCAGACAGACTGACTGTGGAGCAGTCACCTCTCCAAACTTGGACAATCTGACTCACAAAGGGTCAGATTGTTTTACTGGTGTTTAAAATAGAGGTCACCCAGGCTCTGCTTTATGTATCCTAGATCATTGTTATTCTTTTCTTCCTACCCTGTGTTGATTTTCACCTCCCTGGCCCTGTCCAGCCCCCCTTGGCCCTCTTGCCTGCCTTCAGGGATGTGTTCAGCCTCCCCAACCCCCACACTCTGCCTCCCAACCTGAATGAGATAGTCCATTCGTGGGTCTGCTGCCCCTCACTTCATTAGTGTTCCTGGTGTTTATAAAGCCAGAAGATAATATTTTAAGGTTCCATTTGGAGTTCCCCAGGCAGCCTCTCTCTAAGCCACTTAGGAAGTTTAGAAAAGAAGGTCATGGAAATGTTAGACTTTTTTTCCACTGAACTTTGGTTAAGTAAATGGTCTTAAGATGATGTTCCTAGACCCCACTGGGAAGATTTTTCTAGATGATGAGAAACCCATTCTCTTTTTACTTCTCTCGTCTTCCCCTCTGGAAAACTGAAGTAATTTTACTTTTCTCTAAATAATCAATTAAGACAAGCTTACTTACACACACACACACACACACACACTAAGCTTATTTACACATATGTATATGTGTTATAAAATGCATGTTTTTCTGGAGAGGGCAAATCTAAAGCAAGCTTTATTAAATATTAAATACTGACCAAGAGATGGCCTTTGGTCTGGACCATTCCCTGGAATTTTCCAGCTGGGATGGCACCAAGCTACATGTTGCCTATAGGCGGCTGTACTTTCCCATGAGGCTTTGTTATATGCAAAATGCATATTTTAAGAATATTTTTTAAGGCCGGGCAGTGGTGGCACCCGCCTTTAATACCAGCACTTGGGAGGCAGAGGCAGGTGGATTTCTGAGTTCGAGGCCAGCCTGGTCTATAGAATGAGTTCCAGGACAGCCAGGGCTACAGAGAGAAACCCTGTCTTGAAAAAAAAAAAAAAAAAGAATATTTTTTACTATAGCATGCAACTGACATCACAATTGAAATTTAGAACACTTTGTGCTTTTGAAAAGACATCCCAGGGTGTTGGCAGCCCCTGACCCTCATCTTTTCCTCTCTGGGCCAGTAGTCGCTGCTTTCATGCCTGTCTTTCTGAATCTAACTATATTCTGTAACTATAAATGGAGAACTGCACTGTGGCCCTTTGTGACTGGCTTCTTTCCCTTAACATAATGTCTTCAAGGCTTACCCATGTTATAGGGTGATCTGTATTCCGACTCACTAACATTTCTATTAGGTGGCTGTGCCACTTTTTCTTTTTTTTTCTTTTCTTGCCCAACCTTTGATGGACATTTGGGTAGTTTCCACTTTGTGGCTACTATAAATAATGCTACTGTGAACGTTTGTATGCACATTTTTGCATGAGCATGTTTTCATTTCTCTTGGGTATAGAGCTAGGGTAGAATTTCTCAGTCGTCTCTGTTTAACTATTTATGGGATGGCCAAGCGATGAGTTACACTGGTTGCCCACTTTGCATCCCCATCAGGTATATGCAAGGATTCCATCTCTCCTGTATCCCCAACAATACTCTGTCTTTTGGATTAGAGCCCTCACAGTGAATGGGAAGCAGTATTTCCCTGTGGGTTTGGTTGGCATTTCCTTAAGATTAATAACATGAAGCACAATTAAACGTGCTTATTGGACACTTGCGTAATTTGTGTGGAGACTTGTCTGTTCAAATCCTTGACCCACCTTTCCACTGGGTTGTCCTTTGGACTACTGAATTTTAGGAGTTCTGTATGGGTTAGCCTAGATGCAAGCATCTCACTAGCAGTATCATTTACAAGTGTCCCTTCCTATAACGTCAGTCAGTCTCTGTTTTTCCTGAAGGTACAACCTGTGGCATGCAACAAAAAGAAGGATTTTGTTTTTGATATAGCTCAACCAACTTACCTATTTGTGCATGTTGTGAAAGTTATGAACTTATGAAGATTTACTTACTTCAATTTCCCCTCAGAGTTGTGCTAATTTAGTTCCTCCATTTACGTCTCTGATCATTGTTGAATTAATTTCTGTGTGCCATGTGAAAATGAGAGCAGTTCTTTTTTTAAGCATGCACTTAATCTGTTTAATCTCACACTGTCATTTCCCCTTTGCCTAGCTGTTCTTGAGCACGGAGATTTTAAATATATAGCCCACCTACATTTATGAGCTGCTCTTTTGATTTAGGGAGCAAATTATTATTTGTATTGAATGCCCTCAGACCACTCTTTCTGATAAATGAATATATTTTTAGGAATTGATGATGCTTGAGTTCAAAACTGTGTGTATAGATGTGTTTGTGTATGTAGCCTGAAAAAAACTCTATCATTTATATTATTTGCATCAAGCCAGACATAGCTAACGTTACCATTTTACATATATCACCCTATTTGAATTTTACCCTGAATCCTGGGAGTTATTATTAATTCCATTTTACAGCTGAGTAAGTTGATCTTTATATAGCTGAAGTAATTGTCATGCTCTCAAGCAGGTCTCGGGCCAGCCTGAATCCATAACCTAGTAGTGAGTGATGGGCGATCCTAGTAAACAGGATGAGGCAGCAGGAAGATCATGGTGGGAGGGACTTGTGAAGCAGGCATCATCTGCAACTTTAGCTCTGTATGTGATCATCCATTTCTCCATCTCTAAACAGGACCATTGGTGCCCTCTGCTCACCTCCTGTGTTACACTGAAACCCAAACAAACAATATTTCATTTCAAAACCCCTTTGGTGTATTTGAAGTCAATGAAGCCAAAAGATTTTTGAAGTATAATATCTTTTTTTTTTTTTTTTAAATGAATCAGCCAATAAATCTTATTGGAGGTATTTCATGTGTTTTATACAAACATATTGGCTTTTCTTTAATTTTCTTGTTTTGTCTTTGATAAATTGTAAAGAAAGTCACTAGCACTTATTCGATAAGCATCCTGGACCTACAAAGATTGTCACAGACAAGAGGTTTAATACAATTAAATTTAGTTGTATTAGTCAGAATAAACACTCAGTCTAAGGAAAGTAGAAGTGTCTCTTAGATTGAAGTTGTCCATAAGCAGTGGATGTGAGATTGCCCCCCAAGTCCCTTTCCTGTGTTGTTCCTTTTTTAAAAAAATGTCTTTCTTGCAGATGGCTTTGGTGAAGAATTGGGACTATAGGATTGGTACGTTCTAGCTCCTTTCCATTATTATCAATTTTTTGGGGGGCACACTAACTACTGAATCCCTAAATGCCTGTAAAATGAAACAAAACAACTAGCAACAGGGCATTTTTTTGGCTGCTCCTCTTCCTAAGGCTTTCCAGCATTTTCCTGTCACAACTTCAGGAGATGCACAACAGGCCCCAAAGCTCTGGATGCGGACACTTATTCACATAAGTTCTGTTATGAACACCCCTAGTTCTCATGGGAAGGCATCTGAGTCCTCCCTCTGCTTCTCTTAATCTACAGCTGGGAGTTCTATCCTCCCTTGGTTCATTCTTGAGCTCAGGCAGATATATCCCTTGGAACTTCAGGTATCCACCTCTCAAGGACAACTCCATTTATTTCTAAGGGAGGATGGGTAGGAACTGTGGGTTAATAATCTCATAGTCTGCCACCCCAAGCCTTCTTTCCTCCCCTATTTACTTTTTAACTGGTGGGAAAATGATGACTCAGTTGGCTTGTGGCATGAAAGTGGTAAAATGCCTAATAGAAATCTATAGATAGAAGCAAACCACAGTTAAATGTCCTGGAGTGATAGATGAGACTTACGGACAGTTTGAAACGGCTGAGCTAATATGTGTCTTCAGTATTTTGCACAGCTGTCTTGGATCAGAGTTAAATAGACATAGGAAAGACTGTCCCCGCCCCAATAAACAGTATATATGGAGAGGCTGGGATGCTTCTCCTCTTGGCTATCTCAGAAATGCTATGCAATGAAGTGGCTGGAAATGCTCTTAGAGCTTCCATGCCAGAGCAGGCACAGTCACTGTGACTTCAGTCAAAGACAAGGAACGATGCCTCTTTCTATTTGGTACTGAGGTTTGATACATAAAGTCTTTAGAGTGACCCAAACTGAAGATGACATGAAATGAGTATTTCCTAGTTAGGGATCCTGTTTGTAAAATTATACGGTTAGCTTAATGTGAAGCATTGCTTGAATAACCTGCTAACTAAAATTTATTGACAAGAACTGTCAGCACATTGCTCCTTCTAGCAAATTCTGAGCACTTCATCCTCCTAATGAGAGGAGTCTTGTAGGTCTTGATTTGTCTGATATGCCTTTTAAAATTGCTGAAAACTTCATCTATTTTCAGAAAACAGGTATTTCTAACACACATAATAAATGCTAGTCTCTAACACCTTATATGATACCATGTTTATCTGATGTACTTGGTTCCTGAATCCAATGTGTTGGACAGTGCAGACTTGACATATATACTTCTTCTAAACTTCTAAACCCTTTGATTAAGCCTCCTTTATTATATGCACATATTATTTTGTTTTGATTAATACAATGGCATATTTATACTCATTCATAGTAAGTCTTCTCTTTTAACTGTGCTTTCTGTTTATCTTTGTTAGCAACAGCTTATTTGTGTAGTGTAGGCTATTTGATACATCTCTGATACATTAGCAGGTATGATTTTTTCAGGCTTAATACTCAGTGACTGTTTTCATGCCTATTTTGAGGAGACAAATCTGTAGGCAAATGTAGACCTCTTTGTCTTATTTATTGTCCTATTTTCAATGTATTTAAGAGGTCTTGGATTAGTTTTCCTTAGGGCACCCTTTGAGAATGGAAGGTAGAGGCCAGTAGTAAAACAGCCCATTGCCAGCCAGATACTGTTCTCAAGCTTTCAATTCATTGTGATCATTACAAAGTAGGCATTTAGTACACAGGAAAGCTTACCAGGATAACAGATTGCAGAGCAAATGATGGTGCTTCCTCCCTTAGTCTAGGGTCAGAGGTTATAAGCTTGCTTACTATTATTACTTACTAGCTGAGTGCTTATAGTTTTCTATAGAGAACATATAGAACTATATAGAACATATTTGAAAGCATATAGTTTTAGGAGCTCTGATGATAGGGAGCAAGCAAAGAAAATGGCCACACATGCTATTATGCATGGTCACAAAGGCATACAAGGACCATCCCCCCGGCCCCCAACAGTGGCTTCTGCTGCAAAGCTTATGTGTCATGGGTGAGACTACTTTAATTACTTTGGCTGCTTTTGAATTTCGGGGATTTGACAGTTCAAAACTCTACCTTACAAAGAACTTTATTTTTTCATTCTTTTTTTTCTGCTATTGATTTTGAACCTCATAACTATTTCTTGAGAGACATATAGCATGTGGGGTTGCTTTATAAAGCAGCCATCTGCTCACTTGTGTGGAACATCTAAGAAGATTGACGAGTAGTCCTTTTTCCCTCCTCCTCCTCCCCTTCCCTTCCTCCTCTCCTTCCATTTTGGGATGTTGTCTCATGCCATAGGTTAGGCTGGCCTTGCAGTTGCTGTCTGTCTCTCCTATTATTTGCTGTGTAAGTGTGAGGAGGGTACCTATGTGCCACAGTGAGAAGGTCGAGGACAACTTGTGGGAGTTGGTTCTGTTCTTTCACTGTGTGGGACCTGGGAATCAAACTCAGGTCATCTGGCTTGGCAGCAAGTGTCTTTGGTGACTAAGTCATCTTGCTGACCCTTCCATTAACCTCTTGGCAAACCTTACCTCAGCCTCCCAACTGTTGGAAGGAAAGGTTTTTATTTCTCTTCTAAGTCTAAGAATCCAAGAGGGAAGGTTTAAGTCCAGAAGCTGCCATGAAACAATTCAGTTCTAGAGCCACATGGCTAGCCTAGTCTCCTTCCAAGAGAGGAGAGACAGAGAGGACACACACCTATGCGCATCACGTGCGCACAGACACACACACACACACACATACACACACACAGAGAGAGAGAGAGAGAGAGAGAGAGAGAGAGAGAGAGAGAGAGAGACAGAATGAGTTCAAGTAGGGAGACCCATGCTGTAAAATAGCAGTCCTCTTTCTAAGCATAAAGACCAACTGTTGTGATGTTGAATTAGTAAAGTGGACTAACCACCTCAGGTCATATGCAACAAAAAATAGTTCCATCATCCGTCCATCTACCCATCTATTCATCCATCCATCTATCTATCTACCCACCCACCCACTCATCTGTCCATCCATCTATCCATCTTCCTCCTATCTATCCACCCACCCACCTACTCATCCATCCATTCATCCATCCATCCATCCATTTATTCATCCATCTATCCATCCATCTATCTATCCATTCACCCACCCACCCATCCATCCATCCATCTACACCCACCTACCCATCCATCCATCCATCCATCCATCTATTGGATTATCTTCAGTAATCTAACAACTGCTCTATCAGAAGCCTTGAAGCCTGCCTGTCTTCAAAGCACAGCACAGGAAGCAACTGATTTCAGCAAGGAAGACCTTAGAAATCATATCTGGGAGAAAATGTTTGCTGCTCAATTTTGTCAGTACAGCAGGGAAGCTAGACTAGGACTTGTAAAAGTACATAAAGGCATACAATCCTAGATTCCCAAAAGTCCAGTGTTGCTAGTGAGAGAGCAAGAGCCTTCTGTGAGAAAAAGGGAGAAATGAGATTGAAGGGAAAATGGGACCACATTTGAGCCTTCACTTGGATCTTAGCTGCCTGACAGTAGAGAATCTTAGAGTGCTGCATTTGTTTCTACATGATGCTTAATAAGAGCTGGCAACATTTCTTTGTATCCCAGCTCTCCTGTGTATGTACTGCCTTTCCTAGAGGGCTGTGCTTGTCTTTTACATAGGTCCAAAGCCTCCCTGTAAAAAGGGACGTAATCCAAGGTTCCTTGATCGAATCTGCCTTTGGCTTGTCAAAGTCTTTCACCAAAGGCTTCACTCTACTGGCTGAGATGTGGGATGATGCTCCCCAAAGACCATACTGTACTAGAAACTTCTGCCTTTCTGACTAAGTTATTTTCAAAAGAATGTCAGTTTGGTCTATGCTGTCAGGCTGGGGGTGACTAGAGTGAGCTTTGAGGGAAACGGGAACATGAATGGACTCCTTGGTATTGATAAGGGTGGCTTTTCAAGGGCTGTGGCTAATTGGTGAGGGGGGTGGGGCTTCGGAGAATTAGAAGATTGGATTGTCTATCTCTAGGCTCTTTGCAGAAGTTTCTGGCTGAGAGAAGCTAATCAGGAGACCTGCATGGGGAGAGAGGCGTGTTATTTAATTAGCTTTACAATGGGCTGACTTGAAGGCACGTGGTGGGCTTAATGCAGGGAGATAGATGTCCTTTTTGCACGACTAATTGTTGAGAAAGAGCAGGGTCTTTGTGGAAGCCCAGCATGAGAGCTCTGATCTCTTGCAGCCCGGGGCTGCCCCTACTTATAATTTTAGACAGAGCTATTCATGGCTGCTCGGCAGTGAAAAGCAGAACAAGAAGTGTATTGTGTGTGCAGGATCAGTGCCCAAACCTCCCCAAAGTCACTGGAAAGAAAAAGAGGGGAAAGAAAAGGCAAGCCAGAGGACCCAGCCATGTGCCTTTTGGAGTATTTCCCCATCATTCATTTGCTGTGGCTTTTGGAAAGGGCAAAGCTACACTTTTACCAACTTGGAGCTAAGGTGGGGTGAGTTAACTAAACACCCCTAGAAATATCAATTAACTCTACTTTCTCTACAATAAAACCCTGGTCTTACCAAGATGGAGTAGGTAAATGAAGTGATGGTGTGAGTCCCATACTGCCAGCCTTGTTGGCAAGGCACCAGGCAATGGTAGTGCCAGAATGCAAATCATGTAGCTCAAGCCACCTAAATGGAAAATCTGTGCTGCTGGGGGTAGGGGGGGTGGGAATTGGAGCCATGATGGTTCACAATAGCAGCCCAAAGAGTAGAGTGTAGAAGCCTTTCTTAGGATCCTTTGGGGCAACTAGCCCACACAGGTGGCCATCCCCAGCAAGTAAAACGTCATTTCACATCCAGATGGCAAATCCAGGCTTTTAGGGGTGCTACATATATCAGTAAATCTGTCACTGTCCTGGGTTATAGATGAGTTTTGATACATTCCTGCACTAACAGGAAGTTGAATAAATGCTGAAGATACGATTTTCTCCACATTGTACAAAATCATTGCATGGCTATCACATCTTCCACCTAAGAAAAGAGGACCCGGTTTTGGAAGGAGCCCGGGGGTTATGAACACATCTTTGCTATTAATTGATAGTACAGCTATGAGCACGTGACCAAGTTCCTCAGCCGTGAGTCATGTTTCCATAATGGAAATTATTGTCATCTCATCTATCAAGGATCAGGGGGATTTATTGGCATAATATTTATCTTTACTCCCTATGTCTGATGGTAAAAGGCACACACCAAGAGGGACACCAGGGACTAATCTGTTTGTGACAAAAACAGTGTTCAGTGGTTGGGATAAACATTCTTGAAAAGTTTGTGCACTCGAAATCAAAAGTCACAATTCTGGTATGGGTGGGGCGAGACAGGGTCTCAGGCAGCCCAAGCACTCCTCAAACTTGCCAAGTAATCAAGTGTTTCTTTTCCTGTTTGTGTGTTAAAGGCAGCTTAAGGCTGAAAGGGTTTGCTTTTTCTTTGAGTTCAGGGTACAGTCTGTCATGATGGGCAAGTCAAGGCAACCGGAAATTGAATCAGCCTTTCACAGCACATCCACTGTCAGGGAGCAGGGACTGGAGAATGCTGTGGCCACTCAGCTCCCTTCCTCCACCCACACAATCCATGAACCAAGTCAGGGAATGGCACCACCCACAATGGGTGGATCTTCCCGCCCCAATTAACGAACTCAAGATAATTTCTCAGAGGCATACCCAGAGGTCTATTTCCCAGGTGATTCTAGATTCTGTCAAATTGACAATTAACATTAACCTTTACACAAAAGATGACTTTGATTCCCCCATCCTGGCCCCAATCCTCCAACCTCTGTCTCTCAAATGCCAGGACTGCAGGTTTATGCTACCTGGCTAGGTCCAATTCCAAGTTTTAAAGTTGGTAACAACAGCTAAGAGTTATTGGATACTCATTCTGTCAGACACAATAAGAACAATGCACTGGATACAATTTGTATCATACTCAACTCTGAATTGGGTGCTTTACTCATCTCCATCGACAAATGAAGAAATTGAAGCGTTTGAGGCCAGAAGACAAGTGAGCAGAAGTGGCCAAGGCCACAGCCCAGCTCTAGTCTATACACACTCATGTTTGTTACTTGCTACTCTACCTCTTTGTCTCCTGGGTGGTTTAGAGGTTGATGGCGCGTTCTATGCAGTGAGGACACCAAAGCCTGGGAGTTTTGCTAGGCAAAAAAGCTGTGAGTGTTCTGAGTGTTTGAAACCCGGGGCATCTTTTGGAATTGTGTCCTTACCTCTACAACTCGGTTCAGTTCAATTTAAAGGAGTTCTCCAAGGGAGAAAGCGTTAGTAACTCTGAGATATAGGCGTC
>JADRCH010000146.1:3084818-3296743 GCA_019843965.1 Rhynchomys soricoides
ATATATATATATATATATACACACACACACACACACACACACACACATTACTCCATATATATATATATATATATATATATATTTATCTCAACATTACTTAGAATTCCTGGAAAGGATTCTCTCCTGGGAACCTGCCACATGACTGCTGGCTGCCTTTTGTTCTTTCCTACCAGTCAGCTGCCAGCTCCCCACCCAGCTGTGCACCTCCCAATGGGTCCCTTGGGGTGCTTCCCACCCAAGGACCCTTTGTGAAGAACTCATTCAGGCTGGTTTCCCAATCTGGGATAACATGTGTTTCAGATCCTGGATGAAAAGCATTTCCATTAAGAAGGAACTTCTAGATGGTTTCTTCTTTCTTCTCTACCTCTCCTCTTCCGGAAACTCCTGTGACTTCACAGGCTTGACATACTATAAGGCAAGATGTCCTTGTATGACATATGTCTTCTCTCCTCTTCACTGTCTCCAAAGAAAGAGGAGTTTCAGTGTGTCGGAGACACCTGAGGGTTGAGCTGAGCTGAGCTGTCCACCTCATTCTGATTCCATCCTGAAGCTGAGGTTTGGTGTGGAGGAAGCACAGATGGCTCCCTGCAGATTAACCTGGACTTCACATCTCTCTTGAGCCTTCATGACATAACATCCATCATGAACTGTGATCTGAGCAAAGCGGACATATCCCCTCTTGAGGCTGGTTTTCATCTGTCAGTTTTACAGGGGTGCCATATTTGGAGGTACCTGGGAAATTAAAAAAAAACAATATGAGTAATTATTCTGATACACTGATACACTGGAAACGCTAAAGTTGCTTTTCCAGATTTATGTCTCTGCATATTCATGGAACTCAGATTCTACACACACATACACACACACACACACACACCATCTAGATTTGAAGTGGTGTGTGTGTTCTAGTTCCTCTGTTATTAGTGTTAATTATGATAACACTGGAATTCCTATTAATTCATTATGAAACTGTCATGGGACTCAAGGAAAGGCGCTTAATGTAAGCAAGATATCTGTGGATGACTGTAGGAATGTACTCAAAATGTACTGGTTAGTACCAAGTTCCTTGGTATGGCTCATTTGAGTTTTTCTTGTTTTTCAGTACTGGAAAAAGACCTGAAAACTAATGTGTGTTTGTCCACAATTCCCATCAGGACCCATGGATTTCTTGGTTTCCATGGCTGAGAATTAGCCAAATTTTCTGTTCCTACATCTTGATTCTCTGCTCACAGATACAAATAGATACAGAGAGTCTGATTCTATCTCCATAAGAGAGGTTAGCCACCATTCCATGTCCTTTCGTGCTTTGGTAACTGGTAGCTCAGTGGCTTTCTCCACCCTTCCCCTTCTCACCCAACTCCACACCCCCAGCATTGTCCCATACCACCTTCATTCCTCAGTGTCAGGAAACCTTTACAGCATATGGATACCTTTGAAAATGCAGACCTCCCTGTAAGCTGTGCCTTCCTCCTTTTCCTAAAGATGTTCAAACTTGAAGCCATTGCATGTATTTTCTTCATCTTGCAAGTAGTATATGTAGCTGCTGTACTGCTGGTCTTTACGGTGGTCCGTGAAATGAAGATTTGGTTTGAGAAAGTCCCAAGATGGCTTCTGAGCAGAGTCTGAGACCTAAGTAGCTACTGTGTGAAATGTCCAGACTGACAAGAAAACACTTAGCTTGTCATGTGCTGAGCCAAAGGCCATTCTCCACAATCAACCACATGTGTGACAACGGATGAAAAAAATCAAGAGGATTTAGTGACCTTGCCAGCATTTTAAGTATTCCGTGATGGGAGAAGGGTAAGCGGAGTAAGCAGAATTAACTAAAATAAAACATCATAAGGATCTTTTTGGTTAAAAAGAGTTGTTTACTTCTTTAATGTAAATTTTGGGTAGCCTTGTCTGACTTTTAGGCAAAAGAAAACTAAGAAATGAGTTTTACTAATTTTTTTTCCTGTAAGGATCCATATTTGAGATGTCAGGAAGTTACCTGCTTATTAATGAAATATGATTATTTATTGAGCTCTGGCTGTATTCAGCTCCATGACAAAGGCTATAATAAAAATGGAAGAAAAACATGCATATTTCAGCGCATACCACATAGGCACCCAGACTGCTGTACAGAAAAGAGTTGCCTTGGATGCGGGTGTTAAGTTTCTAAGGAGGAAATTCTTCCTTACAGCAAGTGTCCATGTGAGGAAAGAAAACCTGAGAAATGCCCTGTATATTTGAGTGTGACCTTGCCTGCCATCTTCTGTGACCCTGCCATCTTCTGCGACCTCCTAAGGTCTACCCTGACCCCTAAGATTCTACCCTGAGTCCTTTGTGCCTCTTTCAGCATGAGGCTCTCTCTCTCTCTCTCTCTCTCTCTCTCTCTCTCTCTCTCTCTCTCCCTCTCTCTCTCTCCCTCTCTCTCTCTTTCTCTCTCTCTCCCAGTTCCCTGGCTGTTGGCTTCCTGGAAGTCCTGGATTCTTGGGAACTCAAAACCCAGAAAAGCTAGGACATAAACCCATGGTGACGGTGACACTGCTGCCCCTTTGACTCCTCTCAAGCTCTCCATTGTTTCCAGAGACGACCCCCTTTACTCCGTTAGCATCTCCCCTATTCTGTCAGAGCTGTCCCTTCTACAACTATCTGCTTCTTTTTGCTTGACTTCCAACTCCTCAAACAGAAGGGATAAATAAATCCATCACTCATCTCTGCTTCTTCATCTCCAGAGGGGAGCACGTGTAAGTCTTTTGTATGGACTGATTTGGCATTTAAAAATGAAGGTGAGTGGGCATGGGGAGGGGAAAAGACTTCACAGTGAAACTCTTTGAGTGTAAAATTCAAGCCATACCTACAGGAAAATCCGTTTTGAAGTTTGGCATGGCCTTTATAACCTAAAAAAAAAAAAAAAAAACTGGGGAAGATGGGGGGGGGGGGTAGTAAGATCTGCAAAGATGAAACCACCCAAAGCCCTAGGGATGGGATGGAATCCTGTTGCCTGTGGGTAAAAGCCTGTTGTTGGGGGCTTCTGCATTGTTCAAGAACACTTGGTTCTCCTGCCATCTGTGCCAAAACCCTCATTCTTTCATCCATGAATCCAGCATAGAAGAACTAAAATTGAGATCCAAACGATAAGATCCCCAGAGGTCCGCAGTCTACATTCTCCTGGCCCAGAAAACAATGACAGTCACAAAAAGATGTTCAGTGAGATTGAGGAAACAAGCTGACCCTGGGTGTGAAGAAGGCTCCCGAGCTCTGTCGTTTTGATTGGCAGCTCCTCTTCTTTTTCCGTCTGTGCCAAGTCTGGCTTGCTGTGAGAAGAATACGTGATGTTTAAACTGATGGGTTTGAAAATGTCGCTTGGTCTGTGGATTAGGCCAATCCATCCCACATTGTTGGGGCTGCAGATGCAGTTGAATGGCTCATAATTATAGTCTAAGAAACTGCAGACAGCAATGGAGCCAACCCATTCCCCCTTTCTCCTTATAGCCCATGCCAAGCTGTCTCCCACAGGGAACGAGGGTGGTTAGTCTGCAGTGTACTTGCCCAGGATGCCACAGAATCTTGCTGGGTTTCTGGAAGCTGCCTGGTCACCTATCTGTTCAGATACAGGTGGGATTGGGCTTTGTGTGGCAAGGACAAACTCATTTTTCTCCTCTGGCGGCTAGCAGGGCTGTACATGGAAGTCACTAACAGACTTCTATCTCACTGAACTGTGTAGTGACGAGGGTCTGAGGTTTTGCCTCCAGTATGATCTAGAACAATACCCTTTCTCTCACTTTCAGGACAAATACAAACACACAGGTTTTTTTCCTCAGTCAGTGCTGGAATTTCTGGAAGGATACTGCTGGGCAGTTCTCTATTCAAGAACTGTGGAAGGGTGTTGGGTTTTAAAAATCAACATGATAGTTGTCTGAACTCTCCCAGGTGACAATTTCATTAACTGAGGACCTAACCCACTCCACAGAGATGTCCAGAGAGAAAGCCTTCAAGTGATTTAAGTGATCCCATATTCTCCCGGATTCTGGATCCCGAAGACAATAACCGTTAACTGAACACGTTCCTACCCTAGACATTCTGCCAAAGCTTTGCATGCATTGCCTTATTTAATCATGCCGATAATCTTAACACATGGGTGCTTTTATTTTCCCTTCCTCAAACACGGGGAATCCGAGTTTCAGGATTAAGTGACTTACCAGTCACAATTTAGCAGATTAAGTTGGTTAAGTAAAAAACAAAACAAAACAAAAGAAACAATTCTTACTTCTGAACCGTACTCCTCACTATCTGTTATTACAGAGTTTTCTGGGCCAAATAAGCCCTTAAGTCCTCCTTACCATAGGCCCTCAAGTCCTCCTTACCCACCTCCCACCTCCTGCCTCCCCAACTGCAGCTCTCTCATGGCCCATTGTGTATTGTTCCCCTCCAACAATAGCTAATGAGTCTGTATTACATGCTAGGAAGATCCAGGGGTGGCTTTATTCCCTGAAGCAGAGATGAGGTTGTGACACCAAAAATGTTAAATGGCTTTGGTGAGGTCACGGAGCCAGCCTTCATCAACACCACCTTCTGAGTCCCTGGCTCAGCTCTTAAACTGACCCAAAGGCCTTTTGAATTACAATTTAATTAATAGTTATTTTAATTTCCCCTTATCTCTGATCTTCCATTTTATTTCTGTTTGGTGATGGTAGATATTGAGGCCCTGGGTATTTTTTTTAACCCTGTGCTTTGCACTGAAGTTAACAGAAAGAGTCTTCTTGGTACAGAGTTCAGTTTTTGAGTGTTTTTCAGAGTATGATAGACACTGTAGGTTTTTTCTCAGACTGAGAGAGGACCATAAGTGCGGCTTACACAGGTTGTTACTGAGAGCTTGAGAGGCTTTGTTGTTTTTTTTTTATCTTACATTTATACCAGTAAGTCAACATCTGTGAGTCATGAGCTTGCTTCGCATCAGTCGTTAGTGGTCTGAATGTTTTTGTGCCTACCATCAATGAGGCATATTTTTAAAGGTTCAAAATGCAGAGAATTCTAGCACATTTCTGGAGAGGAAGTTTATGTCTTCCACGAATCTTTGAAATTAAGTGTATTTTTATATACTTAATGAGTCTGGAGCAGGACTGAGGGAAGAACAAAGGGAGATTATTATTTTTTGTAACATGCTCCTGGTTGGGGGGGGGAGATCCCTGTATAAAGGTGACTCTTGTCTTGATGCCATTCATGCCTTTTGGGAGCCAGATCCATATTCTCCAAGGTCTTCCAACCCTTGATCAGATATAATTAGCTAGCTAAGGACTTTTAAAGATACAAATCTTGTTTTCTCCCAGTAGAAAGTAAACTCTCCCTCACTGCCTCCACCACCAAGTGCCTTAAAAACCATCGGTCTTGAAGTAGTGTGCTCAGGTGTAAGGAAGGCAAGGCTTTTAGGCTGGTAGGTGAGGTGAACCACATATGAAAGTAACTGACAGGGAGAAGAGCTCTATTTTACCATAAGGGTGGCTCTCACTGCGGAGTTACTGACACCTTTTAGGTCATGTTCATTACAGGCAGTATACTAGAAGCCCAGAACAACCAGTAAGCTGATAGTGCTTCTCTCAAGAGATGTTTATTGAATGTCTGTAATGTCCTCGGCTTGGGGTAAAGCATATCATTTGGGGGTGGGAGTGGGCGGGGGCTGTAGGTAAAATGTGGTAATGGTTTTTAATCTCTGCAATGTTTGGGGCAATCTACTTGTGTTATAAAGAGAATGCAAATTCCACTTGTCAAACATTAATTAAGTGAGCAGGAGCCCTGATTGGATGATAGGTGTCTTCAAAATGTATAAATACCTTAACTGGATCTCTCTCAGTGCACCTCATCCTACAGGAAGTTTCGACCAGATCCTGCCGAACACGCGGGACTTCAGATGTTTTGAACATTTGCCATCAGAATCGTCCCAATCACACCTTCTGATATGGACATGATTAGGAACAGGAAGACCAGCAAACTGATGGTCATTGTGGAAGCATTACAAGGAACATGTTCACTCATTGATGCCAGGGTAGAAAATGCTCCCAGCTGGATTGTCCTAGGCGTCCTTCAGTGTCGCACATGCTTGCATGTCAATAGTAGTGTAACTAAGCTCTAGTTTAATGGAGGAAGAGGCTTCCGGGAGGATGTGAGGAAGGAGGGATTCTGAGGAAACTGCTTTTGCAAATAAAGTAAAAACTCTCCAATGTTTTCCTAAGACGGCAACATCAAAATGAAAATTCCCCAAAGATACTGTTAGTTTGTCCAGTTCTACAAACGTCATAATAAGGCAGGACCAGTCCAAGATTCTTTTCCTTGCTGCTTATTTGGGCGTGTGAATGTACAATTCATTCATCAGCTGGTTCCCTAAGCTGTTCCCAGGCTCTGAAGTGTCTGTTCTTGTCATTTGGAGGCCAGCATTGTTTTCTCATACCTTGCAGAAACACAGATGGACTGCAACAGTCTTTGTTCTTTCAAAAAAAAAAAAATGAGGATTACCACATACACACATCTTCCTCTGGTCACCCAAGTAAGGGTGGAGACTGGAGATTTGAGGAAGACCAAGAGATTGACACTCTATTGCTGCCCCCCACCCCGCCTGCCGAATTTGCTTTGGGAATTCTGAACACCGCTAAAGCTCAACTGGGGAAAACATGCTTAGGTAAAAGTTAGCAGGTGTGAATAAGTTTACTGGAGCAGAAGTTACAGATGCAGGCAAGTGGTAGCAGTTTAACACATGTTTAGAAATCAGGAAGCAGTACTAAGAATAGCTTTCCCTGAGGTTGCTCAGGAAGATTTATTATGTTGTCTTTTAATCAAAGGTAGATGTCAATGCCTTGCTCCAGCTATGCATGTACTACCATGTCCTGGATGATTTGTTAATCTATACCAACTATCTCGATGGATAATGGCTATCTATCAGTGACAAATTATGGATTATCCTCATTTGTCTTGTTATCCGGCATGTTGGGCGTTCCCAAATATGACAAGGTCATGCACTGTGATGAACCCCAGAGATGCTGGTGGATATGGTGATGTAGGAAAGGATGCTTGCCTGCCTGCCTGCCTGCCTGCCTTCCTTCCTTCCTTCCTTCCTTCCTTCCTTCCTTCTTTTCTTTCCTTTCTTTCTAATAGAGTAGTGTCTGACAAAGCGTCGGCCAGTGGTGACACAATTAGAGGAACAGACTGATTAGAAACTCAGTTACAGATTGTGGACTCCCCGGCTAATCCAGGAGTTTGGAGACTTGAATTTTGGGGGTCTTCAATAGGCTTGGTTCTGAGCTAGTGAAGCTGATTGAGGTTTCTGTTCACCAATGTTGCCCTTGCCTTGCCCATCTATTCCTCGGGTGGGATTCTGAGGCATGTCTAGGCTGGAACCCTCGCAGGACCCCCGCTGTGGAATCCCCCGCACACGCCCCTGGTTGCGCAGCCACGCCTCACGTCCTGTGTGTCAAGCTTTGTGAATGAATGATGTACACGCACTTGGAAAACTATGCTGCTACTGGAGCGGGGCCGCAGAGGGTGACCAAGCCTTCAAGAATGCGTGCAGAATCAGACGGACTTTCCCGAGACTGTGGCAGCAGCCCCTGCACGCCAGCGACCGGCTCGCCGGCCATTCTCACCAGCGGTGGACTGAGGCCCTCGCCCCGCGCTCGCGGAGTAGCTGCAGCTGCGCCGCCCGGTCAGGCTCGCCCGCCCTTCCTTTCGCTTTTTGGAGGTTGGCGATGATTGGCTGCAGGCTCTAGGCTCCGCCCCGCCGCCCCGCCCCCACCGCCCAGTGGAGTGGGCAGGGCAGGCGCTGGGACCCTGGGCCTGGGCTCGGTGAGGAACGCCCTAAAGCGGAGGCGAGTTGCACTGCGCCAGCGCCGGCCAGCCGAGGAAGCGAGCGAGCGAGCGAGCGAGCGAGCGCCCGGGACGGAGGAGCGAGCGGGCGAGGCGCGGTCGAGGCTGGGACCCAAGCGCGCTCTCTGCTTCGCCAAGTGCCAACTTCGTGCGGACTGGCTGGCCGCGCACCTTCCCGCGGGGCGGTCAGCGGGAATTTGAGATTTTAGGGCTGCACTCTGTCCCCTAACCCCGGGTTCAAAATCCCCATTTAAAAAAAAAAAAAAAAGCAAAACAACAGTTACAGCAAACTTGCTCTCATCCCGCCGGCCCCCTCAACTCCCGGCACCATGAAGGCGGCCGTCGATCTCAAGCCGACTCTCACCATCATCAAGACAGAAAAAGTGGATTTGGAGCTTTTCCCTTCCCCGGGTGAGTGGCAACAGTGAGGCTCCCACCCCAGCTCCGGGTTCCCTCTGGGTTGCGCTGCTCCCATAGGAGTCCGGGGGCCGAGACCAGGAGAACTGTTGGTGGCCCCAGACCCTTGGTTTTTTTGGAGAGAGAGAGAGAGAGAGAGTGTGTGTGTGTGTGTATTTATTTTCACAGCTGCGTTTTTTTGTGACGAATGGGAAAAAGCTTATAGAATTTCCAGCGCCCTAATCCCGGTGTTTCAATTTTCCCACATAAGTGAGAACCTTCTGGTAGTATTCCTTAATGTTAGCAAGGGGGCCTGACACTGCCTCTCGGGTCACCCCCACCCCCTCCCAACTGTGTCTCCCCAGTATTGGAGCTTGATGGGAGGGTCCTGTGGAGTGTTGAAAGGGTTTCTGGCTAGCTGCCTAACCTTCAAGCACTTGAGTCCTGAGCACCCCTGTCGTAAGTCCCTCAGAGCCTCACTCTTCTTTTCTAGGTTGAGGAGGAGGTAGTGGGAGGAGAAACGAAATGAATCTGTTTAACTTTGGGAAAAAGTCTGATTCCTTCCCGTTCAGTGTAGTAAACTTAACTTTACTGCCTTTCTATTCTGCCATGTTTTGGCCTCCCTTACCAAAGGAGAGCATCCCACGACCAGATGTAACTTAGTGTCTTTGGTTCATGGTTTCATTTAGCAGGCTTAAAGGATTATGAAGAAGAGAGGGAGAGTAAAGACATCGAATTTTGTCTTAGAAGGAAATTTTAGTGCTCAACAGATGGAGTCAACTCTTCAGGATTCCTGAAGCTAGCCGAGGACAGTGTCTACTTTTAGGATGGGAAGCTAGCCCCAGAGAAAAGTAACATTGGAGGTGAAAGGCTCTAGGGTAAAGGGAAAAGGTGATACATTGTGGGAAATAATCAGCTGTCAAAACACACACCTCTATTGGGTCTGATTATCCGTAAGTTTAGCTGTTGTCCCTGATCTTGGCTTCTGCCATAAAGAACTGCATATTTAACCTGTTATTTATACTTTCAATACAAGCCAAGACGATGTTTTTGACATTCTGATGTGCTTCAAAATGTTGATAAAGACATTTGGGTCCCATCCCATCTGAAGACTCTCCTGACATTCAGTGCCGGATTGCTCTGTATGAAAACTAGGCTAGTCACAGTGTGATGACAGTCAAAGCCAGGCTGAGCTGGGGGCCAGGCTGAGCTGGGGGTCTCTCCTAAAAGCTCTGGAGGGAGACTTCTCAGGCACTTAGAGCTGCAGATAGAAATGGTGCTGTGAAGGTTGTTTTGGGGTGTTCAAGGGAGCCAGTTCTCTGTCTTACAATTGATTGAACGGACAGTTCACTGAGAAGATACAAACTCGACTAAAAGGCCCTTTCCTTAAGAATGGCTTGTTTATATGTGCTATGTGTGTTTATGGGGAAGAGACAGATTTGGGCGTCTGGGAAACATCATGTGTACTATGTCAGTTCACATACCTACAGCAGACCCTTCATGCTGACAGTGAATGAGAGTCCCTGACGGCACATGTTTTAGATCATAGCAAATAGCTGAAGCATGTGTTTTGGTAATTGAATATTCAATCTATGAGATTTCAAAGCATTTGATTCTATTACTTCAGTTATTGATAAAAACTAAACTCTTGGTAAGTAACTTCATTGAGCTGACCCACCAGAAAAATCGAGCTAGGCAGGCCTGATGCTGCAGTTCATTTTCATTATATGAAGAATCTTTACAGTGGCTTTTAAAAAAATTGTTATTATTAAAAATGGTGTTGAGGGGATCAAAGTTGGAAGTGAAGTGGCGGCTGCATAGTGTATTCAAGACCAATTTGAGCAATATAGTGAAATCCTTTCCTAAAGTTAAAGAAGAAAGTTTCCAAGCCACTGACCTTCAGCACAACAAAGCAATAAAATTTCATTTGGTCCAAGAAATTAAGAGTCTTCCATTCACTATGATGATGATGATGATTTTATATAATATATATATATATGTATATATATATTTCCTTAAACAAAATAAAGAGCAATGATTTGTTGATTATTATAACTTTTTAAAAAGCATTTTTTCTGGATGATAGTTGCATTTATATAAATATTATGCCCATACCTCAGGTGAGATGCTAGATGCACCGACAAGTTAAAACACTTAGGCAGAATTCTGCACGGAGCCAGAGGCTGAAGGAAGATGAATCTGTTTCTAACTTGTCAGTTACATACAGTGAGCAATACTGCAAGTTACCTTTGGAGGCTCAGCAAAGAACCTTCAATGGAGACTTATCTTTGTAGGTGCAAAGATGGAAGAAGCCCTAGCCAGGACTGGTATCTTTTGCTAACAGAAAGAATGATATTAAGTAGATGTTAAGTAGAGCTTTACCTGGCCTATCGGATTATACAGGACACCTGTGTCAAAGTTTGACTATTCCCAGTGTGGGTTTGTATCCACGATGGGGAACTTAGTGTTTATCATAATGGTTTTTCTTTGTATTGCTTCATTTCTCATGAGTGGATACAACTAGTGCCGGGTATGATGTTACCTCAGAAATCAAACCAGAACTTCCTTTCTGTCCCCTCCTCAGATTCCTAGGATCAAAGATGTGAAGTGGGGGTCCAAATTGGAGACAGGACACCTGGAATCTTTGCTAGCCTCTCTGTGGTCAGGACTTGACCAAGAACCTTTATTCACTTCGGTTTTATTTTGAGGTCTGACATTTTGACAACATCAAGTATCAAATTAATACACACTCTACAATGACATGGGCATTCAGTTTTCCTCGCAAGTGGGCATACTATCTCATTGCACACATCTCTCAGGTCTTCTGTAGATTTAAACCCAAATGCAGCCCTGACTTGTTCCTTGTCCCATCCTGGTATGGACACTTCTGAGGCCACTTCTTTATTCCTTCTCATCCTACTTCACCTTTATGGTGAGGTGGAGACACTGGCCGTAGAAGAACAGGGGTTTTCATCCTGCTTATTTGCCCATTTATAAGGCTCAAAGGACTAGCCCCAACTACCACCTTACTTTATAGAGGATGTCCATTCCCTGGGGACCATTATTGTCCTTAGAGATGGGAAGAAGCTTTGTCCTTTCCTAGTTTAGACAGTCTTTGTGTCCATACAGGCAAGAAAGAAGAGGGGAGGGCTGCTGGCTGCTGGCTGCCAGCTTTGCTTATGACTGTGTTTCTAGATCCCTTGTTACCATACTCTGTTAGTGACTAAATAGCTCAGTGGTTTAGACAGGGTCTGTGGAGCCAGCTTGTCTGGGTGTGAATCCCTAGTTAGTGGCTGTGTGACTTTGGGCAGACTACTAATCTTCCTGTGCTCCAATTCCTGCATGTGTGAACCAAGAGTAATAATCCTTGGATAAAGATGAAACCAGAATATGTGGACGTTCTTAACTCAGTGCCAGACCGGGTAATGGAGTCTGTTGAGCAGTTACCAAAGAGGCAAGTCAATAGAAACCCTGAGCAGTATAAAACATTCAGAGGACATTGGAAGGTTTGTTAGGGAAATCTAATGGCTGGTTTATATATGTCCCCCGAATCTACCACTTGGGAAGGAAAGAACAAGAGAGAAAAAGACCTGGCCTGAAATCTCACTCCACTGGGGCTTCATTCTGAGCTCTAGATAATAAATCTGGTGAGCAGTTCACTTGCAAAGTGTCTGGAGGCCTGACTGTCACTCTGCAAGGTCTAGAAGCTGGTGTTCTTTGGATGATAGAACCTGTCATTGATACCTCAGAGTAGGAAATCTACCAAGTTCAAGGACAATGGGAACATTTGCAGAGTTGAGGGAAAAGTAGAGTTTTTTCCATCTTGTTGGGTTGAGAAATGTGTCTTGTCCAGTTATTATAAAGTATTTTACATTTTGTTTATTTGCTTGGTTGGCAGAGCTTACATTCCTGGCATTTTTGGTTGGTTTGTGTTGCTGGGTTTTATTTTTTTCCTCTTAAAGAGGCCAGGCCACCCCGTAGGAACATCTTCTCTCTCTAGGAGACAAAGCAGCCATGGTCAACCTCCCCAAGCCCAGCTTGCTCAGGGCCCTACCACAGTTTCTGCAAAAGCAAGAGCTGGTTAGTGGCGGTCAGGATTTTCCAGGAAAGAATATCCCTGTCTCAGAGTACAGTGGCTGATTCCCTTGACAAATGGGACAATGTAATTATAGACAGAATGAGAACTGTAGCTGTGACAGCGTTCCAGGTGCTTGTCCTTGGTAGGCTCCTGTTACCTCACATTGTAGGGAGTTTCTGAAAGGTCTATCCTGTATACGTTATATCTCTACAGTGGTCCCATACTGGAGCGCATTTGATTCACACTCACTCTGTGGGAAATATTATTCATCCCATTGTCTTTTTCCGGATGGAGAATGTAATATTCATAGAAGTACACGCCTTTTCTACGTTCACGCTTTAGAAACTTAGACACTGGTGAGATGCAGCAGGCATTTTGTACCTGGAGTAAAAACACTGGGTTATTTTCAGCCACTCTGGAAATTAAACCGTAGTCTGTCTAAGAAGGCTGTGCTGGCCGGTGCTTTGGAGGTTCAGGGAGTACAGGGGTTCTCCCTGCCATCCTCTCAGCTGAACTATCACACAAGCACCCTGAATAGCTTGGTGAAGGAGTCCCTAGGCGTGGCCCTCCAGATGTGTATTCTTTAGGAGAAGCTTAAAGGTTTCCCTCACTCCAACCTCAGGTGGTGAAGGAAGAACCAGGGTTCTTGTGCTTCGCTGACTTTCAGGTGTTCTAGGCTTGGTCTCTGGAGGGACCGTCAAGTCTGAGCCTCTAGCTTCTACCGTTTTATCTCCTTCGGTGCTGGTGCTACCATGGATCTATAGTTTCAAGTCTGGATGATGAAAGGCATCAACTGGCAAACCGAAGGCAGTTGAAATTTAATTTTCTGCTTTGTAAGAAGGCTCTGGATAACTTCCTTTGTGTTCCACGCACAAAAAATTTACTCCTGTCTTTCCTCCTAAAATTTATTTATTTTGATTCCAGTTACTGTGTGAGGGCATATAGAGCGGTTATAGGGGAAGGTAAGATAGTTGCAGACTCTGCTTCCTTATCCATGGTCAATATTGATTCCATTCCCAAATCTATCATCCTCACTCCCCATATTCTGTAGCTACCTATTTTCTCTTTAGTTAAGGGTTGAGGATACCTTTTTATAAAACTTCAGTAAATGTTTCCCAAATTGCACCAGTAAACTGTTTTAACTTGACTGTATGTATGAAGTCTGGATTACCTCTTCTTGCAACTGACTAGCCTGTGACCCTTATGTAGGAAGGAATTGGTATCTAGTACAGGCTTATAGTAGGCCTGATTTCAAGTGCAGAGACCTATGACACAGTCAACACACTGCAGTAGGAGCCTGAAATATTTGTCTTGATCATCCTGATGCCAGGTTCTTCCCTGTTGCTTCTGCTTGTGCTCAGGCCTGTCACTTGATACCCAAAGTGTGCTTGGGTCTTTTTTCCCTTCTTTTCTTTCTTTCTTTCTTTCTTTTTCTTCTTTTTTAACTGTGCATATACTATTCCACAGTACCACTTTCTGGAGCTTTCTGTTTCATGGAGGTGTAAAATACTGCCTCACACAGTGTTATTAGACCTAGTTAGTGCAGGGGATCTTTATACAGTTGGATTTGAGATCCTGGAACAGTACAGATAGGACTTACCATCCAAACGGGATGCTCTCAGAGGTGTGTGTATTAATAATAATCATACCAGAATAATAAAACTTAAAGTAAGGCCCTCCTAGCAGAAGACGGTCTCTGAACTTTGGCACTAAGTGTAGACTAAACTGTGCTCCAGAATATTCTCTGCCAAATGCTCGTTTAAAGGCTTAGACTATTCAATAGACAAACAGGACCAGATTAAGAGTTTAATGTTTTCCCTCCACTGTGAGGAGTGATTCTTTTAATTTCATCTTTCAGTGCAAAGCATAATGTTTCTTAGCACTCAAGACACTACCTCATGCACATTGAGTGCCTGGAACTTCCTAGTAGCCATGGGTAGCTGTGATAAGCCAGTAAGTGTGTTTTGCAGAGTTCTTCTGTAGGGGAATTATGTACAATTTGCTTTTAGAGAGAAAAAAGTTGAGGGGGAGTATGTGTGTGAGTGAGAAAGATGAAGTTTTGAGTTGGGGGCAGGAAGTATTATTACCATAGTGAAGATAATTAGAATATTTGTTTCAGGGTTTAATCCAAGATGAGGTTTTATAACGCTGAGGTAAAAAATGCAAAAGAAAAAATGTGTGTGTGTGTGTGTGTGTGTGTGTGCGCGTGCTCGCGTGTACACTAAGGTGGATGAGAAGAAAACAATACAGCACAAGCCCTTATGTGTGCAGGGGGGAGGAACAGTAGTTTCAATTGCAACATTCCTTTTGACTAAAAAATGAAAAAGAAGGAAGGAGTACAGGAAGAATACAAAAGAAGTAATTAAAGAATGAAAGATTAAAAGGAATTTAAGTGGTATTCCATAGACTTTTAAAAACATCCTCCTCTGGACCAAGCATTGTACTGGACCAGGACTTCTTGTCTCAGGTGGCCTGGTGGACAGTCTTGGGCCTGTTCTTGCTCTTTGTGATGCCATTTTCAAACGCAGTAAACTCATGCGTCTGTGATTGGTCAGGATAACCCAGATGTTGTTTTCCCCATGCCAGATATGAGGCTATGCATGAGTCCAGGCTCTCAGCGTGTTCTTTGCCTGCTGAGTGTTCTTTTTCAATAGTTCTTGATAATAAGGCTTTCATGGGCCAGCCTTCTGAAGATCACGGGCCACTTGGAGGCATTGGGAGGAGCCATAAGGGGAAGGGAGGAGTTACGTTTAATATGGAACAACATGAGAACTCTGCACGTCTGGGAATAAAGAAAGACTTGAAGGAAAAAGTATTGTTTATAGAGAGTAAAGAGAATTGTCAGATGCCAGGATTTAAGAGACACGGGGAGTCTCAGGAAGACCTTTGCCTTTGAGAGTAGGGAGGTGAGGCTGGAGAGATGGGCAGTGCCCAGAGCACACACTACTCTTGTAGGGACGTGAGTTCCAGATATCCAGGACCCATATCTGTGGCTCACAGCTGACTGGACCTCTGTCTCTAGGAGGACGCAACACCTCTGGCCTCAGTGGAACCTACACGCCCATGCACACTCACAAACACACACTTTAAAATAAGAAAACGTCAACACTTAAAAACAAGTGTGGTGGTTTCAAGGACAGAACAGTGTTACTGAGAAGGCTTCTGAGAGGGCTGAGCTGTTTTTTTAATTTCTTGCTTTACTTTCCCTCCCACTCATAACTGTTAGCTGCTAAAACCTCTGTATCAGTTTATCAGAATAGGCGTTAAACCTCAAAGAACATGACACAATCAATCAGGTACATATTTTTAAGGTAAGAAATGGAAAATAACTTAGTCAGGCACTTGTGTTTGTAGATGACCTTTTTGTCTCAATAATTTATTTATCTTTATTCACTTTAATTTCTGATCACAACTCCCATCCTTACAAATCCCTCCTCCCTTACCCCCCTCTTTCTCCTCAGAGAAGCCCCCACCTTGGGTACCACCTCACCCCGGAACATCTAGTCTCGTCTAGACTAGACATATCCTCTCCCACTGAGGTCCAACTAGACAGTCCAGGTAGGGGAAGGAGATCTAACAGCAGGGAACAGAGACTGAGACAGCCCCATGATTCACTTGTTAGGGGACCCACAGGAAGAGCAAGCTGCAAGTTTGCTGCAAATATGTAGGAAGCCTAGGTCTAGCCCCTATATGCTCCCTGGTTGATGGCCCAGCCTCTGTGAGCCCCTGGATCAGTTTTTTTAAGGTTTTGGGAGCTCCCACTATGTGCCAGGCCTTGTACCTGTTCCTGAAGTAATGATTTATGTGTCTGTTTGTGCGAGCGAAACGCACATGTTCCTAAGGTAATTCATTGTCATTCGTATTCAAAATAAAAATGTATGACAGGTCTGATTTTAAATTGTATTTTTCAAAATTTATTCCAGAGAGCTTACAGTGAATAAACTTCTGTGTGACTGATTTTTATACTTATTCTTATATTTCTTGATATACTTGCCTAACCTTTAGATAGGTTCTTTATATTGTATGTAGGTCATTACACCATCCACATACTACTGATGCACAGAATTCAATGGAGAATTTTCAGGACTGACTAGAGGGACCTATCATTGAGGGACCTAGAATTGAGTACTATGTATGAAATATAAAGTTTACTTTGTAGGCTCAACATCAGAGAAGGGGGAGGACACACACACAGAGACAGTCAAACAGACACACATACAGGGATACAAAGAGAGACAGGTAAAGTTATCACAAGGATCACGTGTAACAGGCGCCACTATTAATGCCTGGCTCGAACTTGTCTGTGATCACTTCTGAATATGTCGTCGCGGGGTAATGCTGGGCCAGGAGTCATGTCTTCCAGTCTACAACAACTTCCTTTTCTGCATAAGCGATGGCCTCAGGGCCAGCTGAAGGCTCCAGGGAGGGTCTGAATTGGAGGAAGAGATATGTAGGTTAGGAGTCTGGTAGGTAGGGCTACTAACCCGGCTGCCCATCACAGCTGCCCATGTGGTCTGAGTAATGACTTACTTCATAGAAGCTGCCCCTTCTTGTTGCTTTATTCTGTTGAGAAACAGTCCCCTCCTGCAACAGGAATGTACTCCGCTGTGAGGCACCTCAGCACCCCTTCCTGACAAGCCTGGTGAGTCAAGGTCCTCACTGCCTGTTTGCACAGAGGGAAGGGCCCATGCCTGCTTGTGGGACTGTTCACAGATGCTTCCTGGGCAGCAACCTGCTGACCCCTCCGTGGGCTTGGCCTGCCTGGTGGAGTTGGGGGCAGACAAGATGCCACCTGCTTTGACTTCCCAGCCATTCAGGAAGCTCTAACTGTTCACTGGTGTGTCAACAGCGACCCTCTTGCTTCTCAAAGGCTGCCTTTGTGGCTGGCTGTGGCGTCGCCTACGCACGTTTGTTATCTGTGATCTCATTTTATTGATGTTATTTCGACATTTTTGAGAAAGATCTGTCACAGTTACCCCTTCTTTGGGAAACAAGGGTCTAGGTGCAGCATGTTGATTTGGAAGGAAAACAAGGAAGACTGCCATTGAGTTCTTACCAGAAGGCAGATCTAATTCCTACCCATCTTGAATTTGTTGGTGCTGTTGTGGTGTGTTTGCCTCTCCCCTCCCCCCTCTGTGGATATGTGTGTGTGTGTGTGTGTGTGTGTGTGTGTGTGTGTATACATACATACATACATACATACATACATATGTATATTAAGTTTTGAATACTAGGTTTGTGCCAAGGACCCTGTTTGTCTTATCCTACTCTGTAATAATGTTTGTTCCCATTTCATAAAGAGGTAAGATGTTAAAATCTTGTCACGAAGGTGCTAAGCACTACTTACACTCAAACCCAGATGTAGCCAACTCTAAAATCACATGGATGCTATCATCATAGTTTTTGAAGTATTTAGATGTTGAATTTGGAGAGAACACTGAGGTCTGCTGGGCGTATTTAGCAGTCTGCCTAAATCCTAAATACTGCCTCGTAATCTGGTAACGTGATACAGTTTGACACATAGCTTTACCTATTAGAGACCCTACTAATCCTTTGAGTTGCCGATATTTTGTGAACAAGGAGGGTATACAGAAAGGATGCCAAGTTGTTCTCTCAGTACCACACGCAAAGATATGATAGAACCTCAGCTGGGGTTTGTCAGATGTCCTGAAGGCTCAGTTTAGCCACCCAGCCTAAATATTTCTCTTGTGTGATGAGCACCTCCACAACAGCCATAATAACCACTAGCATGAGATTGACGTGTCAGCAAGGCAGTCGTTTGCTCCCTTTTTTGCTGCAAGTACCCCTCCTTTACATGTCTTACACATCTACGGTGAGTCCTACATCGTTGCTAACTAGAGAGCTTTGACCAGGATGCCCAGACCCTCCTGATGTCAGATCTAGGAAAGTGGCAGAGATAGCCAGAACACCAGGAGCAGAAAGAAATGTGGCTTGCTCTGTAGGACACTGGACAAACAAATGCGCACTTTTCTTTTGAGAGAGGTTGAATTTTGTTTGCTTGTTTGTTTGTTTGGTCTTTTTATTCCTAAGAGATTTGAAAAGAATCCCCCAACCCCATTTTCCTACAGTAAACTGAAATGTGCTTTGCTTGGGTCTTCTATGCTTCAGTGTATGCCAAGCAAGGTCCATTTTGATGAACAGAGGAAAAGTCAGACAGTTGGAGGTTGCTTCTGAAACAAAACAAAACACAGTAGAAAAATTTGAATGTCATAGTACATGTTATATAAAAGAACTGTGCCGAGAGGCATACAAGAATTAATGACGTCCTAGATGACATCCTAGATGAATGACATCCTAAATTAATGACATCCTAGATGTCTATTTAAAACAGACATACCATTTAAGCTGTGGTGCTAGGTATAGGGGTGTGTGTGTGTGTGTGTGTGTGTGTTTTCACTCAGAACTAGTTAGATTGGACCAGATTCCTAGTTATTCTTCCTAAGAAAAATCAACACCCTTGCCTCCCCTTCTTGTTTTGGTCTTGCTGGAAGCAAGCTAAATGACAAACCATTGGCCTGAGAAGGATTCTCTTGGGCTTGCTACTATTTTCTTGCAAATGTATATGAATCCCTAGTAGCCATCAGTAACCTGGGTTTCCCTGGATGTGACTAAGCAGGGGAGGTGAGGATGGGAAGGAGGTGGTGGTACAACAGCTTCTAGCAAAAACAGAAAGAAGAGTTTTAAGCTTGGCATTTTTTAGTCTGGGCACTCAGTTCTTGCCAGGGAAATGTTAGAACGTATGTAAAGTAAATCCTAATGCATCCGGAAGGTGACTCTCCTTTTCAAACCAGGGTCAGTATCTGATTTAGAACCTCCCACTTACAAGGAGCTCACTGCAGGTCTAAAGGGTCAGTCCTTGATCTTATCTTGCCTGGCTTGAACAGTTCTTTTGCTGTGCACTGAGCTGGCTGGAAGAGCATGTCATCGTGTGTCCTTCGGATGTGAGATTCAGGATTCGAGTCTCTTTTGACTCCAGGCCTACAGGTTACCTGTGCATATTCTTTGTCTTCTTGAAGGATGCTGCTCTGAGTCAGCTGTCACTCTTTGGGAGAGAGAGTAGGAGAGGTAATGAGTTCATGTTTAGAAAGTGCCTGAGTCCAGTCACTGCTGATGCAAGGAGAGTTGTTTAATTAGTGGGCGAGCTGATACAGAGTGGTGATGCTCAATACGGGTGAACTCTCCAAGGTGACTCACATGTATGTGTCCAGGAAGCATATCCTTGATCGAATACAGATCAAGAGTTCCACTGCACACCTCTCTTGTCTCCTGACAGAAACAGAGCACTCTGCAATACAGTTGGGTGTCCTGTGTGTTTTCTAGACATAGCTGAACCAGCAGCATAAGGGATAAGAGAGGTAAGTCATGTCTGTAGAGTACCAGGTATGTACCAGGCACTTCACAAGGACTTTACAGAAGCACTCATATCCGTTAGTTAGCTGCTTCTGTGAAGTTAATGTTTGATCTCCCCCCCCCTTTTTTTTCATATAAGAAATGGAATCTCAGAAAATTTCAAATAATTTGCTTAAGGCCAGAGAGGCTCAAAGTCTCAGATCTTTCTTTGGAGCTTTATCACAAAGCCCAACCTGCATAGAACACCCATTTGGAAAGAAACCTTACCAAGACTCTTAGGAGAAACCTTGATTCCTGGGATGCTATTCTCTGTGTTATATTTCCTTTCAAGATCCTCATTAATATCAGTGTTAGGGGAAAAAAAAGAACCATTCAGTTGTCTATAAATCTGTACCAGAGGGATGGGTTTGGGTAATTCCTAGCATGTATTTTCAAGTTCATGATGGATAAATGAAAGCACACTTGCTAAACTTGCACTCAGAATTGGTGCTTTGCCCTCCCCTATCCCCTCCTCCAGCCCCTCCCCCGTGTTGCCGACTGTCAAACCAAGGAATGAAGTTAGAACTCAACCATGCCTGAGAATTTTCCAGGGAGGGGACAGAAGTTTAGGCCTTGAGGCCACTTGATGCAGCAGGAATGTTTGTAGAAAAATAAACACACACGGAATGAATCAACATCTACACGATGGACTGCAGTTAACCTCTTTCAGCAGGAGTGGGAGTGGGAGGAGTCAGAGCTGGAGTCCTTCTCCCTCTCTCTTTTTAAAAATGATACTTTGTCTCTCTTAGGGCATCCTGGTGACTGTTCTGCCCTTAACCAGAATCTTCTGCCTTGAATGGCCTGATAAAATAATTTAGATGATTCAGAGCCTCCAATGGATTTTGGGTTCTTACTGAACAGAACAGCAGCAGGACATCAGTGAGATTGGGCCCTGATGAGTTGTGGCTTCAGAGGCTCGCTGGTTAGCCGTCACAGCTTGCTGGTATGCCTCAAGCAGCGGGTGAGCAATAAGCAAAGATGAAGCAAGGCTCTGGTTGCTCCAAGCTGCCTTGCTTCGTAGGAGAATATTTCCAGTGTGTTTCCGACTCACCCAGTTCTAGGGAAGTAGTGTGTGGATTAGCAAAGACTGGTGCAGGATCTGCACTTGTCTCCTCCCACAGAGCCTACTCACAGGATTTGTGGATCTCCCCCCAGTTCCTGTTCCAACAGAGTTTAAATGTGATTCATCTCATTTAGTCATTAGTGCCGGGTTCTTAAGTTTGTCGGGTGGATTCAGTTGTGCCACTGGTTGCTTATCATGATCTTACCTTACATAGCCATTCTCCTTTCCCATGTGGCCGATGAGAACTAATCAAAATGAAAGGTTCATGTTTAGGGTTTTCAGTACCAAGTGATCTCTGCCCTTGGGTGAAGCATACTCCTCAGTAAAGGCAGGTGAGATAGCCCTGGCTGAATGCTGCTTTCTCACTCACTAATTTGTCTTAAGGCAAATGATTTAGCTTCCCCAAGCCCTGCTTTTCTGATCCTTTCATGAAGATAACGAGAAAGCACGCTCAGGGCTGGGGCAAGGATTAGAGATAATTCCTCTAAAATACCTTTTTTTTCCTCTCTCTAGACCGCACCACAGGGTCTCAGGAAACGGTGTCACCATGGTCTCAGACCACCAAATTCTGCAGCAGTCTTACTTTGCTGCTGACACTGTTCTTACTTCAGTGGTTATTAAAACTGTGGTTGCTGTTAACCTGGTTACAGAAAATTTTCCGCTTGACACCCTTTTAACCAAGTGCGCTAGAACGGCCCTGTGGCTCACTATATTATTTTCTAGTCCCTCTCCTCGGACACTTACCTTACTTGAGTTCAGGTTTGGCAGAGTTTCCAACTCCAGAGCCTTATTTTTAAGACACCATCCTTCCAACTGCAACAAGGAAGCTCCGGAGAATGCTCATCATCGAGGATCAAATGATTTCCATTGTTCTGGAACTCTTTCTTTCCGGGAGGTGACCTAAGCCATGTGGCTTAAGGAGGAAAACTACCAGAAACCCCAGTGAGGCAAGTAAATGTCCTGGTCACTTGCTGAGCCAGGCAGTGCCCCTCACCATAGGTGTGAGAGTGAAGGTGGTGAACCCACCTGACACAGAAGCAGCCTGCTATCCTTCCCCAGGATTTGTCCTCCTATTCCCAAACAGATGCCTGTTGAACTGTCCGGGATCATCCAGATTTTCCTTAAAACCCAGGCACTTCTGGGTTGATTGCAGCCGATGATTTACAAATAGAATCTAGCACCTAGAAAAGGGGATCATGTGTCTTTAAACAGCTGTGCTCAAGTGTGTGTAAATGTGCTTGCTAATCCAGTGACTAATTCAGTATATTATAAAGCAGCAGTGAGCCTGCTGCCAAGGCAGGGCTCTATCCCAACTGGAGGGTGTGTAGGGCTCAGAGAATTATTTCTCAAGCACATTCTCTCTGTCCTTTGTTGCGCCTCTGAATTTCATCTCATATGTTCCCTGAGCCAGAGTCCCTCTTTGCTGTCTTGATTCCTGTCCGTCTCTCACCTCTATGCCCTGATTTATTCACTCATCAAGGGTGGGGGCTCTGTGCCATCTGAGTAAGGGCTAGGGAATTCATCAGTGTTGGGCTGGGACATTCCAGGGGACAGAACTCATTATCCTTCTTGAACATTTCCCCGAACGATTGTCAGTGTTGCTAGTGTGGTTGTGACAGGGCCTGCCTTAGTTCCTAGTCTGTGATGCATGTTCTGTTGATGTCTGTCTTCCTGAGACCCTATCCTATTCTGTTTACCACTCTTCCCCACCCCCTAGGGGTTGGGAGAGAAACATTTAGCCAGTGGGCAGGGTTCAGAGTGTAAGGTATACTTCCTTCTGAGGGGCTTTATGTGAGGGTTGGAGTAGCCTCTTCTGGGTGTGGCTAGGGGCTAGGAAATTATATGGATCCAGGGCCTCTACATAAGTGTTCCCTGACACCAGGTGTCTATTCAGCACATGGACCTTGCCCAGCTTCTCCCACAGTGTCTCAGGGAGGGACACACAGTCCAGCTGCCATCTGAAGCATTTCCGTGTGCCAGAGGTGGATGTTGGAGGTCCCAGCCTCTCTCTGTCTTCCCTTCTCAGTAATTGGTTTCATATTTGTCACCTTGGTTCCCTCCCATCCCAGGACAGTCTCCTTCCTATTCCCCTTCCCAAAGCTTCTGGAATCCAGCCACACTGGTCTCATTGCAAAGTCTTGGCCCCTCTGGTGTTGGGAGCATGTACTGCTTTTTGTGTGTATAACAGTATAGGTTTGTCCCAGTAGAAGGGGAACACCCAAATGGAGGGTCTATGGCTGTCAGTGACCAAGGTGTTCTCATTGCTCTGTGAGTCTTAAGTTAGTGTTCATATAGTAGAAGTTCAGTGGCTTTTAATACGTCCATAGAGTTGTGTACTCACCCCAAGTACCTCATTTCAAAATGGTTTCAGTGTCCCCCAAGGAAGCTCTGTGAACACTCACTAGAGTTGATGCCCACCGAACAAAAGGCATGTTGTCCAGTAAGGACAAGTTCCTAAGGAGTTCCCAAAGCACATATCTGACTTGAGTTCTCCACCTTCCGATCTCTAGGGACCTACTTTCCACTTGCCTCTCCTCAGCACTCAAGCTCTCTGCTGTATTCTGCAGGCTGGCTTGTCTAAACCTCGAACTGGAGTAGCCCTCATACTGCTGGGTGGAGGTAATGAGCACTTTCCCCAGCTGCATGCAGACCGTTCGGCCCAGGGAGCTTGGGCTGCGGTGGCTGCAGTTTCCTAATGGCTTCCTGATGAGACAGAGCCAGTTATTAGCATCGGATGAGGGCTGTGCATCCAGGCCTCTCTTTCCCACCTAACCCAGGCAGATGGAGAGAGCGACTTGATCTCCTGCCCCCTTAGCATTGATCAGTTTTTCTCTGCTCTCCAACTATTGGTCTGTCTAGCCCATTGATCTGAAGATTGGGTTTGCCTGGCGACTGAGTCAGCCTCTTGGGTTTGTTGTTAGAGGCGCCCAGAGCTGTCTGCTCTAGGCCTGTGTGGACAAGACTTTGAGGCAGCAGTGTGATTGTCAGTACACTCAAGTCTGGGTACATGGGGCTCTTTTAAGAGACCCAGAAGAAAGAAACCTGTGTGGCTAAAAGGTATCAACTGGGAGAGACAAAGCAGTCCTTAAAGCTGTAGATTCAGCACTCCAGATGTGTTTGCTTTTAGGGCCAGAGGTACTTGAATTGCTCCAAGACTTCAGGCCCTTTGGGCTGAAACAGACAGCTTCATTCATCAGATGGAGGCTTGCTTCACAAGCTTGCACTTTGACTTTATGCCCTGGGTAGTGTCCTGTCTCTGTGATGTTCACTGTACCTTGGTCATTCTGTTTGGACACCCCAGAACTGAAAGGGTAATTCGGGAGAAGCTTCTGATGGCATAGTGGCTCTCGATTCTCCTCTCAGTGGTTTTTAGATACAGATCTGTAGATCAGACATTAACTTATGTCCTCCCTGCCCCTGGTTGGATAAGAATGGTACCCTCTGTTTCCAGAGCTGGTGTACATTCTAGTGTCATGCCATCAAACACTGCTTGTTTAATTGATCACCGACACACACCAGGAACCCCTCTCTTGTGTGTGAGGGGGATGTCTACAGTTTGGTGGTTGTCACTCAGCCCTTGTAAACTACAATGGGAACAGGTAGTAGAGGGAGCCATAATAGGTCGGACCGTTTGCATATGTGTTGGCTTTTTGGATGGTTGTCCCCTGGGGTTTCTGAGGAACTTGGGAAGGAATATTGATCCAGAATGAAGCTCCAGGGCTTGGTGGTAAAGACATGGAGGAGACCCTCTTCCTCCCAGTTCATGGCAATCGGTGGTGGTACAGATGGGAACAATCCTGGGCAAGGAGTCAAAGAGTCCTGAGTTAATAAGGCAACTGTGGGTCATCTCCCAGGCTTCCTTTCCCATTAGGAAAAGGAAAGTTGGAAGCAGGTGACATCTAAAGACAGTTCTGACTCTTCCAGGAATAGTGTGGGACCCTTGACAGCGCTCTGGACTCTGCCTCCACTCCCTTTCATTCATCTTATAAGTAGGCCTGGTGGCCAGGCGGAAGAGCCTCTCTCCAAGGAGTTGTTAAGGTTTTATAGCAAATTCTTTCTGTACATTCTTTTCTACTTCTTGGCTGCAGATGAGGCTTTCCATAGCCAGAGTGAAGGTATATAGAGAAAGAAGACAAAGAAGGCAAAGGAGGAGGAAACAAAGACTCAGAATGAACGCATGGAGTCATGGTTTACTATTCTTCAGCCAAAGCTGAAGAGGTACAGGGACCCAAATTATAGATTAGGTAGATCTGCACCAACTTCGGAGGAGAAGGGCAGATGACAGGGCTAGCAGGGAACCTAATGGTGTAGGGAGAGTAATCACTCACCCTTCCAAGTTTATCTCTCTGGGTCTTAAGTAACTCCT
This sequence comes from Rhynchomys soricoides, assembly GCA_019843965.1. Classification (NCBI taxonomy): domain Eukaryota; kingdom Metazoa; phylum Chordata; class Mammalia; order Rodentia; family Muridae; genus Rhynchomys; species Rhynchomys soricoides. The sequence continues at coordinate 3,109,968 of JADRCH010000146.1, forward strand.
TAGCAACCCAGGAGACTTTAGCAGAGACCTACTCTCAATTATTACTTAAATACCTCAGGTCCTAGGGGTCTAGCTCCTTAGAGACACCCATTGGGATTTACAGGTCTGAGTAGGGTCTTTATTCTCTGAATTGTTGAACATATAAAGTCTGAGGCTATAAACTCCAGATGTCCCAGTTTGGGGCAAGGTCACTGCTTGCTGGTATGCCGGGAATTTGAAGGCTGATAGGCCGGGAGAGGAGGAGGGTTGTGTCCTATACTTGCCAAACAGGCCACAGGTGGGAATTTTCACATCTTCTCTGATATCAACCTTGCCTTGGGTATGAATACTATGAATGTGCAGAGTCTCACTGCCTTCTCTCCACTCCTACCATGTGGCTCCCATGTGGCTCTCTTGAATTACACTGGGATGACTCAGCAGGGCCTTAGGAAAGAAAGGGATGGTTTGCCCATAGGGGAAATGGGTGGAGAGAAATGAAAGAAGGGTTTGAATGAAAGACTGGATCAGCTCGGGTAGTCCATGTACCCACTCCAACATCCATTGTCTGATGCATTTTAAGGTGGTCTTCTTCTGGGTTTTTGTCTTAACCCTCTGTACTGAGTGACTACATGGCTTGCTAGTGTGGCCTGGCACCTAATATCTCAGTTATCTTGGTAGTTCAGGTTTATTTTTGTTCCTTCCTGTACTCTGAACTGGGAGCAAGCACCTTACCTCATGCACCTGTGAATGAATGAGGCTGGGGAAGGAATGCAGTGTAACCTGTAACTATTCACTGAGTCGTTGGCCCCAGCAGTGCCCTGCCCAAGCTCTAAAATGATCCAACTTTAAAATGCTTGCCACCAGTTCCTTATCAACATGGGAGGGGGTGTGTCTCTCTTCCAGATTCGGAGGCAGGAGTGGAAAGCTGATGTTTCCTCGAAGGGATCTTTGTACTGGGTCTCAAATGTCATTGTTGTTTTTTTGTTTTTGTTTTTGTTTTTTTGGGGGGGGAATTTGGGTTTGTGCTTAGGATTTGTGGACTCCAGTGGATGGCATTGCTAACTATTGGCTGCCTGTCCTCAAAGACATGGTGGCACGTGAATGATGTGGACATATAGCAGGGTAATAGCTGGCAGGGACTCATCGCTGGGTCTCTTTTTCTATGGCTTCCTTCTGGCACCAGTTGTGGTCTATCACAGACTAATCTGACCACTGGCTTCCTTCTTAGTAAGCCTGTGGGAAGAGTAAAAATATAAGTAACTTAATAGGGAAGGAAAAGAATTGATTGTCACAGGATGAAGTCATGTTAAGAGAAAAGATGACATTCTAAAGGGAAGTCAAGGCAATAAAAGGGAAGGAGAGATCTTTCTTTGTGTGCATGAATTTCAGATCTTGGCCTCTCTTTTCTCCTTGATGGTGCTGGGTCAAACTCAGACAGAACGCATGCTGGACAAGTGTTTTCACCTTGAGATACACCCCCAGCTCTGTGTGTTAGTACCTTTATTCAGCTCCAAGGGAGTGAGCTAGGGATCTTAACCACAGAAGAGCTCTGTTGTCCTGTTACCAGCCATGTGTAACGAACAGATCTGATAAGACTGTTGTCTTAGGAGCCATAAGATTGATCTCTATTGTTTGGTTGATTTATTCTTGACATCTCCGAAAGAGGCCTTAATTACCTCTCAGGTTTACCCATCTCAGAGGGGACTATGGAGGGCAAGCAAGTTCTACACTTGGCTAAAGAGACCTGTTAGATTGAGAAGGAACATTATGAGCAAAAGAATAGCTCATTCCTCAGCAGGCAGCCTTTGCAGTGACCTCATCTTCCTCTCAGCTCTGGTCCAGTTGGAGCTATGCATACAGGGCAGACTTCCAGTTCCTCCTGTCTGGGACTCACAGGGGCAGATATAAATAGACCAAGACTTTGTCTGTAACCATTGTTCTCTGGCTGCCCATTGTTTCTGGTGCTGAAGCCTACTCCCCCAATCCCGCATTGCTCCTGCCCCCAACTCTCTCTTACTGTGTAGAAGTCTGAATTTCAGCCTGGCTATTTTCATTTGCACTTGTCTGGTGCTTGGGGAGACCGGAGGAGAGAATCAGCCTACAGTGTAGATCAGCTGAATTATAAGTCTCCTATTTTGATGCCAGCAATGCTTTTGTCTGAGTCTTTCCTTGATATATTTGTGGTCAAGACAAAGATGTGTAGATGTGTTGATAGCAGAATCAGGAGGATTTGTAAGGAGTTGAACAACTGTCCCCACAGGGGTATGATTAATGTGCCTGTGTCAGACAGAGTAATGCATGGTCTGCGGTGTTACATTATAGGGCTCAGTACTTGGCCATTGCCTCGTTGGTGTTTTTTATCATAAGGGGCTTAGAATAGAGAAAGATGCAGAAAGCATTTTTAGTAAGTAGCAGATGGTGCAAAGTTTGAGATGGATAGCTAATAGGGTGGATTAAAAAAATTTACATGGGGAATTATGGTTCAAAACAGTGATGTTTGCTATAGATAAATCAATAAAGGCCAGGCCATAGGTGTGGGACTGGCTCCAGAGGACTTTGTCTGGAGAAAGGCTGCAGTATATTTTGTCTTTTGCTGAGTAGTTGTCATGCTATTGCTTTTAGGCAACCATCCCATCGGCCTCAGTTTACCCTGTTCGACATTCTCCATGGAGGTTTATGATGCTCCTTAGGGCTACAGACATGCAAGGCTGCTTCTAGGTGGAACAAGAAGCCGCTGTGAATGATTGCATTAAATGGGGAGTTTTAAGAACCGGGCAGAGGGCTCATCAAGCAGGGAGGATAAAAGCCGAAAACCAGCTTGCTGAAGGATTTGTACTGCAAGGCTTTGACCGACAGAGCTAGGTCTGAAGGACCCAATTCCTAAGCAGCCATCTTTGACAAGATGCATAGGATAGTTCTTCTCATAGCCATCATGGCTTGTGAATGAAATGAAAGGCTCACAAAGTAGGGCACAGCTGGGCGTCTTAAGCCACATGATGACATTTAGAGAAGATTTCAACCTGGGTTCTGTCTCTCCTTTGCTCATCACTCCTTTGTCAGTCCACGAAGCTTAGGTCCCAAATATGTGGACAGTCTGTTGCGTGTGGTGCCACGTTGTGTGCCTCTGTGTCCTCTACTGGGAAAGTGGGCTTACTCATTTAGTGTCACGGTTCTTCTGGTTTGGATACAGACAGTTGTGCTGTGTGAATGTGTGTGAATATGCATTTTCCTTCTCTGCCGGGATTTATTTATTAAAAGAAAAACACATCTGCATAAAAAAAAAAAGCCTCAGAACACAGGAAGAATGTCTACTTTGTTTTTCTTTCTGTAGCATCAAGACACACAGGGCTTCGGCTTCTTCTGAGGGATTTTTGAAGACTGGCTTTCATCTCAAACAAGGCTCCCCCCCCCCACTGGAAAATTGTCCTTTTTGAGGGGGGGTTAAATTTATTTATATAATTTTTAAATAAATAAGAAAATGGGGAGAGAATTTCCTTTCAAGCTTCATGGAAAATATTCCTTTCTGAATTGAGAGTAAGTCCCTGCATCTCCTTAGCCCCTTCCTCTTGGCCTCCTGCCTCTGTTCTGGCCCTGTCCTCCTTGCTGTCTCTTCTACCTCCTCTCCTGCTGTCTCTTCCCAGACAGGCCCCAGCTTAGCTCTCTCAGACCATCTTCCTCAGCTAGCTTTGAGCCACTGAAAGCTCACTGGAAGAGGCCTAGCTCTGTGTTTGTTTCCTGCGTGGGAGGGAGAGGCAGGCCTTGAGAAAACAGTTCAAAAGTGCAGAAAAACTTTACCTCTTCCAGCCTAAATAAACCGGCTTTGCTCCGTTTGTTTGCCCAGATTTTTCCTTTGCCCATGGAGAAAATGTTTCATCTTTTACCTCTCCTGCTTTACTTTCCTGGGGGTGGGGATCCTCAGCCCCCCCTTCTTCATGCTTGTTGTAGACTCTGAGCCAATAGTGGGAACAGGTCACTTTGGGGAGGGCTGTTTGGTGGTGTGGTGACACAGGGTCCCCTGGAACCACATGTTGCAGCTGCCCTGTGCTATCTCTGGGACTGAGGTCTACTTTTCTCCAGAAAGAACTTCTTACACAATTACAATTGAAAAGAAACATCCTACATCCTTGTGGCCAGCGTGCCTTTTCTGCCTCTCATGCTTGCAATTTTACAAACAAACACAGAGAGGGAATACCTACCTTTTGTGTCTAAAGATCTGGACTTGAGTGTTTGGTTACATCACTTTCCTGTTGGCAAGGTGGTGAAATAGCCGAGGTAGTCTTTGTGAGCCTCCATTTCCTCACCTGAAGGGTGGAAGAAATAAAACCAAAACACCTGAGAAAATACTTTCTAAAATGTAAAACTCCACCTAACAAGCAGTGATGGTAATTATAGGTGGGAAGCCAGTGAAATTAAGATAAGTTGATTATTTTAATAACCCTCTTGGGATGGTAGCTGATGAGGCTGTAAAGACTCACCAGGAAGCCATAAGCAATAAACTGGAGGTAGTATCCCTTGCTGGGATAATAACAAGGTGTAGGAAGTCAGACAGTTTCCATCATTGTGAGGGAGATTATTCTGCTGTTACTAAGAGCCTTATAACCCCATCATGAGCATTTACTATAGTTGAAGGTTAGATCAGTAATATCAGAGGTCTAAGGGTGAGGCTGGGACTTGGTAGTAGAACACTTGACTGGCTCGTGCAATGCCTGGGTTCCAATCCTAGCCCTGCAAAGCCAGAGGCATAAGGCAGAGAAAGAGTCAACAGTGTACAGTATGGCTATGCACAGATCTGGGCTTATCTACTTATGGCTTCCATGGGGACCAGTGCCTGGTACTGTGTTTACCAGGACAAAGGGATCGCACTGTCCTGGGACGTTTTGGACACATACAGGCAATGTTGTGTGATGAGAGCTGAAGGTAGTCATGGTGGATGGAAGTGCTCTGAAGTATGTGAAGCATCTTGTAAGTAGCTGACTGTTTAAGGACTTCCATATTCTGTCTAGGTGGTCTTTGTGCAGAACTCTACCATAGGGTGGTAGGGTTAGGATATGCAGATGCCTTCCGCCATTAAACCCTTTGCGTCCATCCAAACATTCCTTTAAACTGTGGGAGAATCATTGCATTAAAGGCTGATAATTGACTAGTAGCTTTTATTTTGGGTATATATATATATATGTATACATATATATATATATATATTATAGTTTTGAATACAAACCTCCACTTTTTCTTTGTGCCATATTGATTCTAAGGTGGTGTTCATGGGAAGCTTTAAAAAACTGAAAGATCTACACGATATGGTATAGCTGTGAAGTGTTGTCATGGCAAACATATTTTAGATGATATTTCCCCTAGCAGGTTGGATTACAAGATACAGAATTGCTCTGCTCCTTCAGTAGGGTATAGAGAGATAGATTCAGGTGAAAATAATTTTCTTGAGCTCGCTTTCCCTCAGGGGTGTGCTTTGCAATGAAGATTATCAAACAGGCCTTCGAGTCTAATGGGACTTAGTAGATGCTCCATAGAGCGGGGCATCCTAATCAGACTGGAGCCACAACAAACAATACATGGGGTTTCCTTTACAATGCATACAATAGGACAGCAAGGGTCAGGAAGCTGACAGCCTCCCAAATGCACTCAGTTGCAAAAATGGGAAAAACGATGTGTCAGATCTCTGCCTTGAGACCGTTATTTGGGCCTTCACTTGCTGGGTCTGCTAAAGAAGATACACATTTCAAAGGCTTTCTAGCAGGGGATCTTCATTCACATGTTTCCTCCTTGGGTGTTTTGGGTGGGAGACTTGAGCTGTCCAAGGGAACAGAGTAAGAGCATTGAGCTGCAGGGCCCAGGAGCCAGTTCCGCTCTCTGGCTTCTAGCCTGGAACGGAAGAGTCTTCCTGGGTTTCCCTGAACACCTGGAATTGATTTGGGTCCTGCTGTGCCTTCCTATGCATATGCTGAGGTGGAGGATGGTGGAGGGGCTCGGAAAGAAATAAATCCAGTGATTAAAAATAGCTTTTGCATGTCAGGTGCCTGAACGCATTTGGGAACATGCCTGCAATCCCTTTTGTCTGGCAGGTCTGAACTCTGGCGCTGCCGAATTACAACTGCTTTCATTTGTTTTTCCTGCTTCCCTACCATGTAATGGTCAAGGGCTCATTGGAACCATGTGTGAGCCTGGTGACTCACCAAATCCTCAGGACCTCAGTGGTAATAATGTGTTAAAACTTTTGGGGGGATGGAGCAGGGGATGGGCGAAAGGAAGGAGGGGAAGTCTGAGGTCACTTCCTACAGATGTTCAGTGTGCCTGGCAGACTCTGCACACTGCTTTCTCAGGGTCAGAGCAGCTTGGAGCACTCTCTGTCCTTCAGGAGACCCTCTCTTTTGTCCTAGGGCAGCTTCCCTCAGAGAAGAGGCATCTACCTTTGAGTTGGCACGTTGTGTGTGTTCCCTGGTGGCTGTGTGCATTGGCACAGAGAGATGTTGTAATCTGAGACTGGCTTACATTTTTGGGCAGCCAGGTCACTGGAGGGTGAATTGGGGATTTTCTGTACTGCTTCTTTCTACCTTCTTTGGAATGGTTTCTACTGGCTGATGCCTGCTAGAGGTTTGAATAGAGGAGAAGGACACACACTCAGTTGCCTGTTTTTCTGCTTGGTCAGAATCTCTCCCATGTCTCACGCTGTTCCATTGTTTGAAACAATGTTGCACTGCACGATTGGAATGGGTGGACCGGGTGTGGCCCCCAGGTGGATGCCCGTTTATTGCTTTGTCACATCACTTCATCAATGAAACTTGAGCCAGGGCTGCAGAAGAACTCTTACCTCTGGTCTGTCTCAGCATTAACCTGCCACTGGGTAACCTGCCTCTGGGATGGAAGTCATGTCTGCCAGGGTTCTAGAGCATGTTAGTGGGCTTAAGAGCAAAATAGAAGGTATTGTTCTCTTTAACTCTGCTTCAGTTCTGCAGTCCGTGAGTGAGAAAGGGCAATACTCACTGTTTTTGAGATTCCTATTCTTTTTGCATGGTTGGCCACTTTTTGGGGGGCTAGGCTTTTAGAAACCAGCGGCAAGTTCCGACACAGAGTTTTTAGCTCCTCCAGTTACAGACAGTTCTCTTTTTGTGTTCTCCCTCACTGGGGCTTGCTCTAGGCACCTTGACTATGGCCCCTTCTTTGAAACTGCCTTTTTGGTGTGGTCTTAGTTACAGGTGAAAGTTCACAAGGCCATGAGCCATTAGGAAGCAGAAGGATAACTTCAGTCTTCCGCAGTAGAGCATGGAAGTCGTGGGTTGGCTTTCTCTCCTAATCTGAAGCCATTTCTTTCTGCTCCCCCTGGGCAAATTTCTAGATCGTAGTGCTGTTGCCTTGACAGAGTTTTGTTGTTCAAGTGAGCCAATAAATGAAATATGACCTTGATGTAAATGCTGGGCAAGATCGTTTTAAGCCTCATTTTCTTTGGCATCAGGTGTATCTGTCTCTTAAGCTTTCATATTATACATTTATCTAAAGTCCTCAAGACAATAAAGTATTAGTAGGTGGAATATCATATTGCTTGGATTAACTTTATTCTCTCTCTCTCTCTCTCATGTGTGAAATATCAGATGAAAATTGTAAAACCCAGCGATAGAGTGGTTGCCTCTTAACAGAATTTGTTTTAGAGATGAATTGGGTAGGTGACTTATCCAGCTTGAGTTGCCTAACAGAGAATGTGATAGCAGAGTCCGCAGATTTGGATAAGGAAGGCAGCCACATGCATGTCTCTCAACCCCTTCTTCCTCTGTCTTTAGAATGCCATCTCTGCAAGTGGGCATTTCTTTTCTTCTCTCTGTAATCTAGAACAGTTCTTCTTGGTTTCTGTTTACTCTGAGAAAAAGTCAACAAATCTTTGTGTACCTAATTAGTCTTGTTATATGTACAGTGACCCATTAGGGTGACTCAGGAGTGAGCACAGACAGGGGAGGAGCCAGGTTGTTGTTTAACCCCTGTGCTCGATTGGTGTAGAAGGAAGGGAGCCTTACCTTAGTCCCAGGAAAGGAAGAGAGATGCAGTAGATGATGCAAACAGTTTCTGATCTTATCTTTGGGAGTTATCTATATGAAGTGTGCAGTCTTGAAATTATTCTAAGTGTTTAAGTATCTCAAATTTATAAAACTTTCAGATGAAAACATGAAAAATCTTGTTTCAGCTCTGAAATTTTTACTTCTCTTAATTAGATTTATACATTCCCATTGGTAGTGGAATTGAGCAGGAAAACCCTGGAATATCAGAAGTGAGAGGCTAGCTTCTGGCTCTAGTTACTCCATCTTACCCTGTGACTATGCTAAGCCTTCTGGAGTCTTGCTTTCTACATTTGTAAAATGGGAACTCTGAAGCACCTTTCCAATCCCCCAGGGATATGGTGGCATGGTATATGAACAAGGGCTTGGTGAACCATAAGTTGGTTTTCCTTCTCCCCCTCCTACTGCAGTCTCCATGGTGGCACCCAACACAGGACTGGCAGTATTGTCAAGTACAGACTTTGTTGCAGAGTAATGTCCATAGGACACTGGCTGTTCATCTGGGATTTCTTCTCTTTGGTTTTGTCCCTCACTGTCTTACCAGTGGGTCCCAGTTGCTGTGGTCTTTTCTACATCATTTGTTGAGAACAATAGGAGAAAGAACTTGAAACACTCTAAGCCTTGAACATCCTCCTGCGCAAAAACTATAGCAGTCACGTTCTTTGTAACGTTGTTGATATGAGCAATTCTGTTTCAGAGAACTCCAGAGAATGGCAGGAAAGACACATAAGACCCCTTTGAAGGGTTCCTGGAAACCTAACAGCCCTTAACTTTGACTGACACACAAATAGAATAGAAACCCTTGTTTTACGGTTTGGTTTGGGGTTGTTAGGGATGGGTCACACTGAAACACAGGCAGGTGTTTCTCTGCATTCAGAATGCTGCTGGCTCAGTAAGCTTGTGGATTCCAGGAGAGCTGGCCTGCCTGCCTCTACACTGTGCATCTTGGAATGGTTTTTTTTGGTTTTTTGTTCTGTTTTGTTTTTTCCCTCAGTGGCTTCTGCACCACTGTCTTCTCAGAAATCTAGGTTAAGTCCTATAAATGGAGAAGTAAGGTCCTGAGAAAAAAGTCAGTAGACAGAAGTCTAACATATGACTCCAATTTCCATACACTATGTTTAGGGTCTCCAGATTGGCACACTGTATTTTAAGTTAGATTCTCTGCATTTTGAGACACCTTGTTATTTGAATTTAAGATATTGTAATTACCACAGAGGTAATCTCAGTAGGTTTCTAAGAAATGCAAGTTAGTTAATGTTCATTGAGGTACAGAGTAATGTCCAGATGCTGCTCTTAAGACTAGAAGCTATCTGTAATAATGCAAAGTATTATAGTAAGTAACAAGGTAAATTTAGGAACAACAGTGATGTCTGCTTCCCTAAACCATGTCAGGTTCTCCACCTGCTTAATGATTTCATCATTACCATCATAATCATTATTGATATGAATAATCACAGATTAGTAACAAGCTTAATAGATCCACTTTTGAGAATGACTATTGATCATTTTTAAATGAAGTGTCCACTCCACGGAAAAGACAACCCCAGCCAAAGGTTCTCATATGTAAAGAAAGGGCATGACAGTTTTAAAGTTTAAATCTTGCGCTTTGCTTTACCAATCCTGAAAAGTTCTGACTTTCCTTTTTTGCAGCCTTTGGTTCTAAGGACAATGACAGTGTGGTTTGCTAGAGCTCACAGCCCAACCCAAGTGTCTCCAGTGAGGGAATAGTTTCCTCTAGCTGACTTGGGAGATTTTCCCAGGAGACCCAGCACTCAGTGCTCAATGGGGGCATAGCCAGGTGACTGCATGTGGACTGGACTTCTAGAGGTGGCATAGAGGTGGACAAGTCAAAGTAATTACAGATGCTTCTATGAGAGAAAGCTCGTGAGAATATGGAAGTGCTTGCTGTCCTGACAGGATGCAGAAACCGGCATGGAAAAGTATCTGCTTAGCACTGCTGGCCAGACAAGACACCAGAGAGCTAGAGTTGAAAGAGTCAGCCCCAGGGAATCCTCCTTCCCAGGCTCTGCTGCTATCCTTGCTTGGCTATCATCTCAGAAGGGCTTCACAATGCCTGAGCTTGCATGTGTAGAGGAAGGTGATGTGCACCCTGCCAGTTGTATCCCAGGCTCAGTTTATAGTCACCCTATTGACACTTCATTAGGCTTGGCTACATTTTCCACTATCAGGAAAGTTCTTTTCATGGAGTTTTTAATCTAATGGAGGGAACAAAGACACAAAGGAAAACCCCTACAGTTCAAGTTCCTGAATTTAGATTGGATGGGAGAGAAGGGAACAGAATTGATTCAATGGAGAAATACTGAATTCACAAAATATTTGTTGACCGATTGTGTGTGAGCACAACGTCTGGGGTTTTTGCAGTTCTCCCTGCCCCTAAGGCATGCTCCCTGCTTAGCCAAAGGGCTTCTTTCTCTGGAGTAATACTGGCATGTGCTCCGAAGGAAAGACATTCTGATCACTTAGCCACTCTTAGTTTGGTGAAAGAAAGGCAAGCAGCGAGGATTGATATGTTTCTTAGTGACCCATTTGATGATCACACCATTGTTGGAAGGGCTGAATGTTATGTAATCAACAACTGTCCCTTCCCCAAGCTTTTTTATTTTTATTTTTTACTCCAACATCTGGGATTTTCCATGATTTTGTCAGCCTTCCTGGAGGGCATGTTGATGATTCTAACATTAGAACTTTTTTGGAATGTCCCAGGGCAATGCAAACACTCTCGGGGACTTGAGATTTCTTGTCACTGGCAGAGACTGGGAGAGCAGCCACAGTGAGCCATCATCGTAGGCTGGCCCAGACTCTGGGCCGCTCCCTGGCAGTGGGGTTAGAAGTTGTCCTCTGTCATGCAGTGTTGCTTACTTCTCTTCATTTGGACATTTAGAGGCGATAGACTGGCTCCTTTTCTTAGATGTCATGAATTTTTATTATTTCCCTTATACATGTTCAGGGCCTTCCTTCCTTCCTTCCTTCCTTCCTTCCTTCCTTCCTTCCTTCCTTCCTTCCTTCCTTCCATGTAGCCAAGGCTTGGAACAAGCTAGCTGAGGAACTTAAGTAGGACTCTCTTCTGGAACTTAGTCATCTTACACCAATTTCTGCATGTGGTACCTTGACAGTTCAGGCTTCTCAAATTCAGGGCAGTGAAAGTAGTCACTTCAAAATGGCAGAGAAAAGCTAGGTGGGATTAGCTCTGGGGATAGATTGACCCAAGATGAGTTCAGAAGGTGCTTGATGCCGGCCCTGTGTATGTACCCCTATTGGGATCAAGGCCCGAGAGTGTGGGAGGGTAACTGTGTGAGGTCTGGCAAATGGTGATACTGGCAGGTCTTCAGGATTTGCTACCTCACTGTCCTGTCCCACCCACGTAAATCATAAATTGCGACTTCCTGTGCGCACTTCAGGCTCGCCTGCCTGTCTTATCAGCATTGGCACTTTTGTAGTCAAAGCCACTGTCCTCTCTCAGGCGAATAAATGCTACCACTTTCTTAAAAGTGCCCGGACAGCTACCCATATTCACCTAGACCCCTCTTTACAAACCAGCCAAGGCAGTCTCCTAGAGAACAGTGCAGCATGGCCGTTCCTCTGGTTAAACTAAAGCAGTTTTCTACTTTCCTCAGGAAAGGTGACCTACTTACTGTTGTTCCCACTTACCTCTTCAACCCTCCCGATCACTCTGATTCAGCAGCTGTTCATCATTTTTATTTTCTTTTATGTGTTACAGGGTTTTATTTCTTCCCTTTTCTTTAATTTTAGAAACTAAGTTTGTTCTATGTAAATTTCATGTATGTATACATATCTGTGTGTATGCTGTGTATGTGTTTGTGTGTGTGTGTATTCTGATTATTCTTTTATCTTCTTACTGTTCCTGTGAACAACACCCCCCACCCCCCAGTTTCTTTCCTAGACATGACTTTTGTTTTTGAATTGGTGACTCAGTTTAATCAGGGCCATCTGTGTGACTTTTGGTTTAGAAATATCCATTGTAGCCTGGTGGGGTCACCACTGAGTAAACAGCTAGAACAAGGACACCCCCATCTCCCTGAATCTGTCAATTAGGGAATAGTTCACAGTGAGAGGCAGGGCTCCCTAAGCCTCTCTCATCCACCCTGGGCTGTCAGGAGCTTATTCTTCTGAAGAGCCAGTATGGGCATCCACAGCTGCTGTGTGTTTGAGATTGCAGTGGCTGTGCCTTTTATAGTGCGTCTCTGGGTATTCTATTCTAGCTCTTCCGTTGTTTCTGCTTCCTCTCTACTTTATTCCCTGCACCTTAGAGGGAATGGTATAAAGCCTTCTTTGGGGCTGAGCATTCATCTGCCATGTATTTTCAGTACCACATGTGGCTATGAGTCTCCTCGTTTACCACCATTATTGCAGAAGAAGCTTCTCTGACCAAGGATGGGATCAGCATTTGTTGATGAATATAAACATAAATATTTAGAAGGCAGTTTGATGCTATGCCGGTTTACCTAAACAATAGTATTCATTTACCCCTGAGTTTTTGACACGCTAAATGTACAAGGCATAGATTCTGTCCTGTGGAGTGGGCTTCAAAACCAGAGAGTAGTTAGCTACCTGGTAACAGCAGTACCAGTATTGCACAAGTAAAGCACATCTTGTCTGCTAGTTGAACTCTTGGAGTTTGTAGGGTTCACAGCTGTGTGATACCACTGCTGTCTTTTCTCCAAGAGTCTGCATAGCACTCTTTAGGACTGTCAAGAGCAGCTGGAGGGGAGTGGCTAGCTCAGTTTCAGCTGGCTTTCTCTATATCATTCAACGAAGGTGTGTGGTAACACTGTCTCCATTGCTACTTAGGACAGTGCTCAAAGTCATGTTAGAGCATAAAAGGAAATAAAAGGCATACATATAGGAAAAGAAGTCAGAGTCTCCCTGTTGCAGGCAACATGATGGTGTACACAAACAGAAAATTCTTAACCGGTTAACTTTCAGCGAAGTGGTAGGGTACAAAATTAACTTACACAAACAAGTCAGCGGTCTTTTTATATACCAGGGGCAAAGGCACTGAAGAGGAAATCAGGGAAATAATTCCATTCACAATAGCCTAAAAAACCAAAACAAAACAGAAACCAAAACAAAACAAACAAACTCTTGGTTTAAACCTAAGCACAGGTGAAGAAGCTCTCCATCCATCTTTTCCATACTTCCGGTCTCACGGCCTTCATTTATGCTGTGCCAGAAACTGTGTTGCTAAAGTTTGGTGTTCACCACTGGACTCTGTCGAAAAGCAGACACATGCACTCTGATCCAATAGGCATCCAGTAAAACTGAAAATTTGTATCTGATCATTTCCAGGTGAGGCTGACATGTCTGCTTGGGGCACCACACTCTGAGAACAGCTAGGATACAGTATAATTTTCCTCCTTACTTTCTGAGTATCCATCAGATCTCACTATCCTTCTGCTGGAGGCAAGGCTTTGCGCTCCTCTGGAGCAGTTCCGGTTCTTGGCTAGCATGCATCTTCTCTTTTGAAGCCCTACTGGCATTGTATTTGAACATTTGTGTCTGTAGATTTTTAATAACTGAATCCACTGCAAGACTCACAATCCACTGTCTTGGCCCGTGCTATTTCTCTTCTGTTCTCATCCATTGCACATTACAGGCACTAAGTAATTCTTGGTTGCATGAATAACATTGTTCCTTCTTTTTATAGGTAACCGAAAATATGTAGCAGCACAAAGGTTTCAGTGAATAAGATGGATAGGTGGGGGAGGGGTGCGGGTAGTGGAAATCAGAAGGAAGAATGAGCAGTTTTGTTCCCCAGGATTCAGAGTGTTGTAAGCAAGACACAGGGTTGTTTTTTTCCAAGGGGCCTAGTAAGTTGTGGAAACCCCCTTCAGTTTTACCTGCCGTGATGAAGACATGAACACAGTTCTTTCTCAGTTTGCATTCTCTGGCTCATTCACACTCTTTCATTCTTCCTGAGTGGTTAATTACCTCTGTGGGTTTTGTGTTTCATATGCTGCTTTGTCTTTCCTTACAGATATGGAATGTGCAGATGTCCCACTGTTAACTCCGAGCAGCAAAGAAATGATGTCCCAAGCATTGAAAGCTACTTTCAGTGGTTTCACAAAAGAGCAGCAGCGACTGGGAATCCCCAAAGGTATAGTAGGAAAAAAGGACAACTAAGACCAGATCCTTAGGCAAGGCTCATTTGCTCTCCTGTAGCTGGGCTGGCTTAGTGGAATCACTAAGCCACAGTGGAATCAGCTGTGATGGGCAATTGGAGGAATCCATGAGACACACGGACAGATGCTCCACCCTTTCTCAGCTTGTCATTGCCAGTGGTGTTAGGATGGTGTTCCCTGACCTGTCTGTCATCAGCATCTCTGGAACTTTGAGAGCTGGAGTAAGCCCCAGACTAGACCAATTCAAATTGTCTTAACCGCTGCAGACATCTTTAAACAGTTCCAACTTGCAGACAAGTTTGGAAAACTTTATTTTAGAGTCACTATGGGTGACCATGGGTGAACCCGGGGAACTGTGTTGCTTTGTAATTGTGTTCTGTTCTCTTTCGTGTACTTTGGCAGAGTTTGCTTGTGCTTTGGGTGTTTCTATCTGAAGGGGTATACCGAGAATGGGAGAGTCTGGAGTTACCATAAAGGAGTGAGCTGTGAGTTGTCAGCTTTCCCTAGGACAGTCATGAGTAGGCAAGCTGTGCCTTGTTTTTATTTTGCTTTTTGTTTTGTGTTGATGTTGTTGTAAGAAAGTTGAAGGAAGGCTGTCTGTAAATAACACCTCATCTAACTGTAAGTAAAAGACTTCCAGCATGATCAGACCCAAGTGCTGGTTAGAGTCTTAGAATACATCTGAACATTTTTTTCTTCTGTTTACAACTTTACTCCAAACCTGGGTGCACCACAACCCCAAGCATCCTTTGTGAACCAGAAGGCAGAGCAAAGTGACTTCTGAGTCCTGAGTGTTCCCAACATCTCATGCAGTTAACTTTTTGTTCAGGCATCATTATGTGTACACGGCAGCCTGCTGCCACCTGATCCTTTTTGGTGCCGTTGGCAGGTATAGCTCTGTCACACCTTAGGTCATGTATGAAGGTTATATGCCATCACTGCTACTCAAAGCTGGGCCTGTGGTCACAAATAACGGCACTTGGATGACTTACCATTACTAATTGCTGTGATTGAAAATAATCAAGTATAAAATCCTCAAGTGTATTGAAGAGTTGAGTGCAGACAGAGGCATGTGCAATTTGTGGAAACACTTTACATTATTATTATTGTCATTAAAGAAGGCATAGTCTCTTATCTGGGGGGCTTTTACAATTTTTTAAATGGGAATAAGGGTGAGAGGGGAGATCAATGGAAATCTTGGCCTGAAAAAAAAAAAAAAAGCAGGGAATTACTGTTGGCTGACTTTAGCTCCTCCTGTCTGACTAGGGAAAGTGGGGTGCTAGATTTGGGGAGAAGAATCTGAGAGGTGCTGGACAAGATGCTGCTCCCTAGGTCTGAGAGTAACTAGTATCCTCAGCCCTGTTCCATCCCTTCCCTGCCTTTTCCCAGCCTGACCTACTATATCCTCACTTGGCCTCTTTTCTCAGACCCCCGGCAGTGGACAGAAACCCATGTCCGGGATTGGGTGATGTGGGCTGTGAATGAGTTCAGCCTGAAAGGTGTGGACTTCCAGAAGTTCTGTATGAATGGAGCAGCGCTGTGTGCCCTGGGTAAAGAATGCTTCCTTGAGCTGGCTCCAGACTTTGTTGGGGATATCCTGTGGGAGCATCTAGAGATTCTGCAGAAAGGTAAATGTGTGCAAACAGGGAGGAGGGGTTGTGTGGAGTTTCTCTAAGCTGGCCAGATGGGGGGATGCTCTTGCTGTTGCCTGTGAGGTGTTCAGCCATGGCATAGATGGTCTGTGGGGATGTGTTTGGAACAGAATCTGTCACAAAGCAAGAGCTCAGTACATGTTCACTTATTTTCTTCTATGCCTTAGGAGTTCATATTTTAACTTTTGTTGCAAGATTGTACTTCTTTAGCATCTTGTATACAATCTGTGTTATTTTCTTAGACCCATACCTTATTTGAATAAATAGTGCCTGGATTTAAATAAATCTGGATTTAAAAAACAGGTGTTTAACCTTCTCTAGAAACTTTGATATACACTCCCTTGATCTATGATGTAGACTCTCTGGTAACAGGTGAGTACCGCTTTTCCAAGCTCATTAGCAAGACAAGTTTCACTGCCATTCACTGGCTTGACATTATGGCAGTGTAGAATACCTTTTACATTTGGAGCCAAAGCTAGGGTTATATCAGGACGTGGTGTTGCAACCTTGTAATGACACAGCCTCCTCTACTGCCTCTTCTAACCTTTTTGGACCAAGTGACTCATGTCCAATAGCTCTGGCTGAGTATAGCAACAACAGCGGGTGGCAAACTTGGGTGTTTCTGTGCTTATTTGTCTAAATTTCTTCTTAAAATAACTTGTAGTTACCAGCAGTCAGCAGTGCCCTACAGCTGACTGTAAGCCTAGAAGCCTGCTGCCCTCTGTAACCAGGCCCACCCTTTCGCTGTGGTCACCAGCCTCAAATTCTAGGCACAGCCTCTGGGGGCAGGGAACACAGCTCATTCCATGTAAGACCTTCCTTTGTTTAAGAGAATGCCTCACACTCAGGGCTGAGGAGAGGCCCAGGTCCCATTCCTTCAGCACATGAATGTGCTGTGTGTTCCTTCACCTCCGATTCTGATTGAAAATGATCCACGGATGGACACAGTTAAGGACCTGGTGGTTCTTCCTGTGGCTGCTGCTGCTCAGGACTGGACAACAGCTGTAGTAACTGCACTGGGCTCACCCCTAGGCACTGACATAAGTGACCTGTTCGTAAGAGGAAAAGAAAGATGTGGTAGACTCCTCGCAGCAGTGCTGGTTTAACTGCTGCCTTCTGAACACAGCGGCAGGTTGCACCAGACCATGAAAACAAACATAGTCTGTCAGCACAATGCTTCTCTGAACTCAGAATGAATTCTCGCATATATACCTGGAGCTGGGGGTAGTCTCAGTCAGTCGCTGGTCATGGTCCGTTCTTATCCTTGATTCCAAAGTGCTAACAAATATATTCTCTCTTGGAATTAGCCTCAATTAGCGATCAACACTTTCAACTTTACTTACTTCTAAGTCTGTTTTGATTTCACTTCCCACCCAGTGTTCTTGCTGTGATAATGTCACTGGGAGGAAACTCTGCCACTAAGACAGAATTAGACTGTTGACTGCATTTATGCAGGGGAGTGCTGTCAGGGGATAGAAGTGAAGCAGGGTGTAATGGCGTCTGCATGAGGAGGCAAGTCCCATCATCCCAGGCGGTGTCCATTGCATGAGGCAGTAAAACTGTCTTTCTGGGGATTCACATTTCTGAAGGGATGATCAAGATGTTTGTACATAGGACAGCGTCCCTTCTCTGATTAAACATGAGCAACATGGCAGCCAGAGAACATAGCTGCTTGGGGTGGAGCTGGAGGCCAAAGGTGCAGGGGATGTTTTAATCTGATAAACCGCTGAAGCAGAATTTAATCATTTTATCTCAACTGAGGACTTTTTTTTTGAGTGCAGGCATAAACTTGTTTTCCCATCAGCCTTTGCTCTCAGCAGGCAAGCAGATACCTGAGGAAAAATCCGTATCAGCAGTCTCTCTTTACAATTGAGTTTTGCAAAGAAATGCAGTCAGGCTCTGTAGAGTGTCACCAGCTATAGCATTTGATTCTAGGGTAGCCAGAGTACCCTGAGCCCACCATGACAGTTCTGCTCTCCACTACACTTACTCTTTATTTCTCTCCAAGTCCCAAGGAAGTTGGCATCTAGGCAGTTTGGATAGGTTGATTCTCTTACTTTACATAAGTCCTCATGGTTCACTAAGTGGAATCACCTTACCAGTGTTCTGCTTCTTGTCTGGGCCTGAACTCGAATTCCGAGAACAATGAGAAAAGCAGAATTAAAAAAAAAAAAAATCCAGATATCTGCAAAAAGTGGAGGATACAAATACCTACTTGCCTAAAGGCTAGAGTGTATTCTCAAATGGGTTTGAGAGTTAGGTGCTTGATCACAGTCCCGGAGGCATTGCCAGCCTTGAGCCTGAAGATTCAGTTTTCTGAAACACTAAGACACCACCCATCAGGGCTGTCCATTTTCTCAACCCTCAGTGATTGCCTACTGGGTCCCCTCCCAAGATAAACGGACCAGTCCCATTTCACAGCTACTGAAATGACAATCAGCCATACTTTTGTGATGTCATCCTGACATAAGGCTCCATTCAGGCAACCATGACACAAACTCCAGTAATGTGCTTAAAGACTTAAGAAAAAGAGATTGAGATCATTGGGGTCCTATGGTCAAGATCCTTGTAGGTCAAGTGTCACTTCATGCTATTTTTATTTCATTCCCTGGTGTGTTTCTTACAGAGGATGTGAAACCGTATCAGGTTAATGGAGTCAACCCTACCTACCCAGAATCCCGTTACACCTCGGATTACTTCATTAGTAAGTGTTATCTTCAGCTCTCCTTCTGTCTCTTGGCTCTTTATGCTAGAGGACTTGGAAAGGTTCCCTGGCTTAGTTGATCTCAGATTCTTTAATAATAATTCTATAGAAAATATTATTTTCTTAATTATATTCTACTTCTTGTTACTTATTTCATGACTTTTCACAAAGTGCAAGCATTAAGTTTGTATCAGTCTACAAAGTTCCTGCACCTGGGAAGGACATACCCTAGGCAGATTCTTATCTTATCTGATCCCATGTGTTTGAGTGACTGGGAGAGGGTTTGGTTAGAGATTTGATTTTGGCCTACATGTTTTCCTACCTATTATTAAGGATGATAGGATTTGCTATGGAATTCTTCTGGATTCCATGCATGGACCATGCAGCATCCTATTCCACTATAGAAAGTAAAACTTAATTTTTAAAGTGCATAATAGCTTAGCACACTATAGAGGGTGTCCAGAGAGAAAGAGTGTCATTGGGCTTCTCTGATGTCCCTGACTTCAAAGGTAGTGTTAAACAGCTATGATGTATTTTGTTTTTAATCTTCTAGCTTGTTACAGTTTTTATCCCAATGGCAACAGTTAACATTCATTACATATCTGGGTTTATCAAGAGTGCCAGAAATGTTGCAGACATTGGGCATACACACACAGTCTCATTTATTCTTCATCACAGTCTCTGAGAGCCATTTAATCAGCCTTATTTTATAGACCAGTAAACTAAGGCCAAAGGGGAAGATATCTTCTTATCAAGGGCTGCAGATAGCAAGTTCTGCATCAGGTTGAACCCAAGTCCTTCTGACTTACTCTTCTCTTTTCTTTAAGGAGAGTCAGCTCGCATCACATGGTGGGGCCTTGATAGATAGTAAGAATTGCTTCTTTCAGGTACTGGCATCTCCAATTGTAAACATTCTCCTTTTCTAGGCTATGGTATCGAGCATGCTCAGTGCGTTCCTCCCTCAGAGTTCTCAGAGCCCAGCTTCATCACAGAGTCCTATCAGACGTTGCATCCCATCAGCTCGGAAGAACTCCTGTCCCTCAAGTATGAGAACGACTACCCTTCTGTCATTCTCCGGGACCCTCTCCAGACAGACACCTTGCAGACAGACTACTTTGCCATCAAGCAAGAGGTGTTAACTCCAGACAACATGTGCATGGGGAGAGCCAGTCGTGGTAGGTCAAATTGACTTTCGGATTCTTTGAGTGTACAAGAACTACCTCAGTTCATTCATTGCTAAGATCCCATTTTGCTTACTTATCACTCTGATATTCATCAGTGTTAGCTTTTCATTTTTTCCAGTGTATAGACAAGAAGACCATTCTGCCATGGGATTTTAGCTTTATCCAACATGATGACAAAGATCTTGGGGTCCATAATGGATCTCAGTATGGCAGAGTAATAAGCAAATATATTATCAGAATAAAATGGTTTGCCTACATATTACTTCTAGGTGTATTTGAAAGGTAGGCTGAAGTTTCTTTAAGACAGTTTTGCCTGAGATCATAATCCTCTCGAAATTTGGCATGTGCTTTGATGTTCCTTTCAGGGTTCGCCTGGGTCATACTGTAGACCCTGGCTTGGTACCTGGGATGACCCTTGCTGCTCATCCTGGGAACTTAGCACTTGTGACTTCGTTGGTTTGGGAAGATACAAGATGGTTAGCCAGTGGTTTATTTGGAACTGGTCATCAACAGTGTGGTGAAGTATGTATTTAGCTAGGAGACCAGGGGAAAAGGTGGCCAGAGGCTTCCAGAAGAAGGTACTTTTGTTGTCAAGGCTGTTATAATAGGGATAAAACTTTGGCCGGCAGTGAAGTCAGTGTTCCAAAATAGGTCTCGCTGACCTGATGTCCCCAAGGTAAAATGTACCTGATGTTTAAGACGAGGCCATGAACATTCCACTATGAGAAGCAGCATGTTCTGATAATCTTGTTGCTGAGAAAACTGTATTCTGTTAGAAGGAGGGGCTTCTTCATCCAGGAAAAGCCCACTAGTTGCTGAAAAGCTAAGAAATGACTTTCCTGGTGGGAAAGTATTAATACAGGAAGAGAGGGTAGTAATTCTTGCTCACTGAATGACTCCCTGTACTACCTGCTCAGTGCTCTCCAAAAGGGCAAGAGCCAAAGACAGAGTTACCCCGTGGCCATTGTGAACCATCCCTACTGCCATGCTCTTCAACTGTGGCTCATGTTTGCTCCCAGCAAGCCTTGGGAGAGCTATCTGGCCTTGTATAGGGAAAGCCCCTGCAAAATCAGAACCCAGATCGTCCTTCTTACGCTCCTAGGTTGTTTGTGTTTCACACTAAAGGGAATGGGTGGTACCGGGTCTGTCTTCCCCTTTCTGCTTGTCTTTTATTTTCGGGTTCATGTCTATTTAAATACATACCCTCAAGTGTATGCATCTGTGCACTTCTTCTTAAGCTGATTGAAGCCTCAGCACCATTTTCTTCCTCTGGGGGTTTCTTTCTGTATATTTAAGGAGATTGAGTTGTGGGTTTGGGGATTCAGGTATGTTGTAGATCTGTGTAGATCTGTAATCATATCGTTTTACAATTGCGGCTGGTTTTGCATTTGTGGAAATGCCCTTCTCCCCTTTTCTTCTTCTTGGTTCTTGGATCCTCACTACCCCCACAAACCCCGGCTAATGATTATAAACCCAAGCTGATCCTTACAGAGTGACATCAGGTACTTCTTTGTAGTTCTCCTGCCATTCACCACCCCCAAGCTCAGGCCACAGACTTAAGGGGAAGACCAGCTTGTGCAAGCCTGCTTGCTGCATGGTAGATGTGCTGTAACACGGCTGGCCAAAGGGCCATTGATTCTGACTGTTGTGATTGGTCTAGACTGAAGAGATTACTGTTAGCTGACTATTAATAATCGCAGTATTCAGATGCTGTGTTACAGTATACAAAGTACTTCTCTGTCCCACTTACTTCAGCTCTAAGGCCCGTCTTTGTGTTAAGTCTTTTCTGTGGGTGGCTGTGGGGCTATCCTTCTACTGTTCAGAGAGCTGTTCGGTGGACTCAATTAGCTTTGGAAAGACCTTGCAGAGGCATATCTTAGAAAAGATAGTCAGTGCTAGTCTTGGGGATTCGAGACCCCCAGATTGAACAGAGAAGCAGAATTGAGTGTCTATTCTTTTTGGATTCAAGTCAATGTTTTGGAGAAAATACCTGCTAATGAAGGCTTCCAGCTCCAGGGTTATGAAACAGAACTAAAATGAAAGCTGCACTCTACTCTAAACCACAGTCTGAACTGAGTGGCATCTGGTGAGGCTGCAGGAGTGCTGAGGCCTACTTTAGCGCTTCTGCTAAGTGAAGCCCTTTCAGCTCCTGACCCTCCACTTACAAAACTGGCTGAAGAGATAAGAACAATTGCAAGAGACTGAGACATAGGGAATACCTACACATTGGTGACTCAGAAGGTAGGCAGTCCTTGGTGGAAACACGGATTTTCATTCTTAGGCTTTTGGTGTATTTGTGCTAGAGTGAGGTAGAATGACAGCACCCATAGCTAGTCCAAGAACACACCTTTTGTGAGATACTAGGGAAGTTTCTGCCCTGCTAAAAGCCTGTGGCATTCTGTGTGGGGGCTTCTTTCTTGAGACATTTAATGTGACTTTAAAAAAAACTAGTAATGGAAAGGGACTTATGTGGTACAGGCTGGACCACTCGCTCCTCAGGCTCTGATTTGCTTTCTGAATGTTTCCTTCCTTTGAACAGAGGATAGAGTGAGATGTGACATTTCTGTCTTCAGCAGTTCAGGAGGGAGCAGAGGGGCAGAATGTTCACACCAGACTTACTTGTTTATCTGGGATTTTTTTTTTTTTTTAAATTAGAACAATATCTCCCCCTTGTATTTGACTTTGATTTGGGCAGCTGCTTATGTCTGAGTATTATTTTCTTAGCTAGTCCTCGGCCAGAAGCATACTGATGTGGTTGGATAAGACACTGGACTCCAGGGTTTAGCCAGCTTCGCACAATTGGGAATTGATTTGAGGACATTTCTGTAGATGCTTTCCTCACATCTTTCCATCTTTTGGCTCATGTTGGGTAGGGGTGGCCACCCCATCTCCTGAGGTCTGCCTCAAGCTGCCTGAGAAGTAGCTAACCATTGAACATAAACACGGATGTTCCTAGGGTCCTTTGTAGCTCTTCAATGTATTTCTTTTCCCCTTAACGTTTCCTTCTTAGTCCCTCTTTTAATGGCATTTTTTGCCAGTGGAGACTTCCCCAGGCATGCCTGCATAACCACAGCAGCTGCCTATAACCTGCTTTGGGAAATGAATGAACTTGCACAGTCGCGTGGTCAGTTGCCTTAAGCAACTCAGACAGTGAAGGGTTTCTGACCCTGCTCTGTGCCTCTACTCCTCAGTTAACCCTTCTACTCCTGCCCACGGAGTGCGATTTTCCAAGTTCTAAACTCTACTGCAGAGGGTAACTAATACAGATTACTGCCTACAAGAGTGGCTGAGCCTTGGTGGGTTTTGTGTTACTGTCCTTAAAGGCACCGCATGAACTTCTTTCTCCATGTGAGAGGTCATAAAGGAACGGCTTAATACTTGGGGAGAAAGTACCTAAAAGATAATGCCTTAATTCCAAGGTCAAGGGAGGCCAATCTGCCCTTGGTCTAATGGAATATTTATTTTCTTATGATCAAAATATTTTGCCAAATCATTCTTCTTCTGGAATCATTTCATTGGCTGGAATTGAAAAAAAAAATCAATCTGACAGCGTTCTATTTGTTTTTCCATTAACTTATTAAATCTAATGGATTAGCCAGAAATCTCATGACAAGTAGCACTCCAAGCTTTTAAATTTCTGGCTTTAGAATTCTTGAGGTTCTGTCCTTATGGCAGATCTGAGGAGTAGAACCTTCCTTTGGTCACTATGCTAGAAACTATAAGCCAGGCAGTGGTGCAGCTCTAATGTTGTGGCCAGTCCAACATCCTTTCCCATAGTGTAGACTCCAGACTTCCAGGACTCCTGCATCCCTGGGCCCTCTCTCCCTTCATTCCTCTCCAGATCTAATTAGCAATCTGTCCTCCATAAGAGGGATTTTACAGCTGTTTTTTTCCCAACCCCTGTTCCATGCCCTCTTCCTACCTCCTCCTCTGCCTCCAGGTAAACTCGGGGGCCAGGACTCTTTTGAGAGCATAGACAGCTACGATAGTTGTGACCGCCTCACCCAGTCCTGGAGCAGCCAGTCATCTTTCAACAGCCTGCAGCGTGTCCCCTCCTATGACAGCTTCGACTCTGAGGATTATCCCGCTGCCCTGCCCAACCACAAGCCCAAGGGCACCTTCAAGGACTATGTGCGTGACCGTGCTGACCTCAACAAGGACAAGCCTGTCATTCCTGCTGCTGCCCTGGCTGGCTACACAGGTAGGCACCCAGCTCCTGTCTAGGTGGCTAATTGCATGTTTCCGTGGGCCAGGTCAAGTGTAAGGCACAGAGACCCAAGGGCATCCCTTTTTGTTTTTGTGGAGAGTAGATATTTTTAAAGGGTCTTTAGTCTCAAGCCATTCTGCTTGTGAAAAGCCACTGATTTTTGGAAGTATCACTCTTTCTCAAGAGATCGTTTTTAAGAGTGGCAGGAAGTTTAACTTTTGAACTTCTTTCCTATCTGGGGAAGGGACCTGTGATGACTGGGAGTTTCTGTAAACTACCTCATGGGTAGTATGGGGGGACTTTTGCTGGCCTGCTCTGGGGAGACCTTTTTACATACAAAACCAGAAGCCGACTTTCTCCAAGGCAGAGTTGAGTGGCCTGCATGCTGGAGAGTTTCACAGTATGGTTATCATGGTAGTCGGCTGTAGCCCAATCCAGATCCATTCTGGGTTTCCATAGTAAACCACTTAACAGCAACAACAGCAATAAAAATAACAGCAAAACAACAGTTACCACCACCACCACCATCACCACCACCACCACCTTTTATGATTGGTTTTCTTCCAGGTGTGCAAGCTAAAATTAAATTGGGAGTGATTTCAGGAAGAACACAGAGAATGGGCAAAGTTCCTCAAGCTAGGGCCTTGACAGAGAAGCTGATAGTAGAGCCGGGAAGTTCACTGTTCTGATGAGCAGCAGCTCGTACTTAACCCAGGAGCCTCGGAATAGTCTGAGGAAAATTTGGAAACACAGTTATTCTGAATAATCACTGTGCTAAGCATCAGATCCTTTCTGTAAGACTGCACTGTTTTCAAGGCTTTCAAAGTGCATTTGAGAAGAGCCTAGGTTAACTTTTGTTAGCCAGCTGTTGTTTAGTGCCATCCTCTTAAGATGTCTTCAACTGGATAGGTGAGGGCTCTGTGCGACCGAAGATGGACAGCAGATGTGGTATTTCTGTTGATGTAATTGAATTTTTTTCCAAATGGGCTAGGGTAGTCTTGGGATTTTTCTGGAAGTTAACTGATCTTTAAGAGCAAAATTTATATACTTGGAGAAATGAACCCTCTTCCCAAGATCAAGAATATATTCTCTATATTGCATTCCACAAAGACCCTAGCTAGTGTAGTCACTGCATCAAAGAGTGCCCACGAGATACAGCTATGATTGGGAGTGGCGACAAGGACCATATGCAGAATCATGAGAAAAAGACAAACTTGAAGACCTTCTTTTTGAAATACCTAAATGTCTTTTTTTTTTTTTTTGAAGATATTAATAGGACTTGGTACATTTCAAAGAGGATCTTTTCCTATCTCTGAAGAGCAGATTATTGGGAAATTTCTCATTTTCATTGAAGATATACAAGATGAGAAAAAAGTACAAGAAGTCTTGGAAAGTATAGAAGAATGGAACTGAGACTAGACTCTCTCCATCTGGACGCATTGATAGCGCAGGGAGGGGAGAGGGCTGCTTAGAAGGGAAGAGAAAGCCCGGGGTAGTACTCAGAGGACTGACGGTGTTCTTGTTTGAAAGTCCTCTGATAGGTTCTTTCCCTCCTCCCTCCCTCCCTCCCTCCCTCCCTCCCTTCTTCCCTCCCTTGTCTCCCTCCTTCTCCCTGTGGGATAAAGGATTAAAACAGCCAGTGAGGAGAGGAGAGGAGATGGGAAAGGGATCATCACTTCCCTTTCTCAAAGACTAAGCTCTTCCAGTTGAAAAACAATTAAGGCATGTCCACATTTAGATTCTGTTTCTTTACCATTATGGATTTAACTTTTTCAGACACAAACAGTGGTGAGAACAATAGACCAGAAAACAGAAGTTCTCTGAGCTCCCTCCCAGGTCTAACACACTCTGTGATTTTAGGCAAATGTACCTTGTACCTTTTCTACTTTAGTGAAGTAGAACTGTTCACCCTTATCCTGACAATGAGAGACGTGTGAAAATGCAGTTGAACCAAATCGATTAATTAAATGAGTGCTAGACATTGTGCTAGACATGGTGAGAAGAAGAAACCCCTACTTGTAATAAATTGATTATCTCAGCAAATGAATACCAACTGGATGTGGATAAGACCCCCCCATCAGAGGCTGTCTTATCCAGTTTATTCTAAATGTCCTTAGACTTGAACCAGAATCTAGGGATTTGTTAGGTATGTGATGGCAGACCACATTTTGGTGGTTTCCCCCATGATCTCTGTCTTCAGGGAACACTTCCTGCCTCCACCACAGGTTCTCTGAGCCCGTGGCCTGGTGACCCCATCTCAGAAACAGGGATGAACAAGGGACGGAGCACATCTGTCCTGTGTTGTCTCTTATCTGGGGCCACAAGAGTGTCTGCAAATGGGTGCCTAGCTTTATGCAGGTGTGTTTGGATGAGCTGACATTTGAAAAGTACTTTGAAAAGTGGAAATCACTATGTAACCGTTGGCAGTGCTTTTGACATGTGTATAAACATTGCACTACTTTTCTATCTCTGGTTCTGACCTCCTTCTGTCCTAAAATTCAATTGTTGCATCTTGTGTGTGACCTATAATAGGGACACTCAGACTTCTGTACCACAGCTACCTGGTCTGGACTAACTGTATGTGCTTACCATGGCTGCCTGGCCTGGACTGCATGTGTGTGCTTAGATGTACCTAGCTGAGAAAAGGAAGCATCTTCTACATCCCTAGATGAGGGGCTGAGGTTTCTGTTCTTACTGCCTCCACAGGAATACATTGTCCTCCTTCCTGTGATATCTTAGTTATCGCACTGTAAGTGTGGAAATCAGTTAGCTAGAAACGGAATTTTCACGTTCTCTTGCACAGTTACGTTCTCCCTTCAAAGATAAGAAAATTGTATCAACCTTAGCAGGGCTCCCATGGCAACTTGTTAAATTAGGTCGAGATGTGGGGGCAGATAACATGGCTTGAAAGCCTGCTTGTTAGCTGAGTGAGGAATACATCAAGTGCAATGTTGGCTTCCGCCGAGATGTACCTCCTTCCCTTACTGTTTATGGTTATCAGACTGATACACTCACGAGGCTCCATTTTCTCTTGTTCATAGATGCATTCTCAATCCTTCCTAATTACAACCCAGAGAGCCACCAGCCCACTGTTTTCTGTATTCCTTATAGCCCTTAGAAAAATGCTGAGCACTCAGTCTGGGCTTACATCAATAATTTGTTTCATTTATGGATCCTTTCCTCCTGTGTCTGGCACAATGTGTAGCATTCATTTATTCAATTAATTGATTTGGGTGTAGGGATAGGATAATATACTGGATTATTAAATATTAGTCTCTTTTCCTCCCTGTCCTTTTAGCTCCATTTTAGAGATGGTGAAACTGAGTACAAAGAACATGCTTTATCCGAGGTCAGGTAATTTCGTTCTGCAAGAAGGTAGCTCCTTAATGAATTTTAAGTGTTGCATGCCTGGCTTGAATGCACCATCTGTTCTTCATGTTAAGGAATGGGAACACTCCTTGAATAACTCCATGTCCTTCACAGAGGGATTAAGACCCAGGTGGCCTCTTGTCACTAATTAACACGTCATATATGTGACTGAGGGGAAGGGTGAAGGGGAAGGGGAAGAGCTGATTTTGGCTTCAGTACAGAGTTCTGGGCCTGTGAATCACCCTTACTGAACTTTATTCCATATTCCTAGTTACAGTTACCGATAAAGGCCCATTCATAACCCTACTGCAGGTGACCTACTGGTAATCCATGTCTGGGTATGTCATCACCCACTAAGCTGTAATTATGAAGGAAGAAAGTCTCTTTTTTTACCCAGAGCCTGGAAAAAGACTCTATACCTAAAGCCATTCATTAATGATCATTTTAAAAGAATGGTGTGTGTGTGTGTGTATTCATTCTCTCTCTCTCTCTCTCTCTCTCTCTCTCTCTCTCTCTCAGTTGTGTGTGATATCACACTAAAAGGAGTCAGTCAGGAAGTTCTCTATGGGCCCAAGCTAACAATAAGGAAAAGGGAGACAGGTTGCTAAGTTTGTAATATAGCGTGCATCTATGTAGATTTCAGATATTCCAAACATAGGTTAGGAAAGGTGGAGCTTTTGACCACATTACCCAGGTCCTTAGTGTAATCTCTCTGTGCAAACACTGCTGGTATAAGACAATGAGAGGATGCTAGCATTGACATAGGCCAACTTGTCAGAATGGGGAGAGACCCTGGTTGCAAACACTGAGCATTGGCCACATTACCAGAAGCCAGAGATGCTAGGTAATGACTTATCTGAGCTCCTTCAGTCTGGCAAGTCTAGAGCTGACTCTTAGGCTTGTCAAAGGCAGTACAGTGTGAGTGTGGAGTGTCCCTGGGCAGTGTCTTCATAGGGAAGAAGTAAGCTAGGAACAAGAAGGACAGAGACCATTTTCCTTCTTGAGCTTAGGTTACTGTGATTGATGAGTTACAGGAAAGTGAATGGAATTGTCCTGCTCAACAGTAGCCCTGAGGCCTAAGGGACTGATTCTCAGTCACCATGCAGCCTGATGGCAGGTCCCCAGGGCTCACTAAGGTGGGTTTGAGTGTCTTAGTAGTTCTGGGTTGGTTAGCATGCTGTTCAGTTGTAGGTCAATGGAGAATCACTTTGGAGGATCAGGGAGGAAAATTCCCAGAAATGGACGTGGGTGGGAGGAGGGCTGCTCTGTGCAGCCTTCAGTGCCGTTTCACAGTTCCTGCCTCTCAACTGGTTAGTGTGGTAACAGCAGTTAATCATTCTCCACCAGCACAGGAATTCCTATGCTTGGAGGCTTTGACCACACGGTTGTTAACTTTTTGTTTCTGAATGTCTTAACGTTTTGTGGGAAGAGGGGCTCCCTATTTCTGCTTGTAGTTCTGAAGGCCAGGGTTGGTGGAGCTTCCTCAGAGCCTTGAGCGAACACTGCAGAAGCTTCCTTTGGAGTTGCTATCCAGTCTGTGGAACCCCTGGAGTATTGCACCTCTCTTGAGACCTGTCTGTATTTTGGATTACAGGTTGGCTCTCTGTTTTGGCAACAGCTCCCCTGTCTGATTTAGAGAAGTCTCAGAGTCTCACAATTTGGGGGTCACTGTTCCTTTAATAAGCTCTCATTACGCAGGATGGAATTGGGTGGTGTCTGCTTGGGAATTCCACTCTGACTTCAGTGTATAACTCCACCCTTTTGCCTTTGAAGCAGGATGTTTCTATTGAGCAAAGTGTAGCCAACGTGCTGTGAGACATCAACACAAGCCCTGGCTGCCTTTAAGCAATGGGTTTGGAACGTCCCTATTGCCTCTGACTCGTCCCAGATTCTCCAGCTCTGCCCTGTGGAGTCTCCGTAGCGCTGAGAGCTCTTCTGTCCCTGCTGTGCAGAAACTGCTGCTCAGCACAGAGGCTCAATTCCAGAAACGCACCCCTCTTTCCATACACACACCCAAAGGGAGCTTTACTTGATGCCATGCCTTCAGGGACATCTGCCATTCAAACATACCTTCACAGTGAAGGTCAGTTTAGACACTTGAGGGGATGGCCACTCTGAGATGCTCCACCATGAAGCTATAACCTGTAGGGACCACGAGCACAGACTTGGGCTCTGCCACCGCCAAGCTGTGTTACACTGGGAAATTTCACAACCCTTTGCCCCATTTTCCTTGTCTGAAAATCGAGGTAATAAACGGATCCCATCTCATAAGCATGTGCAAATTAGTGAGTTCGTGGAGCCATCCAGAACGGTGCTGGGCACCTAGGAAGTCTGCTCAGAGAGTACGCTCATTCCTACCACATATTAATCTTTAACTCTTTCATCTCTGCAGTATAATTCTAGTTCTTCCAGGTCAGGAGATATATTTCACTTATAGAATCCCAGTAATTGCTGACAGTATGGGGGCAAAGCAAGATCTTTAATGTTAGGCCTTATCTGACATGAAGCCCAGTGTGCTGCATGTTTGCCAGCACCTCCTGTGTCCTGGGCTCTTCAGATAGTAATATTTGTTAACTTTTCACCAAAACCAAATGTGGAAGCTTCTGTTTTTCTCGTTTTTTACAAGCGTGGGATTGATTTTGAAGGGAGGGGAATGTCTAGATCAGAACCACAGAGCACATAAGATGCTTCCCAAGGTTTTACACATTGTCCAGCTAACAATTAGAAAATATCCCAAATAGTGAGAAGCAGATAAAAAGAAATGGTTTGCTATGCAAACAGTGTGTGGGGGAGCATCTCCAAAGACAAAGGAACAGGGGAGGAGGCAGGGAAGCCTCCAAAGCATGCTACAGGCCTGGACCCATGGAGGTTTGGGTTGGAAGTGCCTCTGCTTCGTCTGCATCACAGCCTCTGAAATGGTTCAGCCAAGCTGATAAGGAGGCTTTGGGTCACAGTTGCCCAGGGGAAATACCTCTGTGTGTCACAGGTCTGGGCCTACATGTCCCTTGTTGTGATCTGTCCCTGGCTGTAACAGTCCCTAACAGTCCTGGCCTTGATAGGGACATGATGAGGAGGTCTGTTATGTCCCCTGAAGTAGAACACCTGAGAAGCAGTTAGTGTGACAGCCACATTGGACCCAATCCACAAAAGTGGCATCTCAATAAGCTAGCATAGCTTCCCTGTCTGGCCAGTGTAAGACACTACTCGGGATCATGTGTCTCCATGGTCATAGTGGCCCACGATAGGCCTTTGGGGTTCTGTGCATAATGTTGCCTGTAATGAACCCCGCGGTGTGACTCACATCTCCCTGATAGATAAAGAGAGTGAAAGTTCTCCTAGGATGACTGAATTCGAAAGTTTAGACTCTGAGAGGAGGGTTGTGCCCAAGGTATTTAAGAGATGGCAGGACACAGCTATGTGGAGGAGTTTGACATTCAGACGGGGGGGGGGGGGGGGGGGGGGAACAGTTTCTTGTGAAGGCCTCTCCAGGCTCCTTCTCTGGCCCCACTTCTTCAGAGGCGTAGGCAGGACACTTTCAGCTTTTTGCATTCTGGTGAACCAAGAACAGTTTTTCCTATAACCCCATGCTGCTGCTAATATTCTGTTTCATGTCCCACTCCAGTCTAGTTATAATGCCCTACGTGAAAGATGCTCATAAGTTAGTTGCTGGCTATGTGCTTGTCAGAGCTAGTACAGACTGATCCTCACTTATGATATGTCTTCCTAAGAGTTACAATAGACCAGACTGGCAATGTTCTTCATCCCTAAAATACAGAGGAACCTCTCCCCCAGAGTTAAGTTAGTTCCAGAGATGGACTGCCAGGGTTACTTACAGAGTCTGGACTATTGGGCTCATGCTCTAAGTCACCTTGTTTATAACACAGTTCTTACTCCCTACCCCTGACCCCAGCTGAGCTCTCTCTGGTGGCTTCTTAAAAAGTCTGTTCCCTAGAAAACACCAGGAGGAAAAGGATGTAAAGAAACCCACTTCCTGACTTGAGGCTCACTGGTGGGGCTGTGCAAGCTCATGTGCAAGTCAGGCTGTGCATGGGATGACAACATCTATGGTGGGCTTAGAGGAAAGAAGCTGCATCTAAACTTTAGATTTAAATAGTGGCAGCCCCTTTAAGAGAACAGAGTGGCCTTCTTTTGCCTGCTGCCCACCCCCACTTGTGGACACTTGAACGATTGCAGGTGTGCAGAGCCTCAGCAGAAACACAGGTCTTTCCTCATACATTAAAAATGTGTAAATGCCTTCTTCAAGCCAGGCTAGCCCTCTGAATCTCAGTGAACACTGTGCTGGGTGGGACAGCAAGCTGGCCAGTTGATGCCCACTTGACCTAGTGGCCTGCTTGCCTGAGTCTTGGTGGCTAGGCAAGGCACCCCACTTCTCAGTAAGTAATGGTAGACCATGTAGAACCATGTGTAAACCCTGGGGAAGGTAGCGGGCTTGGCCAGAGCATGAATGATTAGGGAAAATGAACCATGTGGGAAAGAGGATCTAAGTCTATACATGACCCAGGTTTCCTCAAGCCACGATGGTTTCTAAAGCTTTCACTTGTAAAGAGGTTCACTCTGCTACCTCTTATGGTGCATATCAACTCTTAATTAGAAGACGGGTTTCATTCTCATTCTGAACTTAAAAAAAAAAATGTTCAGTGGTTATTCTGTTAAGATATTTTAAAAATTACAGTGATATGATTGATTTTTAAAATATCTCCCAAGTTTATACTTTCTGAAAGTTGCCACATGAAAGGTTGATTTCATTCTTGGAAGCATTATTAAATTTTATCTAGGGAATTCACAGTTATTTCTTTGAAAATTCTGTCTTGACAAATGCTTCTTCTGCTATCTTATGCTTTTCTGCATGATTCCAGTGTTTTTTTCCCCAGCCTGCTCAGCTCTGACGTTCATTCCTCAGTTTTCTCTCCTTAGGCCTACGATGTTTTTCTAAGAGAGGCTTTATGGACAGATCTGTAAATTAAAGACAAGCAGAATTACTGTTCCATTTTAGGAACAGGAAAACAAAGCCCAGCAGGTTTGAGTTGCATTATATTTCATTTGAACCAGGAAGAATTAAAATCAAAGTTCTGTAGGGATCACCATCTATGCAGGCTTTATGTGTATATATGTGCGCACGTGCATGCATGTGTGTGTGTGTGTGTGTGTGTGTGCGCGCGCGCGCGCGCGCGCTTGATTTCTCAGTTTCTGAATATTTTTTCATCACTGTGTTTAGCAGCTGTAGCTTTAATGGTCTCATTAGTAGAACTTATACTCCGTTCACTACTCTTGATCTGTAGACTTTGACACAGGACCATATTTTTAGACTATAGGATAGCAGGGACTTACTATACCAAGGCATTGTGGGAAGGCTGAGGAACACACCATATTTAGGCCATGTTAGAGGCCAGATGGGACTGCACAGTGGCACCAGAAAGCCATAACCCAGAAGAAACAGGAGGTGACAACTCTAGGCATAGAACTATAAGACAGTCTATGCTCTTTCTTTTCAAAGTTCTTTTCGAGCCTTGAGTGCCGAACTGCAGGGCAGTATCATCCTCAGACAGGCCCTGGTGCAGCTTTGGGCTGAGTCTGATACACAGCAAGAAACTGTTGAGTGACTTCAATTCAATTGGCCCCTCAACACCATGACTTCATGGAAACAATAAGATTCTGGGACTGTTTGTAAATGACTTAGAAGGATGAACTAAGACTCTGGAATCACCCACCCCATCTCAGAGACAGGTGCTCCCCGGGATATAAAAAGAGAGGCTGTGCTGAGCAGACGGGTCATTTCCGGACTTCGGTGTTCTGTTTTTGCTGTCACCGTTGGCTGTGGGCAGAGACACCTGGCTGGAAGGGAGGGGCAAGCCTGGCTTATTCACTGTTTTAGGGCCACCTGCCAGATGTGTCTCAGGGCAGAGTCAGCCCCATTGCAAGGGTGATCAACCATGAGAGTTTCATAGGTTAAAATAAATATGCCGTCCAATCCACTCTGAGGTGTTCAATTTGAATTTCAGAGTAGAACTAAAGGACTCCAGCTTCGTAGAGCAGTGCAAACCCCCTAAGGACAAGAGGTGTGGCTGCTTTATTTTGGGAGCATGTTGGTGCAGCATAGCCTGGGTGTCATCCATATTTTGGTCCCAAATATAATTTAATAGAGAGAAGCCTTTAGACACCTTTCAAACCTATACGCTTCCTCCCACCACTCCCTAGAGGATGATGGTTTTGGGAAAAGCATCCATTAAATGTTGAGGTATCATGCCTGGCACCACAAATCTAAGAGTCCACACCTAGAGACATTTGATAAAACACACACTGTTAGAATTGTTAGCTGGGAGGTGTGCACTGGTCAGGTTTTGTCTAGGCGTCAGAGATGAGAACAGAGACTTCTCTGGGAGTGTACACTCCAATGATGAGAGTGATGGGCCTTGAGCGAACATCAAGTCTTGGTGGTAGGAACCACAGTGAGGGTGGCTGGGGAGATAGGCAGATGACTCAGTTGGCAATGTGCTTGCCTTCCAGACATGAGGAACAGAGTTGATCCTCAGATCTCTAGCACCTACCTAAAAGGCATTGGCACGTTGGTGTGCTTTTGAAATCTCAGTGTAGGGAAGGAAAGGACAGGAAGACTCCTGGAGCTCCTGGCCAGCTAGTTGAGTCTCTTTGGAGCTCCAGACCAGTGCAGAGGTGGGTGGCTTCTCTCAGGCACCTGAGGTTGTCCCCTTTCCTCTACATATGTGTACATACATGGGTAACCCTCTACCCCCTGCCCCACAGAGGGGGCTATACAGGGATAGTTTAAAAAGAAACCATAGTGAAAAATATGAGCAGTCTTACCAGGACAACAGTTGCCTAGTATTGACTCCATCTGTCTGAACTCACATGTCTTTTGTTAGCCTTTTACCAGGGCTCGGATGATAGATGTGAACTACGTTTGAAGTGGAAATGCAGATGGGGTAGAAGAACCTGGTGTTTAATTGTGCCTCCTCTGCTGCCAGCTTTGAGGCCACTGCCTTGGGCAGGTAGTCTGCAAGCCTAGAACACAAAATGAATGATATCAAGGGTAAAGGGTTGCCATAGTTGGTCTTGCTGGTACAAGCCTCTAATCTCAACTACTTAGGGGGATGAGGCAGGAGGATTACAAGTTCAAGGCCAGCCTGGGCAACTGTAGTGAGAACCTGTCTCTAAATGCATGCATGCTTTTATGAATAGGTAATTAAATAGTTGAGGGCATGGCTCAGTCTTAGAAAACTTGCCTACCATGTGCAAGGGCCTGGGTTCAGTCTCCAGTTCTGTAAACACCAACAACCAAAAACAAATGGAAAGCCACAACCAAACAAGCCAGACATCCATGCATATGCACGCACACACTTTAATAAAATTTATTCCTAACTTACTTCAAGTTTTAGCCTCAGAGTCAGTGACCAAAACACAGGAGACATCAATATTCAGTCCTCATCGACACAGACATTTAGGCCTTGCAATTTCTAGATAAAGACAAGGAACATAAAATGTGACCCAGATGAGTAGGAATTTATGTGAAGCTGCCTCTGATTTGTGGCCTCTCTAGGGTCCCCTGGAGGGCAGCGGGCTTGGTGTTCTTTGTCTCCTGGCCCAGGCTGCTCCATGTACTTCTTCCAAGTCTGGATTGTGCTTTGCAAACTAGGACTGTCAGCATCATATAAGAATTTTCCTCTCATCTCGAGGCTGAGAAGGAAAAGCTGTCAGAAAACTCCCTAGCTGGGGTGGCCTGAGAAGAGCAGAGCAAGGGGTATGAAGTTGACTCAGGAGATGGCAGCAAGATGGGAGCTGGGCCTGTGGATGTGTGTCCTGTGCTTCTTCATGCCCTGCCTTGGAAGACCTCCTTCTAACAGGGACCCCTCTGTTGTTGTGGCTCTGAGCTTCACTGGAGCAACATAGTTTCCCAATGATGCGACTGGATTCCTGATGTGTGACACCGCGGGGCAGCATGGTGAAGGGCGCCGTTGACTGCCTTGGGGCCCCAGACAGGCCTGCCATTGTGAGTCACATTTAACATGTGAGCTTCCCCAGTCCCATGACTGGTGCTATTCTTAGTACCAGTGTCTGCTCTGGGTGGCAGAGGTTCACTGGAATCACAGTCCATCTGGGTAGGTGGATGGAGCCAGGATCAAGGAAGGAGATTGAAGAAGCTTTGAAATTTCAGAACGTGTTAGAGCAAGGGTAAAGGAAGGAGGCTGGAGCCCGGAGGGTGTGAACAGGTCTATGCTAAGCAGTCGAGAAGTGGCCTCAGGAGACCCATAACTGAGACTGCAAGTCTCATTCATGAGTCTGGGGTGTGGACTTGGATGCGGCTGGCAGATATGCAAAGCCAGTAAGCATTGCAACCCAGAGCTGCCTTCATGCCTGTGCCCCTTGGGGACTTGATTTTCTCTCCAGAAGTGAAGCGAAGTTGATGTGTTGCTGTCGGAACAGGGTCCTTGTGACACCATCCAGGAAAGAGATAACCCAGAAGCCACAGGTCCATACCCTTCCTCCTTCTGTTGCTCTCTCCAACAGAAGGGCACTATGTAGAAGTCCATGATTAGGCTCCACTTAGGAAGCTTTAGGGCCAGCCATGGGATTGTCTCATTGAGTACAACGCTGTGTAGGTACTTATGCCCTCTTTGGGGTGAGTAGGAGAGGAGTCTCCATGTGTAGACCAGGATGGTCTTGAATTCTCACTCCTCATTGGGCCTCTCTAATGCTGGGACCACACACAGATGGATGCTAGGATGCTAGCATCTAAATTCCCATGGGCTGTCAGGAGCACACGGGTCAGCTAACCTGCGTTTTCTGCAAGAGTCCCGGGAAGGAGACCTGAACTGACATTGCCGCTCAGTGAATCAGAGACATGTCTTACCCTTCAAGCTCTTCTGCTTGCCTTAGGTACCTTCTCTCCCTGTTTTATCTCTTCTTCTCTTTAGTGTCTCTAGAATGAAAGAGGGCAAGAATAGCCCCTAGGAGGTAGGTTACCAATGCCCATATGAACATTTTTTGTTCCCTCTGAACACAGGAAATGTGACATTAAGGAGAAAAGGCTTTTCCGGTTAGGATTCCCCTGTCCCAGCCGTATTCAGACATCAGTGCGCAGATGTGCATAGGCTGTGGTGAGGTTTTTTGGCACTGAAATTTAGGTAGCGCTGCAGGAAAATTGCTTCCATCCCCCAAGCTGGTGCTGATAATAGGATTTTGAAGTCCTCTTCTCTTTCTGTCCCAGCCTGTGCTGTACTCCTGAGTCTTCCTCTCTGGGACCTGCTAATATGCTCTCTACCCACCTGTCAATGACTAGGACCTACCTGGGTTTTTCCATCTTTCCGCCTCTCTCCCCAGCTTAATAGATTAGCCTCTCTCTGAGAGAAAGTTTTAAGACAGTGTTTGAGAGGTTCTAACAGTATAAAACTTAGGGTCTTATGGATAGGTACCCAACATAGCAGGTTGTATGTCTCTCAAGAGTCTGTGACTACTGTGAGAAACAAGTGAGATGGCTCCTGAAAGCCAGATCCACTGAGCACTTGAGTTATGGCAGCAAGACAGGCAGTTAGGCCCATGGGTTTGGGCAGTGTATTGAATCTGAGGTCTTGACCCAGCTCTTCCGTTTCTCATCTGAATGGCTTTACCCAAGTTAGATAGCTATGTTGTACATTGTGTTTTTGTTGTTGTTTTTCTGCTGAAGAGTGGTAGAAACCAATAGACCAATAACAGCATCTATCCCATTGAGTCACTGAGAATTCACAAGCAGAGAATAAAGCATTGATGTGCAGCTAAGAGCATAGTGAATAGTGGCTCCCTTTGATATTTTTTTTTTTGGTTAGGAATTTTCTCATATTTGAGGTCTGTAGTGTTAATACAGAAATGTGCATAGAATTCTGATGTCATCTTTTCTTTGTCTGTCTGTCAGGAATGTGTGAGATTACTGAGCATCCTCAGGAAACTTATACTTAATATCAAGAGCAGTTTGCTTTCTTAGTTCCTAGGTAACCAAGAATGGCTTCTCAGTTGGTCTTCTATTTGCTATATTTAGCCTCCTGAGCTCAGACAGGTAGCAGTAGCTGCTAACATAACTGGACTCCCAAGAAATCCGAACATGTATTTGAGTTGTGCACTAAGTGGACTTTTACAGATGGGTAGATATGGAGTGAGGGAAGGCTTTACAGCCCTCTGGGTCATTTCTTCAAATAATTCCTTTGCTTAGAACGCATTTGCTGAGTGCTTTTATTTGTACTCTGTGTCTTGCAAGATGGCCTCACGGACAGAGCTGAAGATATGTTCTCATTGTGGTGAGGAGTGCTGACTCCTTTACTACATGAAGCTTGTGTGTGCTAAGGGGGGATTAAACTCATTTGGCCCCAGGGAGATGTAGGCAGGTGGGTCTCTGAGTTTTAGGTCAACCTGGTCTACAAGCTCTGGGCCAACCAGGGCTATGTAGTGAGTCCTTCTCTCAGGACAAATAAACAAACAATAATAGTACTTCCTTAGAACACGTGTGAAGATAGACTCTGTGTTTTCTTTCCAGAAAACTCTGGAATTAAAAGAGCACAGCAATTAAAGGAGACCGACCTGAAAATTAATAAAAACAGACAAATGGTGTGTTATCCCATGTGACTTTCTTTTTTCTTTTGGAAGGAAAATCTTTCCTTTCTCTGAGCTCAGAGTACTGACTCCAGTGTTTGTGCTGTAGCTTGCCTGAGTTTTCTCCTGTCTAGACAGGCTGGGGGGGGGGGGATGAAGGCTGCTGCATAGTGGGACTAGCTGCTGTGAGCCTTCAGTGTGTTTTGTTAATGAACCACTGTGCCTTGTGCTTCCAGGAAGTGGGCCGATCCAGCTGTGGCAGTTTCTTCTGGAATTACTCACTGATAAGTCTTGTCAGTCTTTTATCAGCTGGACAGGAGATGGCTGGGAATTCAAGCTTTCTGACCCAGATGAGGTAAGAAACAAGTGACTTGGGAGTCCTGGGCAGAGAAAGGGTGAGAGAAAATGCTGGGATTGTGATCCTATGGGCCCCGATTTCTAGCTCAGCTCTGCTACTTGCTGCTTGTCTGACCTAGAACAAACGATACAGCCTGTCTGAGCTTCTGTTCCATCCTTGGCAGAATGCAGTTTGTACACTTTCTGGGACAAACTGATGTGTATTTAAGTTCCTGGCACATAATTGGTCCTTCATCAGTAGAGGCCCCTTCTGTGACTTCCCTTTCATCTAGTCCCTGGCTCTATGCATCTGCGAGGCCTTGAGAGATGCATTCACTCTGATCGTTTTTCCATCCTTTCATCTCAGGGTACTTAATAAATGGTTGGCATATGAGAGAGGAGATCACTCGTTCATACATAAGAACATGTCTCCACCCTGGTCCAGAAAGGATGCTTCCTACTGGTGGATGCAGAGGTGCCAGTGCCCTCCTCCCATCTTTGCCTTTCTGTCCAGTTCTGTGCTTTCAAATTAAGGATATATGCTTATAATGTGGGCCAGAGGGATGTCTGTCCATGGCTCTTCTTCTTCCTCCGAACCAAGGGTTTTAACTGTATCCCAGAGGAGTTCAGAGTCACCATGTTTTCATCAGTTTAGACAATTAAATCGAGTCTAACACTTGGAAACTAGAACTTAAATGTTTTATTGCCGTAATGTGTATGGAATGGGGACATCGTTCATTTAAGAGGAATACTCTGGGCTCAGAAAGACAGCAGATATTCTGTCTTACTCGTAGAGACTGAATTGCTGATTATTCCATAGGCATAGAGGATATAATAGTGACTTACCAGAGCATGGTCAGGAGGAAGGTTAGGGGGTAGAGAGACACTGGTTAATGAATCCAAGGATGAAGTTACAGGAAGAGGCAACTCTGGAATCTCTGTGACACTGTAGGGTGGCTATAGAACATTAATCGGATATTTCAGAATAGCTGATGTGGGCTATTTTGAATGGTCCTCAGAAAGTAATGGTAAATGTCTGTAATTGAGGACGTGCCATTTAGCCTGGTCTGATCATTACCCAGTCCATAGCTATATTAAAATGTTGCATCGTTCTGCCTACCTCTTTTGAAATAGTCTCTGAATGTCCATGGCTCCTAACTGTGCATTCAATGTATAGTTATTATAAACAACTCAAAATATTTTTTTAAAAAGAAAATGAAAATCAGAGGGAATAAGTCAGAAATATGCACACACACAAATTTCTGAGCATTTCGTTTGGCCATCATGATGGGTGTGAAGACATCTGTCGACATCTCTTGTGGTATTATCCTCCAGGAGTTTACCTACTTGTCTTTAATTTTATTTTTATTACAGGTGGCCAGGAGATGGGGAAAGAGGAAAAACAAACCTAAGATGAATTATGAGAAACTGAGCCGTGGCCTTCGCTACTATTATGACAAAAATATCATCCACAAGACAGCGGGTAAGCGTTATGTGTACCGCTTTGTCTGCGACCTGCAGAGTCTGCTGGGATACACCCCGGAGGAGCTGCACGCCATGCTGGATGTAAAGCCAGATGCTGACGAATGAAGGACACTGAAGGGGTTGGGGACCCTGCTGAGATAAAGAACAGCCATGTTGGATGGACTCTTAATTTTTAATTGTTATCCTATGTTTTATTTTCTAGAACTTATTTTTCACATTCAGGGGTGGGAGCTAAGGGAGCTGCAGCTGTATCTTATTGGCCATTGGCAAGGCCGGAAAGAGAAAGTCAGGACCTGTGGGGTGGGTGGGGCAAGATGTTCCTGAGCAGATTTTCAGGAGGGAGAAAAGGGTCTTCTCAGAAGCCCAATGGACCTGGCTTGCAGAGGAAAAAAAATCTTACGTGTCCAGTCATTTCTTTTTAATCAAAAAAAAAAAAAAAAAAAAAAAAAAAAGTTCATCTTGAGTTGTGGATCTACTAGCAGGAGGAACTGATGAAAGTCAGTTTGGAGGGCGGGATGAAACCGGTTTCTTCAGGGGATTACTAAGCGCAAGAATTATTAACCTTTCTACTTTTTGAAACAAAGATGGACTTTAATGGAAGGGGTCCAAAACTGTTTTTATGTTGAAGTTTATTTTATTAAAATTTGTGCCAGTATTTTTTTTCTAAAAAAAAAAAAAAAAAATCATCTTAAGCTCTAAGATGGTCTCAGTATTGCAGTATTGTGAGTTTGTTGTTATTTGCTGGCTGAGGATTCTGTCACAGTGAAAGGCAACTGTTTATATAGACCCCATTGGAAAATCAAAGCCCTGTACTGAGATCAGAGACCCCAAACTCTTACAGCTAAAGGAAATGAATGCTGAGATGGGGACAGGGGAACTGTGAATGTGGATTCCACCTGCAGTTTGTAAAAATGTCTCCAGTCCTTTTACTTACTGTCAGGCTTCCGGCTTAGTGTTAGTTAAGGGGCATTAAGTTTTTGCACTGAATGTATTTTGCAGCTCTGCTTTGGAATTGTCAACATAGGAGCACTGTTAAAGTCTTGGAAAGGACATCAAGGAGGAAAATTAACCTGGTTTTTGGTTAAATCGCTACCCAAAACATAGACAACTCAGAATAAAAGCTGTTGGCATGGGAGTTAGCCCTCAGGACTTGAGGCCTAAATGCATGCCATTTCGAACTAACATTCTACAGTTTCTCCTCTATGTCTTATCGTCCCCAATGTCCCACATCGCTGCCCCTCCCCCACCTCACTAATCAGAGCAGAATGTACTGTTTTCTGATAGGTGAATGACAGTGTTAACTTCAGCCATCACAGCACAAATCAAAGAATACAGACTTGCCAGGGTCCAGAGGCCACAGAAATGAAGAGGGTATTTCATTAGCATGTGACTTGACCTCCTTTGGGAAGAGGCTTTCCTTTGAAGAATTGGAGCTAGTCAGGTAGGGTTTCAGGTGAGGCTGCTGCAGAGGAGGTGGTAGTGGGCACTGGGACTTGACCTGTTGCTACCTCAGCAGGGGGCAAGCGTAGGTCAATTGCAGGTGAGAGGAAGACTTGTCAGAGATACAAGGGAAGGAGCTAGGGAAGGAAATTAAGGTGGCCCTTGACATTTAGGTCTGTTTTTAGTTTCCTCAAAGTTTAAATTCAAAGACTTAATTGAGGCAGCCATCTTCCTGCCAGTTGGGAGAGGAGACCTGAAAATAAGGCATTGTGGGTAAAAACAAAGTAAGGAAACATACCTGGTACCCTTAGACTCCCATCCACTGTATACATGCCTAGTTAAGACAGTGACAGCAGACTACCACGAGGGAAAACAGGCAACTGGTTGAGGTGGGCCTCTCCAGGCTCACCCTTTGGGGATTGTAACTACCTGGTATCATCTTCATGAGAGTTGATGGCTGACTCCTGATTCTCTGAAAGACTCTGAATTACTAAGAACGTAACTCTTGTCCATAGGTGTTCTGTACTGATTGAGCGGAGCATCCCCACATGGAAGCAAAAGACAAACCATTCCAGCTATATATTTTAACCTTACAAATGCAGGTGCCTTAATGAAGCTCTCAAATGTTTAGGAGCTGCTCAGGGAGTGTTAGGTGGGATCCTTTGGATTATGTTGTTTTCTCTTATATTATGTGATCTTTGTTGGGCACTGGCAGAGTGTGTGTGTGTGTGTGTGTGTGTGTCTGTGTGTGTCTGTGTGTGTCTGTGTGTGTGCGCACGCGCATTTGTGTAAAACTGCAGCTGAAATAGTACTGAATTTTCTACTTAAGTCTGTCCACATTTCCATAACGGTGAAAGAGAACAGCCAGGGCTGATAACATTGTTTGCTTTTTGCAACAAGATTTAAAAAAAAAATCACTTCCCCAAGTCATCATTCTTCCCCATATTTAGTTCATGCTGAAGATGCGCCTTCTGAGAGTCTACCACCTGCAGTCCTCTAGCAGATAAGATATAAGAAAGTGCTTCCCACACTCCTCGGCTTGCTGACTTGCCAAGATGCCCTTTCTCCCTAGGTCCACCACTTTCAGGATTTGTAGATAGTCTATTAGTCAGACAGCTTTGTTGTCCATCTGGCCAGATGCTTTTCCCCATTTTGTCCAAAGGCCAGAGACCATCCCAGGAAGAGTGGCGGGTGGTTTATACACTGGAAATGTAGTGGCATTGCTGCATTGATGCTCATTAAAAACACGTTCACTTCAGAGGAAGGATGAACAGATCAGATCTAGCTGGGTGACTCTATTATTTTCCCAGAGAAATGCTTTAACCTGTGTGGTTGGCTTTGGCTCAGAGTCGGCGGGGGTTAGGATGCTCCCTACATAGAGCTCTGATGTTGGGCCATGGAGTCTGTTGTAAACATTCTAGATCTGAGATGCTCTTCCTTACTTTGGAGACCAACACTCTGGGTTTTAAAGCATTAACCTTCATGGTGAAATCACACCTTCTCTCTTCTAGCCATGCTGTGCATGCTGCTTTCTCTGTTGGGGTCTATATAAATTTGTTGAACGTACATTCCAAAGACGTTTCAAGGAACCACAAGTATATGTATACAAATACATATATGAAGTATATATGTTAAAATGAAATTATCTCTATCAGGAATACTGCCTCAGTTATTGAATTTTTTTTAAGGATTCTTTTTTTTTTTTTTAAGCTGAGAATTATTGGGGTGAAAAAGATGTTATATTGTGTTTGACTTTTTCCAACTTGTATTTTCATATAATTTATATTTTTTAAATGCTGAAAATTTAAAAGCAAGATTTAAAAAGGAAAAGCAGGTGCTTTTTAAAAATCAGAACTGAGGTAGCTTAGAGATGTAGCAATGTTAAGTGTCTTAAATGTTTTGTTTTTTTTTTAAAAAAAAACAAATGCAAAAAAATTCTTATGGGGGAGTTTTTTGTTTGTTTCTTTTAGTAGCTGATGCTGGCACATCATTTTGCTGGAAAGTTTTTTATATACTGTAGCCTGGTTTCATATTGTATTTTAAACTGTGTGAAATTAAAGAAACAAAGAAATTCATTCATAACGAGGTGGCTCTGGCTTGATTCTTTCCTGTCTACATCATGGGAGAATTAGGAGACATTAATCAACCAGAGAAAAGCACAAGAGAAATATAGTTTAGTTCTTCAGATCCTGCAGCTTGGGATCATTTTAGATAAAGATTGCCTAATAAAGAGTTAGAGATACAGGAATACAGGATTAGTGTCCCATTGATCACCTGTATTGTTTGTCTCCACCTTTGCTGATGCCCCCAACCTTGTCAAACTTCAGTGTTTGTGACTGAAGGACCAAGTACCATGGGAAGAAAATATTGATGACTGTCAACGGGTAGCCATTGATTGGAGTCCGGCTAGATAGGGTTCCTAATATTAACATAGACAGACTATGATGTTTGGTTTTTTCTGAAGAAAGCTGTGCTCTTTGGCAATTAGAATTCACCCTATCCGTTTCGTTGGCCCCAACTTTTCCACTGGGGCTAGGAATAGAGAAGGATAATAGCTGTTAGAACCCCTCCTACCTATGTCATGAATAGAATACATACTTCCAAGTGTTTGGGGAGAGGAATGCTTAGGGCTGCATTCTGCCTGCATCTCTTTCTTGTTGAAACTGTAGAAGGTGGATGTTTTTAATTAACACCAACATTTGCAACACGAATCCCAACTCACAGCTGGAAAGAGAATTTTTTGCTGAATTGTTCACAAAGAGAACTCTGTTTTTGGAAAATCTGTTTCTTTGGCCCTGGAACTTGAGGTTTGCTGAGCACACTTTAAACACAGGCTGTGTGGTCTAGTGGTCAGAGAGCCCAGCTGGCCAGGAGAATGGTCTTGGGAATCTGGTGAAGCCACCACGACTCATGGACAGATTATTTTCTTTTTAGGAGGTGAGGTCAAACAGATTTTGTCCTTCTTGGCTGCAAACCAGGGCAAAGCCCCTCCTCCCAAGCCACCCTGAAGCCACATCTGAGATTTTCTGCCCCGAATAAACGTTTTAGAGAATGGATTCCAGTTTCAGTCAAAGCTTTGGACAAAAACTGCTCCAAGTTGACTTTATCTCTCAGGGTATCTGACTGTATGCAGACCACAGCATAAGGCCCATGTGAATGAAGTCAGCTTAGTCCCTTCTCTGTAGCTAGAAGCCACACCCAATGGGGAAGTTTCAGGCAATTGGGCTTTGGTGCTCTTAACGACACCAATGAGCCTTGGTATGGAAGCCATTGTGGAAGGAAATGGCGGTATTACAGCAACCACTGCAGGAGTTGGGAAGGATGGGTGAGGAAATGTAAGAGGATCTGGAGAAAGGAGTCATCTAAAAGAAGGTAGGAATACACAGACTTCACATGCTTTCAGAAAGTAGCAAACAAGAAGATGTGCCAAGTGTTCTGAATCCTTGTTGCCATGAAATTGAGCCAATTTCCAAAACAAAGCTCTGACCATGCTTCCTTCCTCTGAGTTGATAAGCT
This sequence comes from Rhynchomys soricoides, assembly GCA_019843965.1. Taxonomy (NCBI): domain Eukaryota; kingdom Metazoa; phylum Chordata; class Mammalia; order Rodentia; family Muridae; genus Rhynchomys; species Rhynchomys soricoides. The sequence continues at coordinate 3,154,651 of JADRCH010000146.1, forward strand.
GATATGTGTGGATCAGTTTTCTGTAGCTATCAGAACATAACTGAGGTAAGTAGCAGAGAAAAGCATTTTCTTTAGCTCAGGGGTTTGGAGCCCAAAGTCCAAAATTAGTGGCTCTATGTATCTGACCTCTGTTGAGGACTTGATAGTGGTGGCATCGAGTTGGGTGGGTGTAGTCAGAGATCCTCCCTGATAAGAAGCTGCAGGGATTCAGGAGCCGGGCTTAGTATATTTTTCTGACTCTCAAGAGAATGGTCATGTTTCAAGACCCATGTGAATCCCCTTTGAGGCCATGCCCTCCTGACCTAACCACTTTCCACCAGACTCCATCTGTAAGAGGACTGGATATCAAACTTCTAGCCCACGAATCTTAGGTTGATAGATTCAAATCCTAGCCAGACCATCACAAAGCTTCCTAACATAGTGAACTGTACCTAGTAACCTAAAAAGAGATTGTGTAAAATGAGGGAGAGAGCATGGTAGATAGTGATAATAAGACAGCATCCCATCTCTGAGGTGGTTCGTTTTGTCCTTCAGAGTGTAGAATTCACTTACACGGCCCAAATGAGTAACCTCCTGACATAGGCCATGGCACTGAATGAGCTCTCTCCCCTGGACGAATAAGAATCTCCTATTTCATCCCCAGTGGGCCAGCCCCATTCATTTACATGCTTGCCTATTTCCTGTAGAATGTGCGTCTGTGGCTCTTCCATAGCAATCGATCCTCAGTTCATGTTTACTTAACATGAAGCTTATTGAATTCAAGACACTCTAGTGGTAGAGGGTACCAAAGGTCATCAGGCTCATCAGAAAGCCATCCAACTTCTAAGCCCTTGTTTTTCCATTATGCTGTATGCTTGCCATAGAACTTAAAAGACTTCCTTTGAGGACACAGGGTTGTGGTTCACCATCTGTTGGATCCATAATGCTGGTACTAAGAGGTACACTTCATCCTTGAAACATGGAAGGGGACAAAGTCTCCTTTTCAGCAAGGATGCTTTTCAACCTTCAAAATCCTCTCTGACCTCTCCTTTTTTTGAACAGTCCACCCTGGAGGTGGTTGGTAATGTGGTCTGCTTGTACAGTGGCTCTCCTCTGTTTCAGATTGGGAGGATCCTTGACTCACCTGGGAGCTGGCTTTAGGACCAACCCTAGCCACTTGGTGCCTGTCCCATATTGGCTGAGCTTACTGTTGGCTGCAAACCACCCAAAGGGATCCCTCCATGCTATAAAAACCTGCCTGGTCCTAAAAGCGATGAATAACAAGACACAAACCGGTTCTTGGTGCCTGTTGTAATAACGCAGCCATTCCAGGGGTCTAATTATAGCAGTTGTTGATCAACTGGAGAAAAATCTCAAGGCTAAATTGGGGTCACACCCATTAATTGAGAGCTCAGAACCCAGGTTAGTGGATAAAGTAGACCTGTCCTCTGCCTTTGGGTCAATGCCATTTCCTGTTTTACTTTGTCCCAGTCCCCTCCTTTGTTTCCATTTTCCTGACAAATATGTCTGTCCTGGGAAAGCCACTCTTCAATGGCCTGACATATCTCTATGTGCTGACGTCCAAAGTAACGATAGCAATGAACATCTGCGCATAGCAACAAGAGGAGATCTACAACGGCCAGGTCTTATGACATGCTCCCAATTCCCAAAGCCTGCAGGGAGTGTACAGACCTGTCTAATCTCTCCTTTCTGTCATTCAGGCTCTGATACGTCTAGCCACAGCACTACATGGGGAACTTTGATGTTGGGTTGGCTCTGGTCACTCCCTGTGATAAGACATAAAGAGTCCAGGAAACTTTCAGCAGCCACTTGTGGTAATTACTAAGGTCAAGAGATGGCCAGTGTCTCCTCTATGTCCTCTGCTTGACACACTATCAGTTCAAGCCATTGCTTCTGAGCCACTCTATAGCAAGCAATTGTAACCTTTGTTTAGGCAAATGTGAAACTACAGCTGATGCTTGATCTGTTCCTAAGATGTACTTGGAAATAACAAGAGAGCATTGATACTTGAAATGGTACATGTCTTCAGACGCCAGCAACATCAGTGGTAACAATTAGCTTGGCCTGAGATTGCCTTGTCGATGCCTGAGATTCCTCCAAGCCGTGGAGGAGAGATGGCAATAGGGACTTTCTATGTACTTTGGGAATTGTGCAGTGTTCATAAGAAATGGTAGCTGGCCTCACAGATCTCTGAGACAGAAGGTTCAAGACCTAATACAGAGCTGGGGATGTTGCTCAATGATGAGCGAGTACTTATCTACCATACACAATGTCCCAAAGATGTAAAGAAAGGGAGGAAGGAAGGAAGGAAGGAAGGAAGGAAGGAAGGAAGGAAGGAAACTTCACAGTCCAACCCCAAATCAATCCCTAACAATGACTGAATTGAGAACCTGTCTCTCTTCCAAGCTACATTTTAGGTCAGTCTTGTTCCAAATTTTCTGACTTCCCTGTTAATAGAAGATCACAAAGTCACAATACCCAAATAAATGTGATCCTTTAATTGTGGACATATAGACACATCTGTATGTATTTTGTATACGAGTATATTTGCATCTTAAATATATAAGATGATAGACAATGACTGGTGTTTGGAGAAGTGGCTATGTACGCATGTAGCTGCTTTCTCCAAAGCCAAGTATTTACAACAGTGAATCACATCTATGCACCGGTGCCCAAGGAATTTAAAGCCCCTTTTTATGCCCCATCACAGAGCACTGGAGGAGAGTTCGAGTGTGCCACCTGCATGATACTGGCAGCACATGGTCATTGCTTTAGGAACCTGTGTGTGTAGCCTACTTGTAATTCCACATCAGAACTCTGACTACAAATTCCAAATAGTCTTCCCTCTGCTGCTGCAAGTGAAGATGCAAATCCTGGAGCCCAGACAACAACGGCAGGATTAAAACCAAGGGGGACCACATAACCAAGGGAATCTAGGAGCATCCCAGTGCCCTCAAATCACCCTGGCTGGCTCTTTCTGGCAGCTCCTTTCTCCTCTGTAGTGCATTGAAAGGTCTTCTTAGGAAACATAACTGTGGCAAAGCCATTCAGGTGTGTCCAGTCTACAATTTCATCACAACCATGTTTTCTACAAAGGTCATGGGAAATCACATTATATATATAAAAAAATCAATCAAATTACAAAGAAATTGCCCCCAATCTTAATATGTTTTAAACTTACAATTTGTGGAATGGGATACATTCATAGTTATTTATGGTACATTTGGACTGTGGACTGTAGGTCAGACACTGATAGAAGAATGATGGCCGAGGGGCGAAATGCCAGAAGTCTAAGATTCTACAGTTTTAGAGTCCAAATCTCCATAAGTTGACATTATACAATCCCTTCAACTAGGCACTCATGATTTGACAGTGCAGTGGGGGTACACTTCAACAATCATCCCATTGGTGACAGAACTGGTACAAGAATGCAAATCCTATTTTCTCCATGTTCTTCCATGTTCCTCTTCTCTATTTGGATTACTCTGATCCAATTTCCAGGTAATGCATCCTGGCTTAAGCTCATCTCTAGAGGATTTGGTGTTAGTCCTCATTATTATTTTTATTAGCTGTGATAGATTCAATACTCTGCTAAATGCTGAGGTCACCTAAGTAGTGAATGCGAATCTCTCTCTGATGAGAGAGACACAATGGCTTGATACCAAGAATGAGAACCTGAAGAGGTCTATAGCCTGAACGGGTGAAGATGAAGCCAGACAGGTGGGAATGGAAGAGGCCAAGGTGCAGAGAAAACATACAACCCGTGAGAGAAACCAGAACTTGGAAGGACAGAGCAGAAGCTGCAGAAGCAGAGGCTGGGGTCACAGGAGATGGGCAGGAGGTGATCCTGTATGGTGGGCCCTGTGAAGCACAAGGTAGACTCTTGGCACACTCTTGCTGCTGGCTTAGCCACAGGTCCTCCTGCCCTGTGCTTAGAAAAGTCACTCTGACTCTAAATGGCAGATCAGACGGGACAGTCTGGAGGAAGGAGGTGGGATGGAAACCTAGTTGGCTCATGTGAAGACAGGTGGGCACAACCAGAAAGCCACTGAGGTTGTGGGATGCATGCCCTGTTGATGGGCTGGTGTGGAGGTGGTGGGCACTGTGACAGGACTCTATGCAAGGTGGACTCTAACCATGTAAAGATGAAAGTATCTTCTCCTCAGGTCCCAGTACCAACAGGATAAGGATTTTAGATTTGGAAAGAACATTAGAGGCAAGGTCCAGTCCTATCATCACATCCTAAGAGTTAAAAAGACTTCTGTCACATTGCTTGCCGGTGACTGGACAAAGAGTTGGCTTCAAGATCATATTGCCAGTCTAACAAAAGTAAAAAACTTGACCCTTTAAGTGTACCCAATAAAAAAAAATAAACTCAGAATGGGCTGTTTCTTCTCATTGTAAGGGTATATAACTGCTCACCAGCCTTGGTGCCTCCTCTACCCAGGCTGTTATTAGAAGAATAGGAGAAGGTTGATATTCAGGTCTTAGCTTCAGTTTCTGCTCCTCCAACCACACAGTGAGCTGCCCAGCCATGTTTGGCCAGTGAACCCGAGCACATTCCCAGAATCCTCCTGGGGGCATAAGGAAGAGCAGGAGTCTCTGACCAGCACTGTTGTATCTTCCCTCCAAAACAGAGGATCTCCTATCTCTGTACTTACCCTCACAGACTCCTAGGCTCCTTCTGAAGTAACAGCCTATTGCTTTTAGAGACTGCCCTATTCTAGTCTTCGGTGATTTCTTCTTTCTCTTCCAAATCTTTTCTGTTTATTCCCCATCTTGCCTTTTCTCTCCTAATGTCTTACACCTTGCATTTCTAGAGAGGAAATTGAGAAATGAAAGGAAGGAGGCATTGCGTTGAAGGGTAGGCACTCTGAAGCTGCGCCACGTGGTTTTAAATCAGCTCATGTCTTTTGTGAGCTGTGTGAGAAGACATGCTGCTTATATTCTCTGTACCCCATTTTCTTCATCTCTGAAATAGAAATAATGGTAATGACCTCACCGGGGTGATATGATAGTTGCCATCTGGTCCGAGCTGGCTCTGGATGTGAAATGAGAGCTACCTACAAGGAAGTGGGTCAATGTATAGGAAGGGATGCTTAAGAAGCCTTCTCTTCCTTTTTTCCTGGGCTTACAGGATGTGGGCTCTAGAAGACCTCTCTGTAGAGAGAGGAAGGTCTGACTCCTCCTCACAGACCTTGGGCATGGCCCCTGGCACCCGCCGGCCTTCAGCGGGTCACCGCAGCTGCAGGTGGGCAGAGCAGCTCCCAGCAGCGTGCCTGCCAACTCTGGGACTCAGCACTTTCCACTACTGCAGCCTGCTCTGTTTTCTTCACTAGGCTCCTCCCACCCAGCCAGGCCTTCTGAATGATGTCCAACAGCAACGTTGGGCAGCCCAAAGTCTTCTCCCACTATGGCACAGGGCTCCAAGGCCTCTGCTGGCCTCCTGCTGTTGGCAGGCAGAGGGAAGGAGGTGGCTGGCCGACTCTGAAGGCTTGTACACAAAGTGCCATTGTATGGCACTGGGCTGTGGGAGACGAAATGAAAGGGATTTCAAAATCAACGGCGAGTTATTTTTATCTGCGGAAGGGCTGAAATGCCTTTCTTTTACATCTTGGAAAACAAACCTTAAGGGTTCATTGTGCTCCAAGGAGTGTTTTCATTTATCCTGGTACTCAAGAATTTAGGAGGATGGCTTCAGATAGACTTGTGCTCAAAAGGATTGAAGCCTCAAGACCCAGACTGGGGATCTGTAATCTCTGCATGGGGACCACCCAGTCTCTACATAGTATGTTCTAGATCCTTCAAGTCTTGTTTCTTGCCCAGGATTCAGATCATACTGTGGTCCTCTTGAGGGCATGCCTTTCCGTTCTCATCTCTTTCCCTCTGTCACCCCAAGTCTCCACTGGCTTGCTGTCCTTATCCTATCCATGGTGTCCTGTGTCCAAGCAGGGTCTCTTTCAGGAATAATACAACTATCATGTAGGTTAGGGGTCAACAATGGAGGAGGTGTTCAATCCAACCATCATGGAGGAAAGCAGTAAAACCTCTATTTAAATTCATTTTAAATGTAACACTAGAAAAGGCCTTTCTTTACTCATTCTGAAAATACATATCACTTCTCCCTTAGCTGGTCTGTCTGGGTCATTTGCATATATACAAAGTATCCTGAGGGAAAATGGGAATCATGAGTGTGTGGGTGGGGGGCCTACACTGGTGCCCTTGTTTCTCTTTTTCAGTATATTACAATATTCTTAGGTTTCTATAGATACAATGAGTAGATTTACAAACTAGATGAGGTAACTTTACCCAGATAATCTTCAGGAAATGGGGACATTGCTTACATGTCTCCAGCAATGAAAGCTTAGTCTGTAGACACTATGCACAATTCAGACAGAAGAAGATGAGGAAAAAACTCTAGTATCTTCTTTTCTGCCCCGAAACAAATTGTCCTCAATATATTAAAAGTAAAATTGACAATGACTTAATTTTCACTGAAAAGATTTAGCTGGCTTACAGTTTCAGAGGTGTAATCCATTGTCATCACAATGGGGCGCATAGAGAAGTAGCTATAGGTTCTACACCTGGATCTGAAGGCACCAGGAAAAGCAAGACATTGGGACTGGCTTGGGCTTTTGGAACCTCAAAGCCCACCACCAGTGACACATTTCTTCCAACAAAGCCACACCTCCTAATCCCTCTCAAGTAGTGCCACTCCCTGATAACTAAGTGTTCAAATATATGAGCCCATGGGGGCCATTCTTATTCATAGCATCACAATATCCATTGTCATTACTGATGACTGATGCTCTAGAGTATGTGTTGAGAATGCTATCTGACAATGATTGGCACATGTAAATTTTAAATAAATAATATTATATGTGCATTGGAGATGGTTCGTAAATAGACTTACTAAAGGGAAAATATTGTCAGAGACATTTGGAGATGACTGTTGACTGTTGTGGTAATCAATCTGGACTGACACCCTGATTGGATTGACAGATACCTAGAAGATTAGTAAGCTCAGCTCTTGGTATGTCTGTGATGGGTGATTGGGAGGTGGTCAGATTGCTCTCAGTGTGGATTTCACCATCCCATAGACTGGAGACCTGGTAGAAGAAAAGATGGTGGTTGAGAAAGATTAGAGCACAGGTGCATATTCCCTCTCCCACCTATTCTCTCCTCTCTCTCTCTCTCTCTCTCTCTCTCTCTCTCTCTCTCTCTCCTAGCTGCTATGAGTTGAAGTGTTCTGTTCTGCCATACTCTCTTACTCTGATGGGCTGAAAACTCAGAAACCATGAGCCAGAATATATCTTACCTTGCAAACGCTGTTTTGACAAAATTATTTTGTCATAGTAATGGAAAACAATTATTATTGTTGTGAAAAAAAAATTTGAATACTTCTTAGAGACCCTGAAGATTTCTGGTTGTATTGCGGACAGGTCAACATGTGCAAGCATTAAAAGATCAGAGCTCAATACTGATTTTACTACTCAAATAAAGTTTACATATTCAGTTTAAAATGTGGCTTTTGAGAGATGGCTAATTTCCAGAAGCCTCAGTTTCTCCAAAAGGACAATGGCACCTAAACTCACAGGTCTGTCAAGAAGAATCAGAGGCTTCTGTTGAGATTCTAGAAAAGGTCAGGTGCTTGAGAAGGAGAGGTGCATTTCCTCTAAAATCTGGCTGTGGCTCTTAGACTGAGAAATGTTAATCCATGATGATTTACATCACTGATACACTGTACTTGGCCCTATGATGAGAGGAGGTGCACGTGTGTGTGTGTGTGTGTGTGTGTGTGTGTGTGTGAGGGGGAGGAGGAGGGGAGGGAGAAGAAGAGAGATGGGGAGGGGAGGGATCCGATGGGAAGGGATAAGGGGAGAGGGAGACTGGGTAAACCTTCTGAGAGACTTCCTAACATGTTTGCCATAAATGGTTACACTCTGGTTTTAGTTCAGAGTCCTGCTCAAGACAACCTTTCCTTCCCCTCCCTCCCCTCTGCCCTCCTCCCCTTCCCTTCACCCTCCCTTTCTCTTCCCCTTTCCTTCCTTCCTTCCTTTCTTCTTAAGAAAAAAATGCCACCATGTGTATGAGGTTGGGGTGAGGTGAGAATAGACTTTATTCCTTCTGGTTCCTTTCCTTGGCTTTCACTCCACACACAATGATAAAGATTGAGGATGGTGACACCATTTAAGCACAAGAACCATAGCCTCCATCACCAGCGCATCTTGTCCATATTGTTGCTCAGATAGGGATTTGTCTTCTCTGATGTCATACACTAACTGAGAGGACCAGCTTACACACGGGGTAGGGTAGGGCAGGGTGGAAAATTACTGAATCCTTCATTTTAAACAGAGCCTTACAGGCAACTCTTAACCTTAGTGACACCGTCCCCTTTCAAGTGGCCCTGGGGTCCAGAGAAACGTTCCAAGCTACAGGATATGTTTTCCTTTTAGTTGTACTCTGGGTGAGGGGAGAGAAGGCAAGTTAGCCTATTGTACTAGAAACATTCCTAACATTATGGATGTTAGAGAAGAGTCATTCCCACAGAAGCAGCCTCCAGCAAAGGTGACTTTGAGCTGCCCCAGCTGGAGGGTATGATCTGAATGTACTTCATGGAAGCAGTTCTAACCTGTTGCTTTATGGGTGACCCCCTCTCCCAAATATCCAGTCTTTGCCAGACAGGTGACCAACCTGTGAGTCAGGCTTGCCCAAACTAGAGAAGCTGGTAGAGGCAAGATGTTCACTCCATTCTGTAACCTGACATCCTTGACCCTGAACTCCTACATTGTTACCATATCTGAGGACAAAGTAACCCTTGTTTACAATCTGCCTCCAGGGTATAAGCAAGTAGCTGCACATTCCTTCCTTCCATTACTACAATTGCTGCGCAGGCGCCTCATTCTTTGAGCCTCTTTTCTTGCCTCCTATCAGTCTTCCTTGAGGCTCAGATGAACTCTGTGTGGCCTGTGGCACACGCATTAAGACTTTCTGCCTATTTAAAGAACGAAGCCCCAAGTTTAGTGTAGTAATACCAGTGTCTCTGCCCTAAGAGCAAACTGGGCTAGTTTGATACATAGCACCTACCATTTTCCTCTTGCAGATGAGAAGGTAGTGTTTAAATTCACAGAGGAGATCTATTGCCCAAATAAGATAATGGAAGAAAGAAGCCTTTAAAATGCAATGGCAAATACTCATTAACTATTAGTTCTTTCTCTAATATCCACTTGATAAGGTAGTAGTTTCACCTTATAAGCAGAAACATCCCCAAAGTAGTTTAATTAAATATATATATTCAATTAAGAAGACAGTTGGTACAATTTGGGTCATAAATGTTTCCCAAAGGTCCACCATCCCATGGCTTTCTGTAAACCACTGGGAGGTGGTATAACCTCTGGTAGGTAGTTACTAATGAGGAGGCTTAAGGACTTCAGGAATGGACAGCCATGGGAGATTTGGGGTTCCTGGTTTTATCCTGTCCTGTTTTCCTTGCCAGCCAGAAGGTTGGTGGCTTGGCTTTGCTATTGGGCCTTCCATGATGCGGTCTCTCCACCACCAAAAAGACCTAAAAGCAACAGGTCCACTAGCTTGATGTGCTTTGATAAATATGTTGGTATAAGGAACTCTCCAGAAATCCTCAGATCTACCTCCTACAGTCTAACAGTGAGTGCAATTCTCAAAGGTTTGTTTTGCCTGTACATGGACTGCATATGTCACACCTCACTGGAGAAAGTATGGAAAAGCTCTGCGTCAGTAGTGGAGTGAAATTAGCTCTCAACCAGTGTTTTTCCATTGTGGCTCTGGTAGCTTCAAAAAAAGATCCATAGAAGCCACACTGTGCCCGAGTAAGCTCAAGAATATTTTTAGGAATGCAAAAAATATCCAGAAAGATCACATTGTGTGACATCAAATAAAGAATGACCAGGCATTTAGAGAAGCAGTCGAGAAAAAATTCATTTACCTAAACATTCCTGAGAAATATCACAAGTGAAGTGTTAGCAATAAAGTCATTGAAAGAATGCAGTAACTCAGTGTCTTTAAGAAGCCACGTGGGGGTGATGCATGGCTTTAGTCCCAACCCTCGGGAGGCAGAGGCAGGCTGATCTCTGAGTTCTAGGCCAGCCTGGTTTACAGCAAACTTTCCAGGACAGAAAAACCTGTCCTGGAAAACCTTATCTTTAAAACAAAACCACAAGCAAACGAACAAAAACCCAAAACAACCAACCAACCAACTAACCAACCAATGAACCAAAAAGAAGCTAGGGAAAGACTGAGCAAGGAGCATGAGAAATCTAAATCAACTGTAGAGGGGGGAGCTACCATAAACCAGATGAATCTTGCCAGGTGGGGTGGCCGGCTGGCTCTACACTGTGGGAAAAAATTAGCGACTATGAAGATGTAGCAACAGCAAATGCCCTGAGTCAAGCATATAGAGAAGAGAGACTGTGAGATGAGAAGTGTGGAGTAGCTGGGAGCTGTGAAGCGAGTTGAAGGGCTTGGAGATACAGAATTGGAGCTGTGAACCGCTGGAAAGGCTTACCGAAAGAAAACAAAACATTTGAAGAATCACTAACTGCTACAATGTTTCCAAATTTGTTTAAAATTGTCAGCCCACAGATCTAGGAAATCACAGGCATTAGAAGCATGAAATAATTATACCGGGAAGCACTGAAACCAAATTGCTCAGAACTAAAGTTTAAACACAACTCTTACAAGTAGCCAGGAAGGGAGGCTGGGGTGGTAGGAGTGTGTGTGTATGGGGGGTGGGGTGGGGGGTGGGGTGGGACAAGGCCAGGAGGAAGGCTCAGTGGACGAGGGTGCTTGGTTTCAAGCCAAATAACCTGAGTTTGTTTTCAGGAGTTGGGGGGGGGGGGGGGGGCTCGAGAGACAGAGAGGCCGAGAGACAGTGACAGAGAGAGAGAAACAGAGACAGAGAGAAGCTTCAAGTTGTTCTCTGACATCTGCATGTGCTTTTAAGCACACATATGCTATCCCTCAATCTCTAGGATAAATAAATGTAAAACCAAAACCAAAAAAGTATCCACAGGAGCCCAATGAGATGGCTCAGAGTTGAAGGCACTTGCTGCATACGCCTAACAGCGAAGTTTGATCCTCAGGACCCGCATACAAGTGAAGAGAATCACAACTCTGAACTCCACAGGAATAATGTGGCACACATGCACAAGTATGGGCAAAGCCCCTGAAGAAGATCCATCATATACAGAGGCTAAGAGAATAATTTCTCAGCAGAAACAAATCAGCAAGGAAAGAGTGTATACCAATAATAATGAAAAAATTCAATCTGGAATTCTGTATCTTGTGAAATTATCTTTCAAAAACTAAAAGGAAGGCTGATCAGGTGGCATTTGTTGAAAGACCTCAGCATTGGCAGACAGGCACAGTAGGAGACGGAAGAGTCATCCTTCAGGCAAAGGACAACAGCCAATGGAAATGAGGATGCACATGATGTAATTAAGAGCCTTGGAAACAGTGATTATGTAAGTAAACATTTTCTTCCTATTTAAATCCCTTTAAAAGACAATGGTCTGTTTAAAGCAAACAGGACAGCAGACAGCATAGGCTTACACAGGCAGAAGTAAAGCGAATGGAGTCAGGAGCACAGAGTTCAAGTGTCAAGGACAGAGGTGGGCTGACTGAGGATTCGGCAGAATGTGTGAGTGGTCTGATGTTAGGGAAAACCGATTGAAATGGAAGCACAACCAGACAGACAGGGAAAAGTAACACAGGGAAAAGTAACCCAGAACAAATAGAAGACAATGAAAAGCCAGCTCTGTACAGGACCGTATTGAACACAAAGGGTTCACCTCCTCTAACCAAAGCAGGTGAAACTGCTTTGCTGAAAAAGAAAACTCGACAGCAAGATGGCTTTGTGGGTAAAATCACAAACCTGGCAATCTTGAACCCTTGCACAGGCAGAAGGAGAGAAATGACTCCACAGAGTTGGCCTCTGTCCTCCACATGACCCCTGTCATGACACTGGTCCCTTCCACTTCCGCCATCCACAACACAATAAATAAAATGCAAAGAGACCATGGAGGAGTTAAAGATGACAAAGGATAAACTTTTGGAGTTGCATTGACAGTGGTGGTGAGTTGGCAGTATCATTCATGGAAGCTGGTTCAGTTGTACATTTCACACACATATGCAGCTGAGCTATATCTCTGCCTCAGTACAGTTCCTTTGTAATGTTTCCAGTGGCCCACGAGCTCAACTGTTTGATGTCCTGTGCTAACAAGGTCAGGACCGCAAGCCTGAGTCATCCCAGGGCCACAGACTTCTCTATTTCCAGTAGCAACAAAACACCATCTTAGTTTCCTGAATTTTGAGGTCATAGGATTAGAACGTGAATGGTCAGGAAACTCATAACCACTACAAGGAAAAAGTAATTTCTTAAAGTAAATTGTTTACAGACAGTGGATCTCAGCAGATCCTTGGTTTACAATGGAGAGCACGGACTTCCTCCTCCCTTGTTTAAAAGTGGATCTAACTGATCCGACTTAATTCTGGATTTCTCTTTGTCTTCCACTGTTCTAGATTTACTAATGGCACATAAAGAGTAAGGATAGAAGTCGCTGTCACGCAAGCAAGCACAGGCACCCTAACGTCATTGCTTCACATTTAAATAGGTCTTTCCATTTTTGCTCCTTTTAAAATAAAAACCAAGGCATTACACTGAAGTATAATTGACATGCAACAAACCGTACAAATTACAACTGCCCTTTGATAGGGCCTGGCATGATGCAAATTCTGCAGCCTTCCCTATACTATACTAAAGCTAAGGACATCCACAACCCCAAAGTTTGCACCAGCTCAGTGCAATTAGCCACGTCCCACCCCATGCTCCAGATTCTCCTGTTTTCAGCAACTGGTCATCTGTCCTCTGACAGGGATCACTTTGGATGACCAAGGAATTTGTGTAAGTTAATCTTGCACTGAACAGTCTTCTGCTTGCGTTCTTTCCCTGAGTGTGATGATTTGAGACGCACTCCTGTTAGACTAGCTCCTACTAGCCTAGCAACAATGTGTCGTTTTCGTTATTTGGGTGGCTGTACGGCAGTCGCTTACACATTTACTTACATTTATTTCTGTGTAGTTTGTGTGCATGCTTATAAGCAGGTATGTGCAGGATTTACAGCTTTTGTTGTTACCTTGATTTTTCACTTCTTAGAGTAATTTAAAATCTTACAGAAAAGCTGAATGGTAGTACAAATAGCCCACACATGTGTTTCTTTTTTAACCAGTTATTTACTCTCTTATGAACCAATGGTTAATGAACCAATACTGATACATTATTGGGACCTGAGATGTTCTACCCACGTTGTGAAAACCCACTCAGTTTTCACTCAATGTCCTTTTTGTCCCAGGTTCCTAGCTAGGTCACCTCATTGCCTGTTTCCCTAGCTTCTCAAAGCTGTGCTAATTTCTTAGGATTCCCCCATTTAAATTCTTAACAGTTTATTTATGTGTTCAAGAGGGCACATGTGTGCCACAGCAGGTGAGTAGAACAACATGGAACAGATGGTCCTCTTCTCCCTCCCACCTTGTGGATCTTGGGAATCGAACTTAAGACGTCAGGTTTGGCTGCAAGCACTTGTTTTGCCTGCTGAGCCAGCTGGTTTTCTTGTTTCTGATGACAATGACTATTTTGAGGGGGCTGACTTCTAGGATGTTTCTCTGTTGGGATTTGTCTATTGTTGTCATAAACTCATTGTGCCATGCACTAGCAGGACAGTGCAGTTGTCTTTTAAGAAGTTCTATGCCCTTTTCTCTGGGTGGTCTAAGCTATATTGTGACCAGCAGTGTTTGAGAAGCTACTGTTGTCCCTTCTCATTGCTAGCACTGATAAGACCTGCTTTCCTTTGGGCACCCTAGTGAGAATGATGGGGTAGCTTGGTGGTTTTAAGTTCTGTTTCCCCAATGACTAATGCTTGTTGACATTTCTTTGGAAGCTGGTGGGATATTTGCTAGTGTTCCTCTGTCTGCTATGGTTTGGATGAGTATCTTCAAAAGGTCCCCATATTAAAGGCTTGAAAGCAGGCTGGTACTGCTGAGAAGTGATAAAACTTTAGGGTGGTGGGGCCTGTGAGACATCTCCGAAGTGTGCTGTGGCTTCCCAGTTCCCGTTCATACTGTTCTGCTTCCTGACTTAGAAACTGCTTCGTCCCAGGCTCCTGCTAGGACATACTGCCTCACCAGATGACCGAAGCAGCGGGATTGCCTAATCTTGGACTTGCAGGACTATGAGTAAAACAAATCGTTTCTCTTCACAATTAAGTGCATTAGGATTTCGTTGTAGCAACACAAAGCTGACTAATATAGTTCCTGAGTCTTCTGCCATGTTGAATTATGTTTGTCATCCTCTTAAGTCTTGAAGTCCTTGAGGTATTTTTGAATAAAAGAACTATGTTGCTGTTTGAGTTTTTGTTTGCTCATTTTTGGTCAAATATATGAGCTTTAATATGTTCTGAACTGAATTCTCTCTCTTTCTCTTACACACACACACCAGACTCATCATTGTAGCCCAGGGTGGCCTTAAAAATCATAATTCTCTCGTCTCAGCCTGCAACAAATGAGAACTGCAGACAGATAGCCCCATGTCAGGCTATCCCGAAGCAACCTACTTCTTATCTTTACAATGGTGTCTTTGAGGACTAGATTTGGGGGTGGGAGTAACTACTTTTCCCTCTTCTATGGCTCACGCTTTCGGTGCTGTGTCAGAGATTTTCCCTAACCCCAAAGTCTTGCCTGATGTTTAGTAAAATAAATTTGGTAGTGCTCCATTTTCCTTTCAGGTCTGTGGTTAAGTTGAGTTCTGTCCTGCCGGATGTTGGTCAAACTTACCTTTTTGCACAGTTATGTTTGATGGTTGACCTATTATTTGTTGAAAAGAATTTCCCACATTATCACTTTGGAATACTTGTCAAAGGAGAGCTGGAAAAAATATGGGTCTATTTCTGAACCCTGAATTTTATTTGAGTCCATTCACCTAAGTGATCCTCTCAAGAACTTGTCATTATCTCCAAATCACATTGCTTACCGTAGTCACAAGCAGACAGGGTGAGGCTTACCTTTTGGTGCACTGTTTCTTTTGAAAGTAAAAATGGCTTTGTTCCTTTTCATACATAATAATTTGGGATTGTGTAGAAATCTCTGTAGAAGAGCCTGGTGGGATTTAGTTGATCAGGGCACTAGATCTACTGATCAGTCTGGAATTACTATCTTCACGCTAACTGGTCTTTCCACTCACAAGCATGGTTTACCTTCCTTACAATCTATTCTTCTCTTTGAATTTTTCTGAGGAATAGTTTACTCTTTTTAGTGTGAATCCTGGGTATTTTGCTATCTTTATGATTATATACTTTATATTTTGTGACAGCCCTGTATGTAGAACTTTAGAATATTTCTCTTTTTATTCACAGACAGAATATAAGCATAAAGTTGATTTAGATGATAACTAGTACCCTATAGCCATCCAATTCTTCAGTTCTAAAAAATAATTCTCTGAGTTTTTTGTCATAAAAATATGATATGCACATAATGACTGTCGTCTCTTCCTTCCATACCCTTCTCTTCCCTTTCATTGCTGTAGATAAAGCTCTTGGTAATTTTCAGATATGCCCCGTGCAGTCAGGACTGTGCCCTGTGCAGTCAGGACTGTGCTGGACTTGGTGATAATCTGGCCTTATTCAATATACCATCCAAAAACAGTGGCACTAGGCTGGTATCTAGCAAGGAAAGAAAATACATTCATTTAACGTGATGATGGAAAAATGTTTCTTTCATTTTTCTTAGAGTAGTGGGGTGTGCAGCGTATAATGTGCTATCATCTCATTTGCATGCTAATTTATGAATTCAAAAGTACCTTCATATCAGCCACTCGAGTGCAACAACAACAACAATAAAGAGTTTTGGAAAATCAATAAGTATGATGGTTTACAAATCTAGCCTCAGCTGGCTGTGTGACCTTTATAATAAATAATGGCAAATATATACGTGTAGCAATTGTAAGGTGATGAGGAAGATCTTAGCTTATGCTTTCATGCATTCTGAGAACGGAACACCTCTAGCTCTGAGTTTCAGCGTTCACAAAGTAAATACGCAGTTATGTGCTGTGTTCTTAGTTCTGGGAGAACTGTTACCATGCTAGCAGATTTGCACACTAGCTTATGAGAATGAAAAGTATGCCTTGCTTCTGGGTCCTTGCCTAAATCTGTTCCCAAGTAGTAAGGGCTTAGTCAAAGAAATGATCTTAATGTTTGGGTGGTAACGATCATCATGGGTGGGGAGGCAACCCAGGTACAGGGGAAGAAAGGGATCCGAGTTAGCCACCAAGCCTTCCCCTAACCAAGAAGGGGAACTTGGTAACAACTACCGAAATCATCTATGGCTACATGTTGTTATTTACAGAGAGCTAAACTGCATGCTTGTGCCTGTAGACAATCTTCATACAGTCTGCATTATAACTTACGTAGAATTTGTTGAAAGTCATTTTTCCTTTGGTTTTCACGTCATAAATAACTGTAATTCGTAAATGTGACCTAGGTGTTTCCTATCTGATGCTTTCTGTCATGATCAGCAGTTAGAAGAAGATCTGTAACATGTCCTACACAGTACATGTCTCAAGCCACACTCCTTGAGTGACACTCTTGAACATCTCATCTATAAGACTTGGCCCTAATGGTTAAAATCAAAATAGTGATAGTTAGACTTTTGTTTTTATTCTTGCTATTTGAAAAGCACCGTGACCAACCCTTACACAATCGTCTTAAAATAATATCACCCTTAGTGTGGGCTCCATGAGGGTTAAGGGAATGACCATGAGTAAAGCATGAGAACTTTCAGTACAAATGAAATATTAAGTAAAAATTTGTTAGCAGTAGTAATAACCTGTTGGTGGTGTTAGCATTTCTCGTTAGTGAATTTATACTTGGAGCTATCTGATGGTTGGCAGCTGCATCCCAACTCCGTGTTATAGATTTTCTTTACATAGATACTTTATATGTACATAATATACACATACATACATACACACACACTTTACAGACATAACAGCCCCTGTATTATTTAAGAAGATAGCTGGTCTGTGGAAGTTCCAAACCATGGGACTGGAAAGCCACGGGACCTTCCTTTCTACTTTTTGTTTCTGCTTTTGAGATCCTGTCCTATTCCATCTTCTCTCTGCAGGCTCACTTCCAATGTTGTTCTTATTACAAATGACAGGCCATGTGGCCCCAGGGCAGTCACAGTTCATGCATCATGGGTACAGCTGCATAGCAAGGGCATGACTCTCCCTCTTTTGGTGACAGTTTAAAAGTCCCAAGGAAAGGTCTCAGTGCCCACTCCACACCGTATAGCTATATCTGGGAAAAGACATCCACTCCCCAGTCCAGCAGGCCTCTCCTCTAAGAGGGAAGGCAGTGTTCAGAGCAGAGGCAGCTCCCTGAACTAACTGCTCTATTGGGTCAAAGTTCATGCATACACCAATTTTAATGCTTATTGCAGTATTTTATTCCCAAATGTTCTCCATTTCCACCCAGGGTATATGTGAGCAGATGTTACTAAATAAACTAACTTCTTTTCAACCTGTTTCATGGTCCAAGTCTTTCTATAGTAATATTTAGGTAAATAAAATATTGGAAGTGGATTAATATTATGTTTTTTGTTTCCTAAAGTAGAACACTACATTTTTTAACTGTACTCCTGACCCTCCTTTTATAGGAATGACTGCTTTTTCCTAAGTTTTGATTGTCTCGAAATATAATAGCTGGCATCACCTTTCAAGGTGAGAACCCATATTTCATAAGCATTTAGCATTTTGGTCCTAACTTTATGTATGTAAGCAACTGTGCTGGCTAGCTTTGTGTCAACTTGACCTAAGCTAGAGTCACTCTGGAAAATAGAACCTCAATTAAGTAAATTTCCCTCCCAGGCTTGGCTGTGGGTAAGACTTTGAGGTATTTTCTTGATTGATGGTTAGTGTGGATGGGCCAAGCTCACTGGGTAATGAGTAGTGGGTGATTGATATAGGTAGTCCCAAGCCTAGATAGGTGATCCTAAGTTGTATAAGAGAACCGGACAAGCAAGCCATGAGGAACAAGCCAGTGACAGCACTCCTCCATAGCTGCTGCTCCAGGTCTTGCCCCCAGGTTCCTGCCCTGAGTTCCCTCAGTGATATACTCATAAGCTAGGAGGTGAAATCAATCCTTTCCTCTCCAACTTGCTTTTGGCCCTGTTGTTTTATCACAGTAATTGAAACCCTTACTAAGTCATGGACATAAGTCCTTTCTGTTAGAATCTCATGCCAAGTGCTGTATTTAATCAAATCACTCCACTCCAACTTGTCCAGTCCCCTAACACGTCTCTTGCATACTCATGACTTACTTTTAAATTACTATTTTTAAGCATACACATGCATGGGCATACACTCACACACTCATGTGCACAAGCACACTCTACTGAGTCTGCTTAGTGTTGCTTTTATATACATGTCTTTAGGGGGATGCACTTGAGAATGGATAACCTAGTAAAGAGGTCATGCTCAGAGAAAACATCTTCTCTCAGTAGCCATTGCTGGTCTGCAGCTTTTTATCTAGCCATGGGACCTTGAAAAATGTCTATTGTCATCTGTGCTCGCATGTCAGCTGGTGTTGTTATTACGAAAAGATCTTGTTTAGGCAGATTGTGGAGACTTCATCGGTGTAACTTCTCTGTCATGTCTACAAGTATACCTTGAAGCACGTATGCTGGTCCCTTGGCTCTTACTATCTTTCTGTCTGCTGCTACTTACATCAGGATCTCTGAACTTTGATGTAGGGATTGGATGGTAGACCTGACAACTGGAGCTAGGCACCCTATCATCACGTTGTCGTTTGAACAGTTATGGATCTCTAATAGTCTTCATCTATCGCAAAATAAAACTTTGAGATCTAAATTTTTTGTGGTTGCAAGTTTTCAGAATACAGTTAGAAATAGCATTGGTTTGGGAAAATGGCAGTAGTAGTAAGCTTTCCTCTATGGTCTATGAACTCTCCAGGCCCAGAAGCATAAGCCTTACAATAATTGTGGCCTGGATACTGAGACACCAACTTGGACACTCTTTTCCCTCCCTTGCTCTGTCTAGTCGCTCCTGGAAGTTTTCATCATTGTACATGGGCATCCCTTGCCCGGCTTTGCTCTTTATCTATTTCTATTATCTCTTCCAGATGAAGACAACAAATGGGGACTCTTCACTCAAGTTTAGATTTCTTATTTACTCCACTAACATTCGGTCTCCAATTACAAATGATTTGATTGGGACAGATTCCTTCTCTGGAACACTTAGGAATGACCAAAGCAGAAATATGAACTATGACTATCTATGGGTTCCTCTGCATGAACAATATTGTTCCCCCAAAAAGAAGCTTTAGGAGAAACATTCTGTACATGGCTATGATACAACTGAACTGAACCATCATAGAAAGAAATGCAAATGTTATCAGGACTCAGTATTTGGCTATATTTAGTACTCTTTTGGTGAACTTTAGATTTATCAGATTTTTTCCTCTGGGTAAATAAGGTACCATTTGGTGTTGTAAATTTCACTTTACTGTGAAAACAACTGAAAATGAATAAAACAGACGAGAAAGGAAGTGTCCCACCTTCTTGACTTGTCTCCGAGTGGAAATTTGTGCTGCATTTCCAGACTTAGATTCTTCATCATCCAAGCAGGCAGCCTGGGATTCCCCATGATGTCTAGGCTTATGGCCTCCAGCTCACTGTTACCTTAGTGTCAGCAACTCCAAGTGTCTCTCCTGATATGCTGAATATCAGGAGCCTGAATGATGTTAGTGGGCACTGTTTGGGGACCATGAAGAGGCCGTGCACAGGCCTTGAGAGGTTTCCTGGTAGTTTGAAATATCATTTCTACTGTGTTAACAAAGTAAACTCAAGGAAAAAAAAATAAATTCAAGGAAAGTCACTCTTTGGCTGGTTGGTTTTCTGATGTTTTGAATTAACTGTCCTAAGTTGAAAGACAAAATAACAACAAAAAACAAAAACATCAGGCTCATTCTGCTTCTTCCCTCACACTGTGGACTCCTTTCATGAAGAATTCCCTTTATCCAGGGGCTTGCTACACAGTCTCATGCCTCCAGGTTTCTGAAACTGCTGCCACCATTGGCCTAGACTATAGAGTCTCCTTTGTGTGTGTGTAAGCATGGTGCAGCCAGAGCCTACTTATCTCTGTGTGGTAAGAGTCTGCTCCTTTGCCAACACCCTGCCCAAGAATACCCTTTCCTGTGCATCTCCTTCTCTAGGTCTTTCTTTTTCTTCCATTTCTGATCTATTCTCTCTTTGTCAAGCAAACAGACTTTGGTTCTTCACTATTCCTCACTGAGCAAAGAACTTGAATGCCTACTTTGTTTTGCGTTGAAATTATTTGACTCTATTTGGGTTAGGTGATAGAAACATAATTTTTGCATTTAAATTGCCTTTATTCTCGTGGGTATCAAGGAAAAGCCATGTCGAAATACCAAAAGTGATAATAAAGACATGTTCATAGGAGAAGGATGAGATTTTCTTTCCTCTTGGTGTTTAAGGAAGAAGGAAACCATCAGTGGAAAACCCCTTCCCTCTTTGTACCTATCTTCAGTTATACTCTAAAGAGTAATATCAGAGAGTTTTGCAGCAGGAGATGAGTCCTGCTGAATGGATTCATAATCCTTTCTGTTAGTCTGTGCCCTTACTTGCCTACTGGTATAGAACTCCTAGGGCGAACAGGATGTGATCCATCTGAGTCTTCTGGAGAAGTATGTTAGCTTCATTCTGTGTCATCATGAGGAAGTATTCTTATCTGCTTCCCCATCAGTATAAATTTATTCTTATTAGACTAAGGTTAATACTTTGGTTTTCCCATCAGCTTTAATTTTTGGTCTTCTTTTAAGAGGCCAGGTTAAAAGGGGGGGAGGGTTAATGGGGGGAGGGTTAAAGGGGGGGAGGTTGTAACTAAGGTCTCATCCCTGCAGACCTTTCCCTGTTACCCATGATAGGTGGAAGATACAAATGACTGAAAAGGGTAGAGTAAGAAGAGTCTGTAAGTCAAAGCAGAGGTGATGGGAGGTCCCTTGGTAGAGGCTCAGCAGGTGTAGCTCTTTGGGAGAGTGCACACCTAGGAAATGTGAAATCCTGATTTCGATCCTCAGCAACACACCAAGGAAGTGTGGTGTCATACAACTAGAATCCTGGCACTCAGGAAGTAGCAGCAGAGAATCTGAAGATGAAGGTCATTCTCAAGTATATAGTGAGTAGTTTGAGACCAGCAAGGGATACATGAGTCTGTGAAAAGGAAAACAGCTCAAACACACACACACACACACACACACACACACACACACACACACAGAGAGAGAGAGAGAGAGAGAGAGAGAGAGAGAGAGAGAGAGACTTAGTAAAGAAGTAAACGTGTGTTGTAGGCAGCACAGAGAAGCTCCTAACATGAAGGACATGACCACTGCAGATGTAGTATGAAATTTTCTTAGAAGAATGTCTCCTCTGGACTGAGAAGACCCTCAGTTGGGACTGGATAGGAAAATAAGAGTCAGAGCACAGACATCTCTGTGTTGTTAAGGAATTTTAGTTTTAGTTTTCCACAGTATGATGAGCTGAAACTTTAAAAAGAATTGAGTGCCAAACAAATGATGTGCCCATTGATAAGAAGCCAAATTTTGGGGTGTGGGAAAATGTTGGAGGCTGGATGTGGGCTGTGAGTAGCCTATGTCATAAATGACTGGGATGAGACCCACTAGATCCAAGAGCGAAGAACTTGGAGGATGTAGTGGTTTGTGTGCAGACAGGGGGTAAGGGAGCTTGGAGGGCCCATGCAGGCTCCCAGATTCCAGTTTGACTGTCTGGAAAAGACAGTTTGAGTGTCTGGAAAAGTGCCTGCCTTAACACCTAAGATACCACATTTGTGATAACTTGTTAGCCACAAGGAGTTATAAATTTTGATTAAAAACAAACTAGTTTGTTTGATTACTCAGTGAGTCTTATATGCTGAATATATACTAAATGCCAAATACACCTTAATGTTTAATTATCTTTAAAAACATTTTCAGATGGGGTTTTACTCCCTATTGTTCCCTAGGCTGGCCTTAAATTTTCAGTGAGTCTCCTCAGCTTCTTGAGTACTGGGATGACATGGAGAGCCACCATGCCTGGCTTCTAATGATTTCTAGAAGACACATTGGTATAGTTCAAATCTGGAGTGTCCCAAAGACTCAAGCACTAAATATTTGACCTCCAAGCAGGAGCTGGGGTAACAGGAGGCTCTCAGGCTATTACAGGTGTGACCTCAAAGGCATCATGTCTCCCTGGCCTCTTCCTCTCTTTTTTTGTTCTTGGTTATGGAAAGAAGCATTGCAGCATGTAGTTTTATGCTCTACCATCTCTACTCCAGGAGGTGACCATGCTACCAGCCCCCACCTGGCTTCCCTTGAGTCCTTGGACAAAAGACACACAGTTGTTCCTTTTCAACTTGCCTTAGGGCATAATTGCTGGGCACTACTATCTACCCCCTGGAAAACACACCCTTATCTATATTCTTAGCTCTGTCTCTTTCACCTTCCCTGAACTTCTGTGGGTAGTCCCATCTAGACCCTGCCAAATATCCCTGACCACCCGCCTGTAGTAGTGGCCACAGGTCCCAGCTCATCTCAAGACCTCACATGGTTGCCTGGTTCTCCTCTCTCCAAAGCATGGTAAACTCCTTTCTCCTCCCTTGTGTCTCTTTTTCCTTCAGGGACCTTGACATTTAGCCTGTACCTTCTGCCCAACAATTGGTCCATGGCTTTCTTATTGACAAATCAAGACCCATTTGGGGAACAGGACCTTAACAGCAGAACTGCCCTCCACAAGGCATCATTCCATCATGTGGTCCTGACTGCTATAGGTCAAAGCAATGGGTCCTAGATTTCAGTCCTTGAACAGACATCTCCTCTTTCCAATACAGCTTTATTTACCCCACCATCTGAGCATCTTGACAGAAGTAGCTGTGTCTAACATGTGCCTGCATGAGATTGCCTATCATTCACTTATTTTGGTAAAATCAGAAAGCAAAGAGCCAGGCAGGTAGCACCCAGGTGGCTGGGTGCTATGAAGACACAGGTGGAGTGAGCGTTGGGGGTGGTGAAATACGGGTAGAGCCAGGAACTGTTCCTTGGGGCCCTGGACTTCTAATCTCAGGGACAGAGTTCCCTTCCAGGGGAGGTTCAGGACATCTGTTTCCCATCTGACTATTCATTTATGATTTTCTTCTTCTTCCTCCCTCTGACTCTTGGGGTTGGCTGCAGCAGGGAAAACATGTGGAAGCAACGTTCTCTGTAAATCACCGAGAAGGCTCTAGGGCTTTAGGGCTCATTTTTCACTGGAAAAGCCAAGTCTAGCAGAGGCTAGTGAGGGCTAAAATAGAAATCCTGGCTTGGGATATCTCTGTGTAATGTGTGGGGAGTCAGGGGGCGGGCAGTATGAGAGCATGCATAAGTGAGTGTGCCTATGTGTATGTGCCTGTCTGTGCCAAGGTGCTGGCTCAGAGCCTTCCTTCTGGCTCCTGATAGAGTCAGGGAGACAAGTGGCTGAGCCTGGCAGATCTCCCCATACTCTGTCTAATTCCCCTAAACACAAGGCTGCTGTCCCTCCATGAGAAAGTCTACAAAGCCCAGATCAGGCCCAAGGCTCCTATTCTGCACTTGCCACCCACAGACCTCACATGAAAATAAATAAGATCTGGAAGCAGATGCCCAAATGACTTGGCAGTGTGGCCACACTGGAGCTGTGTTGGGCAAAGGAGGCCATGAGAGCATAAAAATTAAGTGTTAGGAAATGCTATCTTCTTGATGGCTTTGGTGGGGTTGGTGGTAAAACTGAATTTCTCGGTAATGATGTCTCTTTTTGTGTTTAAGCTGCTTTCTATTTAACCATGTTACTTTGGTGTCCTGAATCCAGGAACCATTAGAATAAGAGGTTCTATAGGATGAGTCTGTTAAGATGGGAGAGTGCCTGAGCTCATAGACACCATACTTTTCATAGTTCACTTAGCATGCAGCTCTTGGTTCAGCAGACTTTATAACTCAATAGACCCTGTGCTAGGATTAAGTGGAGTTTATCATGATAGTTGTTAAGGGAAATAATGATCCTCTTTTATGAACTTGATCATTTTTGGAAGCGTTTATTTTACTAGAACTTGAGGTTGTGCTGGTTCTTTTGGAAGGTTTGGGATCTTCGGGGGTGGGCCTTTGAGGTGTAGGGCTTGGCTTTGAGTATTATCTCTGTTCTCCTGTGTTTCTTGGCCTACTTAAATCCTAGTATGAGAACAGAACTGATTTTCAGTCTAGGGATATTTCCATTAATGCATTGGCCCAATTTAACAGTAAATTTAAGACTCACATGTTATGAAAAGGATTTCTGTGTCATGTCCAACATCCTGGGAAATGTAGTTTCCAGAAAATAGTGAGGGTTTATGAGACTAGCAGATTATTTGAAATGGAGAGAGGTCCTAACAAGTGAGGGCTCCAACCTCCCATTGTACAAGTGCTTTCTCTACGTGTGCTCTGGATTCTGAGGCAGGACCTCTCCCTTTTTCTATTTATTCAAAACTTCCATTAAAAATATTTTTTGTGTGTGTGTGTGTGTGTGTGTGTGTGTGTGTGTGTGATGCCAGAGGGCATGGGTAGAAGTTAGGGGATCATCTGTGAGAGTCTTTTCTCTCCTTCTACCATGTAGATTCTCGGCATCCAACTCAAGTCATCAGGTTTGGTAGTAAGTGCCTTTACCTGCTGAACCATCTCTCCAGCCCACTCAAACTTCCATGTAACCTGAAGAATAAATTTGTTTGTGAATGACTATGGGAATACATTGGACATACACTGGCTGAATCAGATGAAGAGGGCAGTACCTGATGGCAGAGTCTGAAGAGGTATAGATAGCATGTGTCCATGTTGAATGGAATAGACAGCCTTCATCCTTGCTATGAATAAAAATGAGGATTCCCATTAAAAAGGAATTGATTCAAATTATGAAAATGTCTAGAAATTGTCTCCAAAGCTTTTTTATAAGCTAAAACTTTGTTATTGGGACAACTTATTATACCATGCAATGGTTTTCTTAAGGATGAGACATACGAGGCACCCAGAGATCTAAAGAAAACTGAATTTGGGGATGATATTGACCACAGACTTGACAGAGATGCACACACAATCTGTTGAACTCAACTGTATTTTACAATCAACTGAGTGATAGCAGTAAAGATAACAGCACCAATGACATCTAACCTATGTGGAGATCTTGCTTTGTACTAGGCACTGTCCTGATTGTCTGTCATAAACTGAGTCATTTATTTCTTAAGAGACTCTTTGAAGAGAGGTACACTTTTTTATCATCCTCCACTTTGCATGTAGGCAAGGGAATCAGCTGAACAACCTGCTCAAATCCACACCACTAATGACTGGCTGAGTTTACTAAGATCTTGACTGACTAAACTGTAGTTTGTTCTCATTCCATGTGCTTCTTGCTTCTTTAGAGACATCCTTAAGATGTAAGTTAACATAGCCCATGGCCTCTTGGAGTAACATTTGGTACCTCCTGGCTCCTGGAACTAGGAAACACAGCTGGTGCTTAGAGTCCTGAGTGGGCAATTCTCCAGAATCTGGGTGCTTTGTAACTTTCTTCCATCATCCCAAGAATAGCTTCTGGCAAAACTACGTGAATCCCATATTTGTGGTTGGAAGTGGGTGGGAAAGAGAAAGGGTGGATCTGGATACTGTTGCCCAACAGAAATGTGTAAAAGAGTATGAATATTTCCAAGACTCTCAGAATATGACCTCTGAGTAAATCCAAGGCAGAGAGAAGAGATTGTGGATGATTCAGTCTCTTCCACTGGCCCACTCACTTCCACACATGAGACTGATGGAGAGACTAAGGTACACATGACTGAGGACAGTAATAAATTCTCCAAGGCAGTTGAATAGGATATCCTAGTACCACATGGCTCAGCTAGGTGGGTTCAGATCCTGTCTTCATATCCTGAG
This sequence comes from Rhynchomys soricoides, assembly GCA_019843965.1. NCBI lineage: Eukaryota > Metazoa > Chordata > Mammalia > Rodentia > Muridae > Rhynchomys > Rhynchomys soricoides. The sequence goes on from JADRCH010000146.1 coordinate 3,180,729, forward strand.
AACCCTACGAAGTACCTCTCAGGGGACTACTCATGTGCAGGGCATTTGAACTGTGGACTCTAGACAGGGAAAGAGCCCTTCCCTCAGTCTGCCTCAGAGCTGTAGAACTGGCCCATCTGTGCCATATGTCATGCTCCACACTTGCAGGAAGAGTCGTTATTGACTCTTAGGAAGAAAGAGAAGAAAGTGAGCTTGTTGGTGTGTTCCAAACCCTCTCACCACAGCAAGCTCTGAAGTTTAGGGGAAGGTGTGATTGATGTATCTTCTCTATAACTTCCAACAAAATGTGGCTAGGGGATGGGGACCTTGTATACATGAGGGGAAGCAGTTTAGTGGAGGGAATCTGTGTCTCCCACTGGAAGATACCTCAGTTAAGATGACAGGAATCTGAAACAGTGCTGCACAAAGCTCCAGGCAATGCAGGCCTGAAGGGACCTGGTGGCTTTGCTTCCACTGTGGGCCACAAAATTTGGGTAGGACCTTGCTTACTACACTCTCCAAGGGACTCCTAAAGTACACAAGAATGTTTGTTTACTGCTTAGAAACTCCATGTACCCCAAAGCAGAGTCATTCAGAGTCTAGGTCTTGTTCAAAGACCTGGTTATTAGCTCAAGTTGTCATGTCCTTCACCTGCTAATCAAAGATATGAATGCCAAATCTGGGCACTGTAATTCCAGCCGAGACAAGCAGGTTGATGGATCTTGCTGGCTGGCCATCCTAGGCAAATGCTGCACTTCAGGTTCAATGAGAGACTCTGTATCAAAAAGGGGGGGGGGATGGAAAAGGATCGAGGAAGACTTACAACATGGTCCTCTGGCCCTACGTAAATCCCTCTTCAATGTGCACACATACACACCATACACACAGCAACAAAGCAACAACAACAACAACAACAAACCCCCAAATCAGTGCTCGTCATTTTGTATACCAGCTACAAAACTCAGATAAGGTCATGCATGACAAGATGCTTGGTGAACTGCACTGGATTAATCTATTATAAAAGGTGAGCATTATTATGGTCAAACAATGCAGTGCACCATTACTTAATAATATCACAATGAATGCTTATTAAACAGGCACTTAATTAAATACCTTAAGAAAACATACAGACATAAATAGCATACAGACTGTATAAATACAGACACATAGTGCCTATTATTCATCAGGGACTGCTGGAGAAAATCTAAAAGCAAACATGGTGCCACTTCTTCCTGGAGAGACAAAGAATATGAAAATAATAAAGATAACTTCAGAAATTAGTAAATACTGCAGAGAAAACCTTGTAGAGGACAGAATTGAGCATTCAGAAGGGAAGGCAGAAGTCTCAGGTGGTTGGCTCTCTTCTGAGAGGGTGACTTTTGTGACATAGAAGAAGGGATGTCCCCTGTAGGGATGACAAAGTGGAGTCAAAGCTAAGGCCACGGGGTCTTGGTGGAGTGAGGGTGGGGGGTTGTGAATGGACCATGGGTGCTAGGGCCACCAGATGGTGTGGGTAGCCACACTGGACATTTTCAACCAAGAAGCGATGATAGAATTTTATTTTAAAGATGGCCCTTTGGCCACTGGTAAAGAAATACTGAGCCAGGTAGGAGTATAAATGAGATCCTACCTACAGTGACTCAGAGGATGGAACAAGCAACTAATGAGGAGTTCTTAATGAGTTTACTGGAGTTTTGGGGAGTCTGCATAGCTTTTGTGCAAAATCAGAATGCCATGAGCTGTGGATCTAGGGTTTGAACCCAGGTGGCTGAGGTTCCAAAGCTGGTACTCAGCTCATAAAACCCAAATCCTTTGTAAGCCACTGCAAGGAATGCTGGTAACTGTGGCTTACCAGTAAGCAGAGCTACAGAGGACTCTACCACTGATGGAGGCTGGTTTCCAAGGTGCAGGGGTGGGGTGGAAGGCAGCCATTCCCCATTCCTTTCCCTAGGTTTGAAGGACTGACTGGGCCTGGCTGCTTCAGAAGGCAGCTCCCATTTGGTTCTCCTGTGGGGTTTTCCATTCTCATCGAGTTTGTCCCCAGAGTGTTTCATTGAGGGTTGTGGCCACGCCATGGCTTCTGTCCACATTCTGCCACAGTTTGCAAGCCATAGGGCAAAGATGGACACTTTTGTTTGCCACAACAGCTGTCTCCATGGCAACAGCCCATGATACCACTGGAAAAGAGATTGTTGAGAATCAGGGCTGGAAGCAGAAAGGCAGAGTTGGGGAGAGCTGTTCATAGAACCCTGGCTGGGTCTCTGTGCAGTATCCAGGGGGTGTACACAGGGGTCCCTTTCTATGATCCTTGGCCTATATGACTTTTATTTAGGCTTAGCAAATCCAGATGTTCTTCAAATAGCTCATGCCTATTTGGTCCAGATGTAAACTTCATTTTTCATCCAATCTCACAAATATTTGTAATCGCTTAGCAGTGTGAGCCCCAGGATCTCTCTGGGTTGGAGAGGGTTAATGAGAACAAATCCTCCCCAGATGGCTAGCTGCCCTTCCCCCCACCCCAGCTTCTCTTGACAGGTCTGAGGCCAGCAGGATCTGCTGTCCAAAGGACCTCCTGAGACATTCAACCAGTCTTTTCTTAGAAACAGGAAGCTGACTTCAGCCAAGTACAAGTGAAACGAAGCACCCAGAAACCCAAGGACTGCTCCAAATCTGAGGCCTGGAGGCAGATAGGGAGGGCTAGGCTCTGGGTGGGGTTCCCTACTTCTCTCCTGAGTGAGATCCACCTCAGCACTGATTCCATCTTCTTCGGTGATCATGGGCCCTTATGTAAGAGCTGGTTACAACCCCACTGAAATATTTGTATCAAAGGTTTTCATACACATTAACACAGTTACATCATTAATTTTCATAACTTCATAATTGAATTGGACGAACAGTAACCATTGATGGGATTGAAATGATTACTGACATACTACTCATGCATTTGAATGGAGCAGAAAGGAATGGCAAGAAGCCTGTGTTTCTTCCTAGTATGGCATAACGGAGACTCTCTTGGAAGGGTAGGCATTTTAGGCATCATATTTGTTGAGCAGTTCCACAAGTTCATGGATCTCCTTTGAAGCATTAAATACTTTTACTTTCTGGGATTGGGATATATCTCCCTGCTCTTTGTCTTCAGTACCTAGTTTTGATGGGGATTTTGGAAGTACTCAAAAAGTGGGCACTGGATGAATAAATAAACATGTAAATCAGTGAAATTAGCTCTTGGCTCAGCCAAGTTGTAGGAAGCCTAGCCTGTGTGCAGTATAGGGAAGGAATAGAACAGAGAAAGGCAGTATGGATGGTGGTGGACAAGTCTTCCTGCAAGAATGTGAGTTGAAGGGCCATCAGACTTGAAATCACAGGACTAGCATTTTGTCTTGGCTTTGTGTAGCTATGTGGTCTCAGACAAGTTGTTTAGTCTCTCCGAGCATGTGTCTCTAGAGCAAGCACATTGACACCTGCAGACACTGTTATAATACTCTTGGGATTAAATTAGACAGGACGGAGAGGTGTGACAGCTTGTCTAGCCCACTGGCCCTTTGCACACTTGTGATCATCTAAGGCAGTTTAGCTCCTGCCTCCTACTCTGTTGCTTTGAAGTACATGGCATGCCTTGTTTTTCCATGGACAAGGCTTATTATCTATTTTCCCAATCAACCACCATCTCATTCCCCTTCTGTATACTTTTCTATAGCTACATTGCCAGAAAAAAAAAATCCTCTTGTCTCAGGCATGTCCCCTTCCATTGGGCAAATGGTTTCACCCCTGTGTGCCTAGCCATCTCCATGACAACTGTCATCACTGGAAGCAGCCTGGGACAGCAAGTCAAACAACTTTGAACACATCTTTATGTGTTTTGGAGCTGTGGGTTACCATTCGCTGGTGGAATGTGTTTTCTAACACTGAAGAAGTAGGGGATAAATATTAACTATGGAGCTTGGCCTACCCTGTCTTCATGAACAGCCCATGTTCCCCAAACCTCTCTTTCCATCCTTGCCCCCATGTCCACACAATAGGGTGTCTCGGGGACAGCTCTTCTGGGGCATCCCTCTCTCCCATGACACTTGGCTTTCCGACAAGCTGGCCAGCTGAGGGAGTGGTTTCTGTGGTGTGGCCTGCCACATCTCATTTTCCATGAGGGTCACCAGGCAACCGCCAGAAAGTGACAACTCCTGACGCAAATGCTGCTTTACCGCTCTGTATCTCATTACTCAGTCTGGGCTGGGTCCGGGCTGGTTATGCCAGGACATCCTGCTTGAGAGGGCGGCCTGGCAAGTTAGAGCCACACTCAGTATCCTGGGTAGCTTTGAGAGCTGTGCCAATCTAGTAAGGGCCTGCTGGGCAGGGGCAGGACAAAACAGCAAGTTTGAAACTTAGCTGTGGATCTCAAAAGAGTGTTCTGCTTTCTTCCACACTGAGGAGACATTTTCCTATCAGGGTGTCATGCAGGTAATAAAACACTGTTATTTAAAAAGCGATGCCAACAGTTCATTTTTATATGGTGATTTATAATGCTGGAAGCAAATATGTTTCCATGTTTAAAACCTGTCCGTCAAATAGCAATTTCAGGGAACTTTGGTAGAGGGTATTCTTTCCATTTTAGAGACAGAAAAACCAGCTCAGAGGGAAAATTATTAGCTGACGTTGCATCGGGGAGAGATCAACAGAGACCAGACTTTGACCTTCCTTCTGTACATAGCTATAGCATCAATCTCTTTGTGTCTCCCTAGAACCATGCTTCCTTAGGAACACTAAAGAATCTAGTTGTTGTTTGTTTATTCATTTCCAAGTCTCTGAGGTGCCTGATGGATGTCAGGTGTGAACAGAGCAGTGAGAACACACTCGACCCCCCCATCCTTCTGGGTGTTGCTTCTGAGGACAGACTAAGAGCACCTTTGCAAGTGCCAGCACATGAGGACGATGGGACAAAGTGAAGATGAGGCCAAGGAGAGCAAGTGAGCTTATATGCAGGATAGGAAAGAGCTTCTAACTTACACAGAATGGCTAGAGGTTGCATCTGATTGGCTTCTGGGAGGAGTAGGGTGTGGACCCTATATTTGTTCTTGGACACGTGTTGTATGATTCCTGGATTGGTGTTTATCTGCATGCCAGCTTTGTAAGGTATGCTATCCAGTGACAGATGAGAAACTCTTAGATAGGATCCTGCCCCAATCACACAGTTGCAAGTAGGGAAGATGAGCAGGCTGAGGACTGGCTTCAGAGCTCTGCTTCTATGACTACTACCAGCTTCAATCAGAGACCTGATATGAATTACCCCAAGGCAAGTTCAGATGCCAGTGGGGTCCTTTTCATTATTCAGTTTCCCTTTTGTCTCATCTTTTCATTTCTTGTTAGGCAAAGACCAGAGTTGAGGGATCTCAGTGAACATCAAGTGCATGATGGGCAGACTCACTAGAATCAAAACAATCCTTCAAATGCCTTTACGTTTAGAAACACTCTAAGTCCTTTACATGTATTACTTCACTTGACTTTTTTTTAAGGTGCTAGACATAAAGGAGTCCCTTCCTTTCAAAGGTCTATTTTCCACAGTTTCAGTTATCCATGATTCAAAAAAGTAGGTAGAAAGTTCTAGAAACAAAGTTAAATGCTAAACAAATACTAAATAGGATCACCCCTGTTGATTTATGTCCTGCCCTGGGTCATGAATTTTCCCTTTGGCCAATGTATCCATGCTGTATAGGCTGCCATCACGGTTATCAGACTCTGGCAGTACAACAGGGCTTGCATACAGGGTTCAGCACTATCTGTGGTATTAGGCACCTACTTTCAGTCTTTGAATAAGGCCCCAATAAGGGGTGCTACTGTCCTACCTTCCTCTTCATTGCACAGATGATGAACTTGAGCCAAATGGCAAGCCTGCCCTACTAAGCGATTTCCTTAACATTCAACTCATCCCTTATACGAGAGAAAGGCTGCCTAAAGGAAAGGGCAAACCTAGCTTTTGTAGCAGCATTTTTAGGGACACACAGTATGTACTGTTTCTAAGTGGAGGACATTGGGATTGGTTCTCCAGAACTGCAGTGTTCACTGATTCATTTGGAATGTGGGGAGATCTGGCCTACATGACATTCTCATTTCACCATTCAAAGGACCACTCTGGCATGGTTCTAGTCTGACTTCTTTATACACATTCTTAAAATATACTATTAATCAGCATCGTCCCCCCCAAATTATACTACAAGGTCACCTTTCTCTTGAGAACTGAGCTCTCCCTTGCTTTCCAGAAGGACACATGCAGCCCTGTCCCAGGATCCAACACCCTCCTTTGCATTTGTGCTTTTACCTAGAAGTTTCACAGGATTCTGCTGGGCAAGCCTGGGCTTTGCTCTCTGCAGAGGGACAGTGGAAGCACACCAGACTCTGCTTGCTACTAGCTGTCCATTCTCTGCCCCCACAGGGGCTCTTCCTAGTCTCCTCTAGACTGTGAACATGTGCGAGCAGACAGCAAGATTCATGGCTGTCTGGCCTCTCCCAGTCCTCCCCCAGATGAGCTGAAGCCAGATGACAGCATCAGGCAGACCTGAGGAGGATCGATGGCAAGCCAAGAAAGATTGAACGATATCTGGTCCCAGCTTGGGCTTTGGTTTAATCGCTACCACATGAGCACAGGGCTGGCCACAGAGCAGGGCTGGGATTAGGATGGAGCTTGCTTCTGGGATAATAAGGGGAATGAGAACTCAGTACGGGAGATTTTTACAGTGCCCAGGACATGATCTTTCAACTCTGAGCCTGGCATTGGATATTGACTGAGTGCCCCTCAGTTGTCCAACCTGGCAGTAAATGTCTAGGGCAGTTATCACAACAGTTCTTCTAGCACATGGCTGGGGACTGTGTTGTTGTTAAATCCTCTTTACAAATGAAGAGCCTGGGGCTCACTGAGACAATGATGATGCCATAATGCAGTCACTAGTCACTAGTCTCATCTAGTAAGTGAGTGGTAGAATTGTTATCAGAAATCAGGTGCTTTCACCAAAGACCCTGAATCTTTACGCGAGGTATACTTTTATCCATTCTTTCACTAATTCACTCCTTCTTTTTCATGAATTCAGTTACTCACACCATTTGGGCATTTACCCATTACCCACTATGTATGGGTCTCCTAATTCAAGCCATTATTGTCTATGATGGGGTCGACAGGAAAATGGCTTCCTTGGCTTTCCTTCTGTCTGACTACAGAGTTTCAGTCTGGTTTGGTTGCACATTTTAACTACCTAATGAAATTTTGGTAATCCTAAGCTTGTCATCTTCTTGGCTTAAACATTCTTTCAGATGGAGGTTGCAGCTTTCTTTCTTTTTTTTTTCTTGACAAAACCATGGATTGCTTGAATGTATTTTTTTCAGGGCTGACCATTGATTATTGGATAGCTAATTGATGTGTTTTTCCCTGGGGAAGACTATTTTTCCCCACTCTCAAGTTTTCTTAGTTGCCTGTAGTTCTTTGTGTAGGGTTAAAACCTTGTGAACTTAACATTTACATGACATTTCCCCAGGTGGGCTCATAATGCTTCCCCCAAGAGCCATAGACTATCTAACAAAAGCCTCGCCACTGGGCATGAGAAACCCTCTTTTGAGTTGTTGGTAAGGGTTGTCCAAGAGACTCCCAAGATTTTTAAAATGTAAGTGGCAAAGGTATAATTCTAGTTCAGAAGTTGTTCACATTTAAAAGTGGGGTCATGGGCATATGTATGAATGAAAATTGTAGATGAAGCTGAGATGTGTGACTGGGATTGGACTGTGTTTCCAGATTACAGAGGAAAGAGTGACTTCAACCCACCTGAAGAAAGGAAGTTTCTTGAACATGCTTCACAGAAGAAATGTTTGAGGTTGCTAGTCCACAGTTGATGGGTGTGTCGCAGTGGTATGGAAACAGTAGCCACTGACAGGATAATTTTTCAAAAGGATTAATGCAGCTTTGAAATTTCCATGCAGGACAAATTACACTCTCCCCATGATTTACACAGCAGTCATACAGAAAATTCCAGCTGCACCGAACTGCACAGCATACAAAAATCAAGTCCTAGGTGTTTTTTATGTAAGTGGGATTAAGTATCGGGCTCAGATAATTTTGGTTTCCACCCACAGGAATGTCTAGGCAAACATACATAACCACTTGCTGAAGAAGGTAATGTTTCACTGTCCAGCATCGTCCTGTGCATTGTAGGGCAGTCAACATTCTTGGCCATTACAGAAATGAAAGTAGACCCAGCTACATACTGTGACTTCTCAGATTCACCGAGCTCTTTCACCAGGGTGGTGTCACATCTGCACTGAACTCTTGGTGTAAGGAGAAAAATAAGTGTTTCTGAGCAGCTGATACTAGCACTTTTATGGAGTCACAAAGTTTGACATGATCTGTGCTTTCTGCCAAGTTCCAAAATGCTTTGACATTATAACCAAGGACTCTGCAGATTTGTGGATGGGAAACAGAGCCTGTGAGTACCCCAGCTCTGTAGGTGAGTAACCTAGAAGTCAGAGTTGCTCACAGAGATGTGACACCTGCAATTTCAACAGGACAGGGACAACCTAGCTAAAAGCCGATTTCATGGTGTTTACAGGACAATGATTACTTGCCTACTCTTGTTAATTTTCACTGACCAGGATTCTGAGAAATCCTTAGTTGCACTTGTAATTAATAGCTTATTTTGAAAAGTTATGGAAGAACAAGTGTTTGAGCACTTCTATTATGGGTAATCCTTGTGCCAGTTGCTTTGAGAATGACAGTAAATATTTCTGAGCTTCAAAGAATTAGCCAAAGTATAAATCTCTGCTAGGATATAATTGTGCAGACTAGAGAGATGGCTCATCTGTTAAAAGCACAGGCTGCTCTTTCCGAGGACCAGGTTCAATTCCCAGCACCCACAAAGCAACTCACAGCTGTCTGTAAGACACCATCACACAGACACACATTCAGACAAAACACTAATGTACATGAAATTAAAAAAAAGAATGTATAAAAAGAAAATAGTTGTGCAAATTAATTAGCAACATAAACTTTAAATGCCTGGTGAGAAGGTCAGACCCCAAATGTCTTGAGAGTTTAAGACCAAAGATCTTGAGAAACAAAGCGATTACAGAATTTACCATGGGGCCAAGCCCTAATTAAGATAGGTACAGATTAAACAAGAAAACTGAGGGGCACCTTCCAGGTGGCTGTAACGGCAGGGGCAGCGAGCGACAGGAGGTGGCAATCTGAGTAGCATCTGACAGAATGACTCTCTTGGCCAGGAGAAGAAGTCAACAGAGGGAGGAGCAGGTTAGATCTTGACAATAAGACATCCTTCATGATAGGTTGAGACATCAGAACCGGCTTTAAAGGGATGAAGGACCACTAACTATTTTGATCAGAAGGTTATAGGACCAATGTGGATGCTGAAGATAATAAGCCTTTCATATTTTTCCTGTTTTTTGTTTCATGGATAAATTTGAATATGGAAACACTCTCTGTTTCCCAACCCAAACCTCCCAAAGGAAAGAGGAATGCTTTTTCTCTGATTGATAACTTGGGAAACAAGCCAGGCTGTCCATGATTCAGCCCCCTCCTCCTGCCTTTCCTGAGACAGTCCTGCAGAACACACATATTCTTTCTTGTTCTTGGCGCTCTGACTTTTGTAGACATAGCTCCACATGGTGAGGCCTGTGTCCAGATGTGGGTGTGACTGGATGAGCAGGTCTGCCTAATTCAAGATGAAGTATTAGCAAGCTCACTTGGCTACAAACAGCTGCACTCGCCACAGAAGATTCTATCTGTAATAACACTGACATTTTGATCCCACCTGTCTGACTCCTTTCTCTGCTAATTAATTCTAACTTGGATAGAAGATGGCTGGTATTTGCTGGAGATAAAACATCCAATTAGACAGGGGGAAAAAATGTTTCACCCTGTGAAAGAACATTTTAAAATCACTTTAAAAAGTGAATGCCTGATATAAATTAGACTTGGAAATAAGGTTGCTTCTGGAAATAATTAAGATCCTAGGGCAATTGATAGAGAAACTTCAGGATGCTTTGAGCCGGTTGTTGATAAACTGGATAACTAGGTCAAATCAGACTTGTTACTTCTTTTTGTAAATAAAGTTTTATTGAAACACAACCATAGTTACCCACTGACATATGATCTATAGTTATTTTCATATTTTGACATACTCATTAGTATATTTACTTAGCCACAGGCTTGATATCTGTTATCTAAAATACTTGAAAATATTTCGTATGTCATACTTTTCAGATTTAGAATATTTTCATATGCATAATTAAATGTCATGTGGATGAGCCCCAAATATAAACACAAAATTAATTATATTCTACACACACACCGTATGCACTTACCACAAGATAATTTTACACAATATTTAGAATGACATAGTGCATTCAACAACATTTAAAAGTGTGAAGTTTTCTATTTATGGTGTCATGTCAGAGCCTCCCCCAGATTGTGGATTTCAAAGAATTTCTCACTTTGTTGGTTTGAATTTGGAGATACTCAGTCTGTGTGTTCATTTATCAGAGCTGACCAAGGTGTGACAAAGACCAAGTGGCCTTCAAAAGCTCAGAGCCTTTTTTTTTTTTTTTGGTTTTTCAAGACAGGGTTTCTCTGTGTAGCCCTGGCTGTCCTGGAACTCACTCTGTAGACCAGGCTGGCCTCAAACTCAGAAATCTGCCTGCCTCTGCCTCCCAAGTGCTGGGATTAAAGGCGTGTGCCACCATTGCCCTGCCCGGCATCAGAGCCATTTCTGGATGGTCATTAAGACTTACCTGCCAAACCCAGCAGTTTAATTTTAGCTTTTAGAGACATAATTTGCTAAGTTGAAATTTTTTCAGGTATCCCAGAAAGAGGAAAAAAGGTCCTCTTACTTCTAGCAAAATATTGAATATAAAAGTTAAGTTGTATATGAAATAGCCACAGCAAAATCTCCCATATCAGTTCATTCTGCCCAGGTAATCACTTCCTGCACTGTTTGATATAAGCACATGAAATCATCTGCTTTGGAACAAAGGCTATTTCTGAAAATCGCCACTGAGGCCCATAGTAGGCTCACGGCTAAGTTTTGTGCTTGCTATGTTCTGAAGCCAGTGTTCCTGAGTGTCCACTTCTTGACACATCAGCTGTTAAAAGCTCTGCTTCAGTTCTTTCATAAAAACTCTGTCACTGTCCTTGGTTAAGGACAAGAAAGGATCCCAGTCTTCTAGGAAGTATCCCAGGAAAGAGGAAACGGTTTGCAGAGGAGATTGAATTAGCTATGGACGGTGTGGCTAATTTATTAAAGTTATCAGTGATATCAAACGGAAGATAAAATTCTCTGTTGGGGATAATATGTAACAATTCTCTGAAGGTCTGATTAGAATTTCTGCTGAGGGCAAGAATGTACTGCTGAGAGCGAAGATTCCTGGGAATCTCCAGAAATGTCTTTTCCATGAAAGGAACAGTCTCTCTGTGTGTATTTCTTTGTTTGCGTATGTCAGGCTGGCTTCAAGAACCTGGTCGTCCTGTGTAAGCTTCCCTGGTGCTTGGATTTTAGGCCTGCACCACCATGTCCACTTTGAGCACTTATTTTTTAAAAAAAGATTTATTTTATTTCTATGAGTGCATTGTAGCTATCTTCAGACACACCAGAAGAGGGCATTGGATCCTATTATAGATGGTTGTGAGCCACCATGTGGTTGCTGGGAATTGAACTCAGGACCTTTAGAAGAGCAGTCAGTGCTCTTAATCGCTGAGCCATCTCTCCATCCACTTGAGCACTTATTTTGCTAACATTTTTCCTATGTACAATTACCATTTTACCTCAGAGCTCCTCACATGCAGCTCTAGAAATACCACTGACTAATCAAGCACATCTCATAACAAACACACCTATTAACTACTAGAATTTAAAAAAAAATATGAAAGAAAAATATTCAAAATTGAATAGAGCTTTTGGGGAAATCTCCCTAGATAGTTTTGGTATAACTTTTTTCCCTTGTCAAGTTTAGAAAACAAATTCAAAGGGATCAGAGGAGAACAAGTCCCCAAAAGCCTGAAAACGCTAGCACGTGGCTGAACATGTAGATCAATTGTCTGGCTCATATTGACTGGGTATTTGGTCAAGCTTAATCCTTGACATTTCTCTGAGGGTATTTTTTTGGATAAGGACTTCTTATAAATGATAAATCAGACTGCTCACCACAGTGAGCTAAAGCCATATCCCTTCAGTGTAGGTCTGAACAGAAGACCAAGTTCCTCCTAACTCTCCAGCTTGCCTGCTCAACCTACAGAGTGGACACTGCAGCCTCTGGGATCACACGGAGACTTGTGGAATGAGAAGTTTTCTGTGTATGCATACTTGGTTACTTCTTAATCTGGCTCACTACCGTTTGGCATCACGGTAAAGCTTTTAGTAATCATAGAAGAAGGCACCATTATAAGAACTATTTTGTTTATTTTTATCAATCAAAAAGAAAAGGAAGAAAACTTTCAGACATCGAAACACAGAACATTTTCTTTTCCTTTCTTTCTCTCTCTCTCTCTCTTTTTTATTTTTTTATTTTTTTCTTTGAGAAAGCGAATGTCTCCTCTCTAAGGAGATTGCTTACGTTGTTAAAAGCAAACTAACTAATTAACTGACTGACTAACTAACAACATTTGCTAACCAGTGCTAAGAGACAACTAAGTACTTCAAGATCAATCACAATTTAAAAACGAAAGCCAGATTCAAGTTTTTCAGGGACCCACTATTTGATACATTTCTCCTATAACAATTATTTTATGATTAGCAAAGTAGCAAACATCATTAAGGATTAAAAATATTTTATACTTTTGTCAGATTACAATTTATAATAATTTAAAACAAGACTCATTAATTTGTCAGAACTCTTCTACAACTTTGTCAGTATATCAGTTCCTATTATACGTCTGAGATTTGCTTTCACTCTCTTCTGTCATATTCTGGAAACTCAGTTTAGGGGAAAACTATTCTCATGGATTTTGGTCATGTGAATGTGCATGTCTGCTTGCATGTTCATTCATGTATGTGGGTGTGGGAATCCATGCTGCATACTGTGGCTCACCCATAGAACTCAGAAGACAGATGCAGTCCTTAGTTATTATCGATTGAGGGATAGGTTCTTTGTTGTCTATCTGATGCATAGGATGGGCTAGCTGGCCTTCAAGCTTCCAGAGATTCTTCTGTCTCCACCTTCCATCTCTCCATGGGAGAGGTGAGATTGCAGATGCTCACACTATGCATCTGGAATTTTATGTGGGCTCTGGGGATTTGATCTCAGGTCCTCACACTTGCACAGCAAGGACTCTTATCTACAGAGTTATTTACTCAGTTCATTCTGATGTTTGTAGAATGGATACAAGCAGAAAACAAATATCTTTATGTACAGACCATATCCTGTTGACTCTTTGGACAACTCTTACACATTCATATAGCTTGACTGCATATTATTCAGACTGATGATAAAACATTGAAATAAACACAGCTTATTTCAGAAACTAGTCACTATGTGTGCCAGTATAGTATTAACCATCCATAGTAACTATAACTTACAAGTAAATTAACCAACTTTGATATTTAGGACAAACTGGAACTAATTGATAATTGCTCATGCATAGATATTTTAATAGACTTGTAAAGACATGACACATACCACAGTACCTGCTATAATTAAATGCAACAGTATCTTATTTAGGGTTTCTATTGCTGGAATAAAATACCATGACCAATAGCAACCTGTGGAATAAAAAGTTTATTTCATCTTTCACTTCCAGGTACCAGAGCATCACTGAGGAAAGTCAGGGCAGAGATTTATGAGCAGGATCCTGGAGGCAGGAGTTGATGCAGAGGCTGTGGAGGACAATGCTGCTAATTGGCTTGCTCTTAAAGGAGCTCGTGATACTTAGCCTAGTTTCTTATAGAACCCAGGGCCACCAGCCCAGTAGCAGAACCATGCACAGTGATCTGGGCCCTCCTATATCAATCATCAATCAAGAAAATGTACTACAGACTTGGCCAAAGGCCAATCTGGTAGGAAGAGGGGTTTTCTCAGTTGAGGTTCCCAGTTCCTAGATGACTCCAGCTTGGGTCAAGGTGTGATAAAATCAGACAGTAGAGACCTTGTTATATCCTTAGAAAACATGAAAACAAACATATTCCTTTACCTGACCTGGAAGTATTATTATTTTATGACATGTAACAACATGAAACTAAAGTTCACACACACACACACACCCCACATACACACACAGAGTTAGGTATGGATCCTGGCAGTTTTAAAACCTGAAAAATTATAAATGTATTAAAAATGTACATGTACACTTAACCAAATTCACATTTAATAATTTTTAAAATTAGTGATTCCATGGGAGTAATGTTAGCTAATTTGATAAGTGATCCAATAGAATAATCTCAGGAAATGCTAAGATCTTATGGAAATAAGACATGTCTTTGAATTATTCTTGGTATTACGAAGATCAGGGGAATTTTATAGGTTAACTTCAAACAAAATGACTAAATTAGCTTGACCTACTTAAATATTCACTTTAATTATGTAAACTTGAATTTTAATATGAACATTCTTCCAAGCTGGCAGTTTTGACAAATAGGACTCTTTATTCACTTATGAGTATATTTAGTCTAGTCTTAATTTTCTAGAAAAATACTTCAAGTTTTGTGAACTATTTGATGTATATAAATGCTTATTATTATCATCTCTAAAGTAATTAGGTAAAAATTTTATTTTAAAAGACCCCATCTATTTTATATAAGTGTGAAATATTCAGTATATGACGTATGATGAAATGGTTCAGAATGGACAGTGTATAAGAACCAGGTCAGGGTAACTGGCCTATAAACATTCAAAACATCTCTCTACTAGCTGCTTTAAATAACTAATTCTTATCAGCCACAGTTATTTTTACAGCGTTGTAAAATATTAAAGATTATTTGCATATCTGTTTGTAACCCTGAACTTGTAAACTTACCCTCTTTATCTCTCAGTTGAAGACTATGGTATTGATTATTCTACTCTTTTCTTGGAGGTCAAATATTAACCTTCCACATATAAGTAAGAACATGATGTATCTGTCTTTATATCTGGCCCAAATATATAACATAATGTCCAGTTACATCTGTGTTGCTGCAAATGACAGAATTCCGTGTATTTTATGGTTGGATAGTGTTCCTTTAAATACATCTCACATTTTTAATCTATTTTAAAATATATTGCAAGAGCTGAAAGATAAAAGCTTGTTTGTTTGTTTATTTCTTACCTATACAGAGAAGCCCATGGCTTCTGATCTAGAACTTCAGCCTGGATACAAGTAAGATCACAGTTATTCACTGTACCCGGCTCTCATAGATTTGGTCTTCTTTGTAGTAAATATACACTTATTTGTTTGTAGTCATAAGCAAAAATTAACAAATAAGGCTCTCCATTGCTATTTCACCTTAGAGATCAGCAGGTGATTGGATAACAATGTCTGTTTCCCATACACAGAACACATCCAGAACCAAAGTTGGCCCACTGGAGAAATGAAAGGAAAAAAAAAAAAACTAATTCAGAAAGAAAAGTCAGGACAGGTGACGTTCTAGCAGGTGTAGATGCCACTTAGGAACCACTCTGGAATCCCAGAGGACACATTCCTGGCCTTAAACAATCCATCAGATGCATTCTCATGAGGCCAGGTGTTATCTGCAAGGCTGATCTATGCAGCACCTCCATAACTGTGAAGGAATGACTTCCAAGACTTCAACATGGTTCCCATTCACATACGCGGAGGTGATGTCTTGAAACTATGTTATTTCATTAGAGAAGGTCCATATCACATGGAGAAGCAACTCAAAGGGGACAGCTTTGAGGAACCAGATGTGTTCAAGGCATTAAGAGACAATTAGAATAGATAACAAATTGCCAATTGCCTCCAACACAACACATCTGTAGCCTTTGGGATTATCTTCTTATTGGATCAAAATATGCAACTCAGCCTATGTCTCCTTGTTAACGACATTGTGAAAGGCAAGTCAAATTCTCTAAGAAAACTGAAGACTCCTTGGGAGGGTCTCTGGAGCAATGCTTTCCTGTGAAAATAACAGGAAATGTCACCTCCACTTTTGATTTTTTTTCTCTTTATAAAAATTAAGTACTTCTTTGCTCTATCCTGTTTATTTGACCCAAGCACATCATGTTTCCCTTCTCTGAAGATCCTCTTGGACTTTACACACAAACTTTATTCCTAGAGAGGTAACGTCTATTTTTTTTTTTAATTTGAGATTATAATCTAATTACTACATTACTTCCTTTCTTTTTTCCCTCCCCAAATCTCTCTCTTTGTTCTCTTTCACATGCATGGGCTCTTTTTCATGAACTGTTATTAACTGTGCATATGTATATATGTATATAATATGTGTATGTGTATATAGTATAGATAATATATGAATGTATAGTGTATATAGTAGATGTGTATTGTGTTTTGTGTGTATATAATGTATATGTATGCAGTATGTGTGTATACAATGTATATGTATAAAATATGTATAATTTTTACATATAATGTGTATGTGTGTGTATATATGATGACATATATGTACACACATATTCCTAAGGGAAACTGGTTTAGTCTATATAATGTTATTTATATATATGTTTTCATAGATGACCGTGTAACTTGGGATACCAACTGGTGAACTCTTCCCTGGCCTCCAATTGTCAGCATTCCTTAGGTGCCTGAAAGCATTTTGTGACACAAATATTTAAAGTTCTCTTCTAGTATCCAGTTTAACACTAATGTCATGTCTTTTTCATGTATGTCATTCCTATATGAGATGTTCTTTTCTTCCTTGTTTCCTAAAATGCTATTCTTTTTTGGGTGAAAGGGGTAGAGGATGAGGGGAGCTGAGGACTCCAAAGTCTGAAATTATTTTTCTAAACTTCATCATAAATTAAGGTGACTTGATGACTCTAGCATCTATAGAGAACATTAATTAAAAGTTATTTCAGCCACATTTCCTTCTCTTGGATGTAAAAGTCATTCAAAGCAGTAGCAACAATGAATAGAATGATGTATATTTGATGTAAGATTGTCCCTGGCTTATAGTCTAAAAGTAGGCACTAAACAGTAGGCTCCATGGCACACATAGTCAGTAAGGACATTTGATGGTTAGCACCTATGTTTACATTCCCCATTTAGAAGCTTAGTTGGACCAGTGAATAACTGTTCTGTACACCCCTTCTCTACCGGGCCTCCCCTCTTCCCTCACAGCCACAATGCCTACAGCCCAGTATTGGCTTTTTCCTTTGATCAAATCCTTGTCAGAGGGAACAGAGATCACATATGTTTACCAAGTCAGCCCCACATCCCTGTTTTATCTGTCATGGTGTTGAGGTTTGTGAGTGCTAGGAAAAGCTACTCACATGCAAACAAAACCTCCATAAACTACAGTGGCCCACAAAGGTCAAAACTCCGTATGGTTTTCTTCTAAATCCTTCAGGTTGTATCTGCTTTTGCTGCCTGTGCTAGTTAAAAGCCAACGACAGAACTATAGAAAAACAGGCCCTAGTGAAAGGTCAAAGCCCCATGATATTTAGAGTTGCTGAATTTTGCAGCCTAAAGCCTACAACTGAGGCCCCACCAAGACTGATCAGCTATATGTTGCATCTAATATTCTTAATTTAAATTCTTACTCATTTCTAGAAGATTCCAACCTTGAAAAAACTGGTTTCAGGGGGATATCTAAATAGTACTCCTGGTTTTGTTTATTTTTTTTTCCTCTGCCTTAGTTTAGAACCAACTGAGTTGGGCCAACACATTAAAGATTAAACTTCTCCATGATATTCAGTGAAAGTTTGAAACAATATACCTTAAGTGAGAGAGACTGCATTACATGAGCAATCCCTGTCCCCCTGGTGCACAGAGGGCCTGAAAGTCATGTATAATGGAAGTAGTGTGGTGAAAATTGGCTGATCTACATGGCAACACACATAGCCAAGGCTGACACAGATATGTTACTCTTCTGGGGATAAGGGAATGGAGCAAAATTAGGAATATCAACCCTTTCCATGACAGAGCATCACATCCAACATAAGCTGAAGAACCAGACACATATTTTAACCAGGCCCTTGGAATGGACACACTTGTTGGCTATTGGAATCTCAGAATAGCCCATCCCTTCATCTTGCTTTTACTCAGAAGTGTTCACTGACACTTGACAATGTGTTTACATTGACCTGGAAACTGGTGAGACGATACATTCTGCAGCACAAGACATAAATTGAACAAATGCTTACTCCAGGGTGATTGCCAAATGCAAGAAGACACAGACCCTCACACAGAGTGTGCAGTGGGTGGAAACCCAAACTGCATTAAGTTAAATTTTAAAAAGGAGATCTTTGCTTGCTTACACTGGTAACAAGTTGATGTCCTTGGCCTCATCGGGCAGTAGAAGCGAGCTGCACTGTCCTCTGGCTATGGATTCTCTTTCCCCAATTCATTGCTCTGTGCTATTGGGTATTCACTATTTTCAGAAAGCTTCAGGAGACTTGATAGTCCAGATTTTAGGTCTCATCTTTAAGGTGGAAAGAAAAAGATATGAATCTTCATCCCAGCATTCTCAGACAAGGTACAATTGGGTCCTGAAACCATCTCTATGCCAATTACTGTTTGTCTAGGCCTGCATCACATAGAGCCCCACCTGAATAAGACATGAAATCTAAGAGTGGTTGGATAATTTTCTGGAAAGGACAGAGTAAGTCTATTAAGAAATAATAGTCCGGTACAGGGAGACAAGGCTAGAGATGTTCACTAACCTGTGAATTCACCTGTGGTCCAAGAGGAGCTTCTTTGAGGAAATAAGGCATCTTATTGAGCCAATGATATCTTAAAATTTCAGGAAGATGTTGTGTCTTCTAGGTGAAAGCAAGATCATGTGAAAGATTGTTAGGGATTATGGTAGGGAAAAACATTTTATAATTTAGGTCAAGCAGCCATGTTAAAAATATGACCAAGAGCCGAAGAACAGCAGAAGATGTTATAGATATAGACAGATACAAGATCATATCTAGTTTTTAAAGTGATAGTAGATCATTGTGAGGTGGCCATAGGGATCAAGTGGTGGTATAAAGAGGGAATAAATGAAAATAAAAGATTAAAGAAATTCACTCGAGTGACTGTAGCCTTCCACAGACAAAGTTCCATTCTAATCTCTAAGGTATTACTACTCCAAAACATATTACGTTACTGTAGATAGGTCTAATATTTTCTCTTGAAGTAAGCTGTGCATTAGAAGTTATCTCACTTGCCAGAGATTACTAATATAATCATAACTTGTGGGAAGGGGATATGACTTACATGCTGAGAAATAATGTTATCATCTTCTACTAGAGGTTAACTCAAGTATCTTTCAAGTAACTTCTTTATCTATCAATGGTTGGACTTGGGCCCAGACCTAAGCAACAGTTTGGTATTTATGTTAAGAATAGAAAAAATGAGTGTGCAGTGTCTCAAGTAGTCATAATGTCATGAAACATGATGTGTAGGGGCTGAATCACAGCCCAATTGTTTGGTTTAACTCTCTCTTGGGAGCAAGGCATCTCAAAAAATAGGCAGTTCTTAGAGAATGGGAAGCTAATGGGAAACTCTTTTAATGGCTGCCTATTCTTTGCCTCACCTCTCTGTGGAGTCTGAAAGCTACTGTGGACATAGGTGACAAATTAAGGAGGATGTAAGCACTGATGGAAAGAAGCTAAGGACCAAAGAGTGTTTAAATCTAGGTGAAGCAAAATCAGACTGGAGCATTATGCAGAAACACTGGAATGACATTAAGTCATGGGGTGGATCTTCTGGCTAAAAAGTAGGGTTAACAAAAACCATTTATCAATATTTTCTAAAGCAAAGATAGAAAAAATTAGGGGAATCATTGGAATTGGCAGAATCTGTCATCTTCTAGAAAACTTGGAAGTTTCGGTTATGCCAGATGTGGACAGCTGCTGATTTAGAAAGATAGGAAGTCTTGAGGAAAGGGAGAAAAAAGGAAGAATGTATGTTACTAGAAGTCTGTGTCAGAAATAGAGAGAAGTGGATGGATCACCCAGCTTCTGCAGAGCCAAAACTGTAGGAAGTATAAACGGGTCTTAGAGATGAAATGTCTAGGGGAACACTCTAGAACTCTTCACAGATGGGGAGAGGCAAAGGAGACATCTAGTCCCTGTACCTATGTCTGCTAGATCTCAGGAGTGTTAGTGTTATGTGCATGGGTCCAGAGTCACAGGACTACTGGGTCAGGGGTCTCTAAATGTATATGGACAGTGAATTTCTTTGCTTTTTGGAATAAAGCTACTCTTTTCCATCCATTGCTTTAAATGAGAAAATTCTCATATCAGGCTAGCTGAAAGAGAATCAGAAAAACCTAAGGCTGAACTTAGATGAAATCAGGTTGCCCAGTGTTCAAATTTGGGTCAAATTCCAGAGTTTTAGTATTGAATTCCTTTGTATAATTTCTTATCAGATATATCATTAATGACCTTGTCTAGTGTCAGAAGGGATTTGTAAGCATTCTATGGATTAACAGGGTTGACAAATTGCTGTGAGGTTATTTGAACTAATCTTTCAAAGATGAAGGATTTTATTTTCATATTTCTTTGGGGGAATCCAAAATGCCATGCAAATTATCAGTGTAGGTCCCTTAATTGTCTAGGGTCAGACAAAATCTGGCAGGGCAGGATGGGCTTTGGTTTTGCAAATTGATGATTGCACAAACTAGTAAATGCATAACAACTCTCTTCGAGAACGGCTTTCTCAGCATATGGGAACTACAACCAAGTTAGCAAGATCCTGAAGCAAGCAAGTAGGCACAGACCAAGATCCAGAGAATAACATAGGGAATCCAGGGGGCTATCCTTACCTCACACAAGGATGTTCATATGGTTCACATGAGCAGACTAAGCTTCTTCTCAGCCTTCTTCAACTTCTTCTCAGCCTTGTTTCACCCCAGACTATTCAACTGATGGTTGCTTGGTGTCTTAGTCAGGGTTTCTATTTCTGCACAAACATCATGACCAAGATGCAAGTTTGGGAGGAAAGAGTTTATTGAGCTTACACTTCGATGCTGTTCATCATGAAAGGAAGTCAGGACTGGAACTCAAGCAGGTCAAGGAGCAGGAGCTGATGAAGAGGCAATGGAGGAATGCTGTTTACTGGCTCAAGTCTGGAAATTGATTCACTGGCTGAGATTGCCTTTTGCCAGGATCCAATGTAGCCCTTCTTTCATTTGTTTGAGAATTTTCTGCTTATACAGATCAAACAGATATGCAGTAGGTTGCTATGAATTTCATACCTGGAAACACCATGACTGATTAACCAGAACCAAAGGTCTGAACGAGTCATGTAATTATAAATTTCATTTCTCCTGTGCTGACCATCATGGTATATGTCATTATAAATGTTGTTTTGTCTACGCTGTCCATTATAATAACTATGACCACCTTGTCTCTGGTGATTCAATGCTGCCACCTGGCCCTTGTTACCTCGAGGGCCAATTAAACCCATTGCATTTAATTCATCTAATTGAGCAGCAGCATCTCCAACCCTAAGGTCTGGCACAAGGAAAGGGGCAAGAACAAAACTCTTCAAATGTGCTGGTGCCCCTCTCACCAGTTTGCTTCTTATAGGATTGGTGAAGGGCATATCTTCTGGGCCTTCCCATTGTGGAGAATTAGGCTTTATGCAATGTATCCACTCTAGCATTGCAATTTCCCTGAGCCTTAAAATCCTTTCATCAACACCAAAACAAGGGATATCAGGCATCTCCAGCTCCTTTTCAGTAGGCCATCTTTTGATAAACGCTTTAACCAACCATTCAAACAAACTTCTGACACCTTTTTTAACTGTACGAGCTTCCATATTAAACCTTAAATCACCACTCAGAGGACCCATGTCAATAAACTCAGCCTGATCTAGTTTTATGTTCCTTCCACCATTATCCCACACCCTTAAAATCCATTCCCACGCATGCATATTCTCCAGACTTCTGCTTGAATGAATTAGCAAACTCATTAAGCTCCTTAGTAGTGCAGCGCACTTCCTCATGGACTACACTTCCTCCCTCCCCTCTAGGGGCCTGTTTTGCCTTGAGTCTGGTTCTAGGTCTAGAAGAAACTACTGGTGGGCCTTGAGAAACATCAATATTATTTTGTCTGGCATTTTCTTCAGCGAAAGTCACCGTTGGCCCAGCAGACTCTGAGGGATTAACTTCCTCACATGGAGAAGGCATTATTTCAAGGGGTGGGGCTGAGGATACTACTTCCTCAGGTGGGGTAAACCATTGAGAATCTGAAAATTCAGAATTCTCAGCTTCAACAGGGTCCTCCCACATCCCCATCCCAAGTTATAAAATCCCATTCTTTGCCAATTAATGCCCTTACTTTAACTGCAGACACCCTCTGAGGCTGAGACCTGGACTTTTGCTGCAATTCAGCCAACCTTATACTGAGGGCTTCAGTTTGATTTTCTGCAACTTGAGCTCTATGGCTGCTGGAGAGAAGATTCTCTTCAAGGACACACTTAGCAACTTTTAGATCGGTCACTTGCATCTGGATCCGTTCAATTTTATTATACAACTCCTTCTTTTCCTTCATCATCTTTTCCAGAGATAATAAGAGCAACCAGCCAGCAAAGTCATTTTCAATTTTTTTCCCATATTGCAAAAAGTTTTGAGCACACAATCACCCAATTCATCAAGATGCTCAATGGCATTAGCTTCTTTAAGTTTAAACTATATTTCCAACCACGGGTCTTCAGTATCCTCCAAGCTCCCAGGAGAGAGCAGATCTGGAGAGGTTCCAGCAGTTGAAGGTGCTGGTGAATTACTAATCCAACTCCAGATTCTTAAAAGATTCATCCTTATACTGCTTTCTGCTCCTCTAGAGCCACTCCCGGTACCAACTTCTGTATTAGTCAGGGTTCTCTAGAGTCACAGAACTTATAGGTAGTCTCTATATAGTAAGGGAATTTGTTGATGACTTACAGTCTGTAGTCAAACTCCCCAACAATGGTCAGCAGCAGCTGTGAATGAAAACCCTAGGATCTAGCAGTTGCTCAGTCCCACAAGGCTGGAAGGCGAAGAAGACTGAATCTTCCTCCTTCCAATGTCCTTATGTAGATCTCCAGCAGCAGGTGTGGCCCAGATTAGAGGTGTGCGTACCACCGCACCTGAAACTTTTGTCTTCCAGACTCAAGATCTAGATCACAGGTGAGCCTTCTAATTCTGGATTGTAATTCACTCCAGATATAGTCATGTTGACAATCAGAAATAGCCACTGCACTTGGTCTCTGTATATATAGTGCGTCACTATTATATCCTCTTTCTCTTCTGAAGAGCTCGAACGGAACAGAGAAGTTCTGCCTATAATTGGCATAGTTATTGCTCAGAAACAGAATGGAGGGTGTGCTAGCTAAGAGGTACTGGGAGACCACACAAGAGAGGCATGGTGGGATTCACAAAGGAAGCATGGCCAAGGGTCACTTGGTGTGAGGTTCTCCACAGGGCACAAGCTTACTTGGCCTATTCATTCCAAGTGGGGCATTTTTTCCTGTGAAAATTTCCCCTCCATCCTTCCCCCTTTTCCACCTCTCAAGAATGTCTGAAGCTCCTTTCCCCTCTGACCATCCGCCATTTGTTTTACTTTCCCACGACTGCCCAGGTGGCGTTTAGAGGCTGTTAAATGGACAGATGATTGAGACTGTGGTGTGGGTGAGTAGCTATCATGATATTTGGAACCTAGACTCTTGCATGTGGGGAATCACTCACCTTCTCATTCATTTCTTTATGATTCTTATCCTCATAGTTTGGTGGCGAAGTATTTTGCCAGAGACCAGGGAGTGACCACCAACCAAATATTCTCATTTGGAAGAAGCTATTATACATTAAGCCTTGTCTCTCGTACCCTTAAAATCTGCCAATTAATGTAGCAATTTGTGTTTTGTTTTGTTTTTCTTCACTTATTCTTTGAGGCAAGAGAAAGTGTTGCTTGTTAGCTAATGGACAGAGGTGTTTCAGGGTACCTGCTCCAGAACACATATTTTTCTACATTGTCCTCCTGATTGGTGTTTCCGTGAGCAGAGCAAAATCACACTGCAGCGTTGCTTCCTCTCTCCCTGTGCTTAGAAGCATGCACCACTCCAGAGGCTGCTGCACAAGGGGCTTCTGAGAAATGTAAAGCCTGGGCTGAGGATGCTTGGAAGAAATAGTAATGGAATCTGTGTCTTCTTTACATAAATTCCCAAGTCACAGAACACTGAATTCTCCTGGTGGTCCAGGGTCCAAGATACTTCATCTTACAGCTAAAGAGACTGGCTTCCAGAGGGGGGGGGAAATCAACCTGTCTAGGCCTTCCCTACAACAGAGCTGGGACACACAGCCTGTGCTTCTAAGTTCCTTGTCAACTGCAGCTCCCAGGGCTTTCTCCTTCCTTCTTCCAAATCTGGAGGATCTGAGAGGGGATAGCTGTGGGTAGCTTTGCTCACCAGTGTTTCCGTTGCTTCCCAAATTCTGCTGCTTCTCTGGGAGACTCATTTGCAGTCTTTGCCCTGTCTCTTGAGATTCCTGGATCACAGTCCAGACTGACTCCAGAGACTTCCTTCACAGGGGCATCCAAGAGAGGTCAGCAATTCATTCTCGCCTGAGTCATAAGGGGTGGGCAGAGTCCCAGGATCTTGCTTCTTAAGACTCAGCTCAATGTCCCCCTGACTCAGCAGGGGCTTCTGACTTCTCTGGGGATGCTCTCACCAGAAGTGAGGAGGTTGTGTTTCTGTTTCTGTGAGGAGACCAAAAGAGCTGACAGTGCCCACTGGGAAAGAGAAGGCACACACACAAGCATAGCAATCTCAACCCTATAAATAACCCTAATTAAAAAGAAAATACCAGCATCCTCTCATCTTTTTTATGTTTTTTTTCTGGTTGGACATCATGGGAGGTCCTCCCAGAAGAACCTCTAAGCTTGCCAACAATAACCAGGCTCTGAGAAAGAGAAGTTTCTATGTCTCTGTCTCTGTCTGTCTGTCTGTCTATCTCTCCCAGCCAGTCCAAATCTTAAGCTGCTTTTTCTGACTCTTCATTCTGATCTCCCCTTTCCCCTTTCTGTCCTTTAAGGTGATGATCACCCTGTCTCTGAATTTGTATTCTATCCTGAAATATGAAGCACAGTCAGTTGATTTATGAGGGCAGTTCAGCAGGGCTTCATTCATCACACAATTAAAACAGTGCATGAGGGCTTCCCCGGGAGGGAGGTTTGGCTATTCTAGACTCATTTTTAAAACAGACCAGATAACAGGAGACATAGCATAGAAGTCTCTTTCTCTTACAAAACAGGAGGAGTGGGAGATGCTGCTTAGCTGTCTAAGCAAGCCCTTTGAGCCCCATTAGGAGGGCAGAGTCTCTGTACAACTAGACTATGATGAGGCTGCTGCAGGTGACACATCTAAAGTCCCAGTGTGGTCCACCCTTCTGTTTCGTGAAAGAGAACTCAGGGCTGGGCAGTTTATAGGACACTCTCTGTGCTCCAGGACACACAATGGGAATGGAAACTGAACGGAAGGAGAACTAAGCACTCAGCTTCAAGTTGAAGTTCCTCAAAATTTAAACTTAGAAAATATGGTCATTCAATTCACAACATTGTAAAACAAAGCAAAGCAAAACAAAACATTGTGAGACGTTTTACTAGCTTAGATTAATGCAGCTAAACATCAGCAGGGCCAAGGGCTCTCATAAATGCAGCAATTCTAGGTGGTCTCTTCAATATCACACTCCTTATTTGTGTGTCTCATGCCAGCTTTAGATCCCCAAACACTCCCACACACTTAGACCACAACTACTTATTGAGCATAAATATTTAGTGCCCCTCCAAGCTTCCAAGCATCCAGTGAATAACACTATTGTTTTATTAATGGCATTGAACATCTCTCTCTCCCTCTCCCTCTCTCTCTCTCTCTCTCTCTCTGTATGTGTGTGTGTGTGTGCATGCACATGTGCTTGCATGTCATGTGGGTGTGTATGTACAGTGTGTGTGTGGTGTGCTGTGTGTGCATCCAGGTTTTCATATGTTTGAGTGTTTATATGCATTCGTAGGCCACAAAGCCGATTTCCAGAATCATGCTTGATGGCTTTTCCACATTATTCATTGAGGCAGAGTCTCTACAGAGTTCTTCACTATGTCTAGTCTCTAACCAGCCCAATCCAGGGTTCCTGTCTCAACTTTCCAAGGCTGGAATTACAGACTGATGGACACCTCCAATGTTCAATTGGCATTTATGTGGGTCCTGGGGACCCACTCTGGTTTTCATACTGAAGCACTCTTAACTACTGAGCCATCTCCTCAGCCCCTCATCTGCTTTTGCCTCTGCCTCTTCCAGTAGTTGTAAAGGCTAGACTCTTGTTGTTATTATCTTCAAATTGCTGAGACCCGGGGTTGCTAGATTTTACTGTTGGTTTTCCCTAAACCAGACTCTGTCCTTGATGTTCTGAAGATATGGAAACTATAAAGCACAGTCTTATTATCCTAGCAGCCTAAAAGGAGGAATAAGATTTACATTTCTAATTCTCTATGTTTCCTATATAGAAAGATTATTAAGAATTCGAACCTTTGGGGCTGGGGAGATAGCTTAGCAGTTAAGAGCCCAGTATGGTCCTGCAGAGAACCTGGGTTCAATTCTCAGCATGCAAATGGTACCTCACAGCTATCTGTAACTCCTGCACCAGGGGATCCAACCACCTCTTCGGGTTTCTGAAAGTACCAGACACACATGTAGTGCACAGAAATACACACAGGCAAAACACCCCTATACATAAAAAGTAAATAAACGAATGAAAACCAACAAAATAGTGTACTTTAAAAAATGCACACTGAATAAAATTAAAAACTGTTAATATGATGTGTGAAGTGATGTTAGCTTAGTCCTCTCATCTTCTAAATCCCCTATGTGTGCTTTAACTCTTCAGACACTGCAGGCTCTTTAATCCCTTTCTGCATGGATTGACCTCCACCCTTATACACTGTTCTAAAACCCACTCTATCCTTTAAGACCCCCCTTTCTGTCACATTTATCCAGAAGTGGCTTTGAAAGTCCCCTTTCTTGTCCTTTGTCCATCTCTCACAACACTGCCACAAGGCCAATTATATCTTCTTGATCTTCCCATTTTTTCCTTTGCAATAAACTGGAGTCCTGTAGATCACAGGTGTGGTTCTGGAGGGATTCAGATAGACGACCTTCTGTGACTTATTTCATTAATGTTCTTTCCTGCTGTCTCCATGGACTGTATGTCTCAAACTACTCTGAGCTCTGATGAAGCCCTGAACACCTGTCTTCTGCTCTAAGATTATCTGCACATCTGCCAGGACTAAGAGATGCTTCCAGGAACCAGCAGGATTGGGGCTTTTCAGTGTGTTCCCCATGATTATCTCATCCTCTGTGTGGGCTGCCCCTTGGATTAGAATTCCAAACAATGGCTTCCTGAGTTGTTATTTTCAAAATAGTTATGAGCATTTTTACCATCTAATCTAGACCTAAATTGGGAGGAATTTCAAGTGGAAAGACACATTGATTCTATGAGTAAATTTGTGAGTTAGTGGATATAGATCTTTGTAGGAGTTGTATTTAATCCAATTTATTATTATGTTTTGGGGACTTTGACAATGACAGATCAACAACTTAAGATTATAGCTCTTTATCTCATGTCTGTCCCCAAATATAAAAATACTGGACATGTCAATATCTATGGTGCCAACTCTTTGGGTGCATGCATTTAATGCAGAGTCACATTCCCTTTAATAACCTAGCTTTCTAACGTCTGTATATTTCAACTGACACATGTTAAGAAAGTCTTTGAATCATCAAGTTGATTAGATATAAAGGAGAAAAGGAGGTGGAAAATTGATCTAAACGTATAAGTACTTGGAAAACCTAGTGCTGTTTATCTAGCCACAGTATACACAGATACCCGGTGAACTGGTCATAAGGCATCTTGGTAAACCACATACAGAGCTTCCAGAAAATGTACAATTCTGATTTGTGTTATATGGTCTAATTGTTTCCTTGTAAATGCTTGGTGAGTATAGGAGGGAGGGACAGAGACATTAAACAATATGATAAAGATGAAGGGAAATGAGTGTTCATGAATAGAGAGATAAACAAGGAGAAAGAACCATCTCTCCATACACAGAGAGAAAACAAGAAAGATGCTGTTCTTTGTATTTACATTGCAAGAATCAGAAATTTTGTTTTCCTTAAGTACTGACTCACACAGTGTGCAGGCTTCGATGACTTTGATGCCGGGCTCTGTGAGGTCAATGGTAACAACTTAGGACTTCCTGTGACTGGGCAGGGGACAGTCTTTTCATGTGGTCTTATACAGAACACCGTGAGATCTCAGAGGAAGCCAGGGAGCCCTAAATCAAGAATAAGCTGGATGAGAGGTCTCCCAAGCAGTAGCTCATATTCTTCATGTGTAGAAACTGCAGAGAACATGGCACAGACATTTGACAGAATTCAACGAACTGCTGCATGAACAACAGAGGAGAAATCAGAAGAGTGGTATTCATTGTCAACCCCACTTGACTCTGTGTGTTTTTGTGTATGTGTGGGTTCTGTATGTTTATGTATGTGTACGGTGTATAGTTGTCCAATCCTGTGCACATGCATGGAGGTCAGAGGTCAAGGGAGACATTGGATGTCCAGCTGTATTAGTCAGCGTTTCTTAAAAGAACAAAACAATAAAATAAATGTATATAGTAACATAAGTTATTAATTCATCATAATTAAGATAGTAACAAGTTGTCTCATGCCAGAAATGCTGAGACCCTCATAGATGCTTGGTCCCTGGGGCTGGGTGCCACAGCATATGTAGTAACCCCATAGTGACTCTCTCAGACTGGAGAAACAAACTGATAGCCACAGACATTTCCAATCTGGTACCAAATCCTAGAAAGTTTCTGGAGAGTTGCTGGTTCTTAGTCAACAATGGAAGCCTGGAGATGTTAGTTCTGGTATTAATAAAGGAATCAGCAGCAGCAGCAACACTGCAAATCAACTGTGCAGAAAGGGGAGGCAGGCAGAGCAAAGGAGGAATCTCCTTCTTTTTGCCACACCTTCTTCTACCTGGACTCCTACCAGAAGGTGCCATCCACACTCATGGAGGATATTCCCACATCCATTAATGCAATTGAGAGCATGGGTCAGGCACATCTCCCTATGCAGGTGATTCTCATTTGTGTCACATTCACAGTGCGTGGACCACACCCAGATATTTACATGGGTGCTGGGATTCCAACTCAGATCCTCTTGCTGTACCAACAGCAAGCACTCTCACCCTCGGAGCCCCCTTTCTAGCTTCCATTGATCTCTGAGGTTGATATGATCATCACTCTACAGATTGGAATCAGAAGGACCTTTCATGTTGGGGTTCTAAAGAGCATAGCTACTCCCCAGAGCGTGAAGGATATCTGGCTCCAGAATAAATTGACATTTTGAGCACCCTCCTTCTTTTTGGCTTATTTGAAAGATTGCAATGAATTTTTTCAGGAGAATTTGGGAGGAGTAATGCATTTGTGTAGATATGTGTCTCTTTCCGACTTCAGGAACATTATTAGCATCTACTAAGGAAGATGGGAAATCATTTGATGATTGTGGTCAGGTATATCGGCTTTTGACTCCACGAAACTATCATTTTATTTTTAAATATGTTTGAACGTGAAGATACTACTGTTTGTGTTATTTTTATTCAACCCCCAAATGAAGATATTCAGAACCTTCAAACCGTTGTGAAGATTAAATATAGTGATGTGCAGTTGTCCCTTGATGTATCTGGAGAATTAGTTCAGGATGGTCAGTTGGTAGCAAAATCCATACATGCTCGAGTCCCTTGTGGAAAACCCAATAATATTTGCATGTGATTTACACAATTCTCTTGTCTTGCATGCTCTGTCCCACTTACAGATTCCTTGTAATATCTAATCTGATATAAATGCTATGTAAATAGTTGTTAAGGGTATTGTTTAGGAAAGCATGACATTAAAATATCTGCACACGTTCAGTACAGATTAGGTATTTTATTGACATACTTTCCATCCCCATTAGTTGATATAGAATCCATGGCTATAGAAGGCTGATTGCAAATAACACTCAAGACGCAGTAAGCTTTAATTATCACAGGCTCTGTGGCAGATGCAGTTACCTTTGTCTCATTTTCTCCAGACACATCTGCTGAGGTCCAAACTTCACATTTTCATGAGGATCCTTGCCCTTTTGCTCACTGGATAACACTGCTGGGCTCTCACAAGATTGTGGTATTCAGGATGGTAGAAAATTCACCTCTTCCTGTGTTTGCCAATTTTTTCTTCCAAAATCTTCTCAATCACTCTTTGGCTATGGTCAGCTAGTGGCTAATATGAACCTCTTTCCAATTTGTATATGTATTTTAGCATCATAGGTTTGGAGAAGCAAGTAGAGAGCCCCCTATGGGAATAGTGATGGGCAGTGTAAGAATGACATGGTAAACAGGGATTGCACTGTTGGACACCTGAGAACTGGAGCAGGCGCTGATAGTTATGCTGTGTTCTGTGATGGTCGGAACTCGTGTGGAAGATCTTACTAATTTCTGAGCATCACATTAAAAGATCATCATCAACAACCCAGAGTATGTTTAAACATACCACATATGTACACACACACACACACACACACACACACACACACACACACACGAGATAGTCTAGCCAAGAACCTCACAAACAGGTATCTAAGGAGGACTGGAAGAGATGAAAAGATATGGCAGAAAGGATCCTCTCATTCATGGTCCTTGGTACATAGAGGAGACAACAATGAACACAATTACAAACATGTAATAATGCGCAGAGTGACACCAGGAAGCCACTGAGAGGACTCAGAAGGTCATAAGCAGCTCAGTGGGGATAAATGAGAGTGAGAGCTGTATTGGACTTAATGCTGTGAAGGGAAACTCTGAAAGAACAGGGGATTTTGTTGTCTGTTTGTTTATTGGTTTTCTTTAGGGTCTAGAACAGAGCTTGGGCACTTAGCTTTTAATAAATATTTACTGAATGCATGAGTAATGATTTGCCAACTAGTTAGAGCTGCTTTAAAATTGACTGGTTTACCTTAGGGAGTAATGAGTCCTTCATGCCTGGAATTAACCAGACACGATCTTTGGTGAGATGTGATACAACACACTCCAACATGGAGTGGAAGCTTGACTAGGTGACCTTCAAGGTCTATGCCAACCTCGAGATTTAATTATTAAATAAATCACAGACGGGACCAGTCCCCAGAAAACAATCACAAGCTTGATGCCCTTCCAAGCAGTCTCTTGACAATTCATTTATCCCCTAACACCCCATCCCCCCCCCCCCCTCTGAGTGTTGATTCTAATGAACCCTTGGATTGCAGAGGGATTTCTTCATTAATTGAATGATTGTGGTGACCTCCCGCTGATCTGGCAAGGGCACAGCTTTCAGCTCATACTTCTATCAGTTTTTAAGAGTGTCCAGGATAGAGTCTGGCAGGCATCAAGCACAGAGAAGGATACAGTTTCCACTGGGAATCCAGGCTTGAGGCATCCCTCCTCCTGCTTCCTATCACCCTTCCCATCACAGCTGGTACAAGTCCCAAAGTTCTGGCCTCTCCCGCTTGGCTCCTGGTCCACACATCCCGCCCCCATACTCTTTTTATACAAGCCGGAACCGAATTCCCTCAGCCCCTAACTGGTGTGTAGACTCAGAACATAAACACGATCCCTGGCATTAATCACAGTTAATAGAAACCAGAGATGAGCTGTCACGGACTTGGCTGGCCTGTTGCTGAGTCAATGCAACCTTTTAAAAACACACCAAGAAATATACACACGGGCTGGGAACAGAGCATGAAAGAAATTCCAAGGAATATTTCCCTTCTTTTTTTCTGCTTTTCTTCTTTTAATTATGCAGGAATCCACTCAACAGAAAAACATAAAGAATTAAAAATAGATTCAGACTTCTGAAGAGCTGCAGTAGAAGAGTACATGGAGAAGAAAGCATCTTTTTATTACAGGCCGTTCTTATAACAAGAGGTTTAACTATTTCAATATGAAAAATATGCATGGTCCATCTGGGGGCTAGTTCATCGGTGTAGTTGCTGTTCTCAGCAGCCATGTGGCTGGCACAGCTTGTTAAACTTGTAATGTTGGCTTAGAGTTCAAAATTAACTGAGTTCCTTTATGATTTCTGAGCCATTGGTAGTTTGTCTTATTCCTAAATTTAATTAGCTCACCTGCACGAAGAGAATAAGAATATTAGTACACCGGATTGTAATGAAGATTTAATGACATAATCATTTATCCAGTCCAGACACTGAGATAAACACGATATATGATAAAGGTTCATTGAGTCTAGATCTGGTTATGCAACTGACAACATCCAAGACCAAAAACCCAATAGCCGTTGAAGTGTATGTATGTATTTGTGTGTGCATATATAAAACTTTAGCCAAGTATATACATTATGCTAAATGTACATTTTTATGGTGGCATCTTACACTGACTCAGTGCTATTTGCAATGTACAAAGTCTTTTTGCTCTGGTCTGTGCAAACACACCTTTGCTGTTAGAACCAGTCTTTGTACAGCGAAACACACACACACACACACACACACACACAGTATAGCATGCAGTTTCAATTTAGTTGACTCAATTTAAACATGATGAGAAATACGTGAAAATTAGAGGCAACTTATCTCTATCTAGGCATCCATCAACGTGAGTTCTGTTATCATCCTGCTAGTCCTTAATTATTTATACAGTTTCTACTCAATATCCTGGTCTAATGACTTCATGGATTATTATGTATTTCCTTGTGAGATACAGCAAGTATTTCCATTGCTTAGCTAGTATGAATAGAGCAAAAGCTAATTAATTTTTCTGATAGCATCCAGGGTCTGCTTTGGACTGACACGCGAAGTAACACAGAGTTTTGTTGCTTCGGTTACAATGCCTTTGCTAGAACGGAGCTGGGTTTGCCAGACACTCTCTGCTAAACCTTGAACACAGGCTGTGTGTGAAAATGGCTCAGTGTGTGTTGAATGTTAAATGTGAGACATGGTCCATGTGGTTAGGATAACCATTTTAATAGCTCACTGTTCAAAGAAGAAACCTTCTGACTAGAAGAGGGGACACTGCAATAAATATTCTGCAGGAATATGTATAAATAGGTCTGGTGAAAAATCCAAGACACATGTCTTCCTAACGGAGGCAAGCTGCTCTGGGAGCTATCTGGTATCTTTAAATATCAGGGAGCTAGTTCTTCCCAAGTGCTCTTCTGGCTTTGAACTTGCTGCCTAGGGTCTTTTGTGAATTCTTTTTTGTTTATTTGCTTGCTTGCTTTGAGGCAAGTTCCCATTCTATATCCTTAGTTGGCGTGGAACTTACCATGTAGATCAGGTTGGCCTTGAACTCATGGAGATTCACCTGCTTCTGCCTTTCTAGTGCTGGAATTAATAGCATGTGCCATTGGGCCTGGCTTTTTTCAGGGATTCTTAGCTTTGATTCATGGAAATGACATCATTTGGAGTCAACTAATCAAATTTAGGTATATACTGCATTCAGTGGTCCACGTGCAGAGGCAAGGTTTGAATATAATCAGCATTGATTGCCAAATGATTTTTATCTTCCCACTCTATATAGACCAGAGTTGTTTGAAGCCACACAGATAATCATGTAAAACATTTCTTAAAAGTTCTCATACATGGCAAACTTTTCTTAGGTAAACACAGCTATTTCTTTAACAGTGGTTTTTGAAGAAAACAATTTGAAAGTTTTGGATCAAATTTCTTGTGCTACTCCCAACTTTAATATCCAGTTTAGGCCTTTGGTGACAGTTTTCATGGTGGTTTGTCACACTACAGGTCCTTGTGCATGCTCCAGAAAACTGCTTAATATGGCATCGTTATGATAAAATGGAAAGAAAAGATCTGTGAAATAGTAGGAGTTTTTGTTTGTGTGTGTGCATGTACAGAAGTGTGCATTGGTGTGTGTGTCTGTGTGTGTGTCTCTGTGTGTGTGTGTTATTACCCCAAAATTTCCCTTTATATCTCTTGGTTTGGCTTCAGAATTTTCCCTGTAGGTTTTTACTTCTCTTAGGGATTTATCTATGAGTGGGATTGCTGGATTGTTTCACAAATGTACTTAAACTTCTGAAGAACGTGTATACCCTTCCAAATTACTTGCCCCATTTTGTATTCCCATTAATGATGGATGATAGCTACAGTTTCTCTACCCCCTCACCAAAACACAGCATCTGAATTTCTTTTTGCAGTATCCATGTGGGAAGGAAGCAGTATCTCACTATGGTTTTGTTTATATCCACTTCCCTGATTATTCCTGAAATTAGTCTTATAAACATATGATTACTTATCCTGATTGTTTTCCAAGATGCTAGAATATCACGATTATGTTGAGCATTCATAACCAGCAGACTGTGTGAGAAATGAACAAAGAAAACCACAGGGAAAGTCCAGCCAATGGAGAAAAACGTGAGTGACTAGCAGAGTCTGTGACAACACAGGGAGCTGCATGTCCCTGCTGAGTTCAAATTGAGTGTAAGCATTTGTTCTCTCTAGACCTGAGCTTCTGCTCCCAGCTGGCTGCTGTCCATCAGTGGTCACCACATTAACAGACTGTGCCCAGCCTGACACCTCCATCCTTCCCCCAAGGATTTGTTTGTCTAATGGTTCTTCACTAACACGACAGAGAGACTCACATCTCTCTTGAAAGGATATCCATTTTTATGCCATTTACTAGTTGTGACCTTGGTGTCTGTCTCATATGGCCTTTTACTCTATCAAACGGATTGTGTTAAAACTGAATTTGAGAACAAAAGGCAAGCCTGAGAAAAATATGTCACTTTGCAAGGTTTTGAAATATACTATTTTGAATAAATAATATGTCAGTGAAAAGAAATGATAGGACTAGGCACACAGAGAGTATGTGTTCTTGCTGGCCTGATTTGAGTAACTAGCCCACCCCCTGAGCTCTCAACTGGAATTACCAGTGATGATAATTACTTTTGGAAACATGCTTGCCTGAACTCAGGATCTGATGATACAATTTGGTCATTGTCTAGACACTGATTTTTGCTTTGTTGCTGCTTTTTGACTAAGTTCCACCATGACCCATGTTGTTAGAATCTAGAAGAGATATGAAAGAAAAGGGCCATCGATCAATGTGAAGTTGTGCATATTTGGTTTGCAACATTACAGTTCCTATGCATACTGCCTTGTGGGAGTTGGTGAACTGATAGAGTGGTCAGGTGCTTCTAGTGAGAGGGAATAAATAAATAATATGTCCTTTTCCGAATACCTATTTGATAAACTCAAACTCCTATCTGTATGCAAAGCCCCTGGTCAACTCCATGTGTACTTCTTTATCTTCATCTTTTCATGTTTAACCACGTGATGACTTGTGTATTTATGACACAAACATCTCCAAAGAAAGAAAGGCAAAGGGAAATGAGGAGATCAGTAAGAGGGGTTTATAATGATGTGCACACTACCATCTGCCCTGTGTAAACTAGAGACCTGTATAGCTTGTCTGACTCTGAAGTCTTGAGACTTTGGGTGGAAATGAGAGAGGGAGTCCCTAATCAAGTCTCAATGTCCAAAGCCCTGAGCATTTGGGAATCTGATCTCCATGCACAGGAGGAATTGAATACTCCAGCAGTGAAGGAGAGAGTGATTGGTACTTTCTTTGCCTTTTCATTCTATGGAAGCCCTCAGTGGACGAGATGATTCCTGGATCCATTGGTGAGGGTAGATATTCTTCAGCCTACTGAATCATGTGCCAGTCTTCTCCAGAAACACTCTCACACACAGAAATAATAAGACAGGCATATCCAGAAATAACTTTACTGGCTATTAACCCAGACAACTTGACACATCAAATCAGCTATGTAGGGAACCTGACATTCCTCTGCATGCTCATTTCTTCTTTTTGTCATTGCATCTGCTGGTTCCTTTGTCTGGGAAAACTTTCTTCTTCATTTTGTCCATCTACGAAGTCACTACTTAAAAAAAAAAGTTTAATAGTGTGTATTACATTTTTACATTTTTATTTTATTCTTTGATAATTTAATCTGTGTGTATACTGAGTTTGAGGCATTTTCATCCTCTTATTACCCATCTCTCTCCCTGCCTCTCCCGTGGCAACTCTTTTCTTCAACTATCCCTCTTTTATTTTGTTCTATCTCTCTTTTTCATTTAAACTCATAGTTCTTCAGTGAGGGCTGGGGCCTAGTAAGCTCTTCAATGAGGGATGGGGCCTATTTAGCTCTTTAGTGAGGAGTGTGGCCTATTAAGCTCTTCAGTGAGGGGTGGGGCCTATTTAGCTCTTTAGTGAGCAGTGTGGCCTATTTAGCTCTTCAGTGAGGGGTGGGGCCTCATAAGTTCCTCTCCCATGCATGGTGAAATGGTCACGGCTGGAACCATGTGTAAGTCTTTTGCAGATAACTGTAGTTGCAGTGAGTTCATGACTACAATGGCGTAATGCCCTGAAGACATTTTTGTAGCAATTCTCCCCAACTTCTGGTTCTCACAGTCTTTAGATTGCCTCTTCTACACTGTTCTCTGAGCCTTGTGGTAGGAAAGAGTGATAGAGATTCTCCATTTAGAGCAAGGGTTCCACAGTCATTGATACTCCACGCTCTGTGAATTGTTGAGTTTCTGTATTAACCACTGCCCCCTGTGAAACAGAGCATCTCTGATAAAGTTTTATAGCAGCACTAACCTCAGAACATGGCCAGAAGTGGCATCCAAACACTTTCTGCCCTCTTTTTCTACTTCTTTTAATTTACTTATTTTTCCATCTATTTTTCTTTTATTGAAAACAGATTCGTTTCCCATACAATGTATTCTGATTATGGTTCCCCATCTCCCAACTCCTCCCTAGTTTCTTCCCACCCTGTCTTGCCTCTGGATCCACACCCTTTCTGTCTCTCTTTAGAAAACAAACAGGCACCTAAGAAATAATAATAAAATAAGATAAATCAAAAACAAACAAGTCAGATTAGGACTAAACAAACTAAAAGAAGAAAGGGAGCCAAAGGAAAACCATGAGAAACACAAACACAGAGACATACTAGTTCACAAACATAGAAACCCATGAAAACACAAAGCTCGAAACCATGACATACACTCAAAGAACCTGTAAGGTTAGGAAAAGAAAGTCTTGACACAATATTAGAGACCAAGTACCTGTAAAGATGCTGTTGAGTTTGTTTTCTGTCAGCCATCTTCTTCTGGGCAGGGGTTCAGAAGAACCCTTAAGAGTGGTTTGTTTCCCCAGTGAGACTCCATTGGAGAAAACTACTTTTTAATGCTAATTCCTCAAGATTCAGATCAGTAGTCTTTTCTATGAAGGCTTCTCAAGCTTTTGACAATCCTCTTTTTCCTGACCAGATCTCCTCCTCAACTGTATCTGTTATACCTTGACCCCAATAGGCCTTTTCCTTCACACTTGTTGAATACCCGATACGTTTTATACTGTGCTAGGCTTCCAAACAATTGTAACATATCCCATTCCCTCCTTAACTTTCTGATGGAGCAGAAGAGAAAGAAAAATGTGCAGAAAATTGCAATCAATATGAAATCTTTGGGATTGAGAGATTCACTGGGATGGGGTAGCAGAAGAGTCATAGAGAGGGAGATATGATTGTTGGCTTTTGAGTTAATTGATGCCTGAGAGTCTCAAAGGATGGGTAAGAGCTGAATGGGAGGAGAGGGCAGAATAGCAGGCTTCTATCAAAAGCAGAAAGTGAAGATATAACTTGTTGGTAAGAGAAAGGGTTGACAATTTAGGAGATTGTGAGTTGCTAAGATGATTGTAGAACTTAATGTACATGCACAGAGAAGGGTCCCTGTGATGTGAGCAGAAGCCTTAGGGGTCCTCTAGTCTCCAACCCAGAACAATTCTCCCTTGCTCCCCTTGTCCTCTCCTGTGCTCAGGAAAAGAGACTGTTTAATTTGGGTTTATATTTCAGTGTTTAATGCAGGATGAATTTTGGCAGGCATTCTAAAACTGCTCACTGAATGAGTGAGTGAATGAATGAATCAGTGAGTGAGAGACAAGCAACAATGGACTGGTATCACAAATTGGCTGTAAACCATCTATGAAGAAGAAACAAGGATTTCCACAAAGCATTTGGTTCACTTTGAAAGAGGATGTTAATTTCATTCTCTTTTACCCCCACCATTTCATCCATTTTATTGCCATATATTTCCTCAAAAGAAGGTCTGGCTAATATCAAAACAAAGCAGACGGCTCTGGTTTTAATTACCTCTCTCAAGGCCACACTGGCTAGGCAAATGCTGCCTGGATCCCACTTGAACCATGATCAGAAACATGCTGTCTGCTTCCCTTGTAAGGTCTGACTGGTGTGTATGAAGCTTATATTGATAAGGGTTGAGTTGGGGGCTTTATCTTTTAATAGGGGTGATAAGATTCTAATGCCTCCACCCTCCACTATCTGCATGCTGATGGTGGGAACAGTCAACAAAGTGATGTGCAGGCGGCAGTGGTGGGGCCCTGGGTTAACCTCAGAGAAACACAAATATGAGTGGGTGGAGAGGTTGCTCTCCATGAGAATCTGTCTCCTTCTCTTTCACAGCCTGGCCCACACTATTGGGCCCTTTGCCAGCAAGCAGAGCTTTGGATTATTTTTCCATTGGTCAGAGGAAGTTTTCTCTTCTCTCTCTCTCTCTCTCTCTCTCTCTCTCTCTCTCTCATGAACGGGGAGAAAACATTTCATTTTAACAGAGAACTACTTTTGGAATTTTATTTTACTAAAATGACAAATGACTCAAATTCCTAGGATGCGTTAGAGGAATGGTCAGAGCCTGAGCCATTGAAGGTGCTGAAACCTTGCAGACATGGCAGTTGCATGTCTCTTGAAGTAACCACACCTTTCTGAGCCTAGGTTTTCTTGAAAAGTATATGATACTTATTTACTTCAGGTAAATAAAATATACTTCAGTATCTTTACTTATTTACCTGACAAGGTAAATAAGATGAAATGCATGTAAAGAAAATGTAAGTATTCCATAGACACTCAATGTTTCTTATTTTTCTTCATATGCCCTTGAATTTAAACAAAGAACCATCTCATCTTCCCACGTCTTCTGTATATTTGGGGATAAAGATGTGAGTACAAGTCTCGTATGCCCAAGGGAAAGCTTTACATATACAATGCCACATCCCACCCATTGATGCCTTTCCCTCCACAGACTAAATATTTATTAAGTATATACTTGTGCTTGAAGCTGCCCGAGACTTCAGTTTACAGTTGGATCAGAGATGCTTGCTGACATCTATCCTCAGGAAACTTATCTTAATACAGCAAAAGAACATTATACACAGGGCTAGTAAATACTACCAGACACTGTATGTGTGTGTGTGTGTGTGTGTGTGTGTGTGTGTGTGTGTGTATACATATAATAAGACATTTTGAGAGGAAGAGAAATGCAAGGACTAGAGATAGAAAACAAAATTTTTAATTATTTTGGGTCAGGTGGGGAGTCATGTAATGAGCAAACCTGTCTACCTAACTTCTTCTCTTATAGGTTTTGGCTTGAGCCAAGGTTTGGATTTTATAGAAAGCTAGCTATTTCCCTTCTTAATACAGCTCATATGTTGTTGCCTCTCTGTTTCTGGGTCAAGTTATTTCTCCTGGCTATAATTTTATTATCTAATGGAGAAATGTTCTTCATATTTTCCAGACCAAACTGAAATCTCAGTTTCCTTACTATGAACAATCCCTCCTCTCTGTGTTATATCATAGATACAAGATACAAGATAATTTAGGACCCAGTAAATTAAATTAACGTTTTAAATTGTTTTGGAGATAATTTCTCTAAGAAATATGCCACCAAATATGCTCCAAACTGGCCTGGTCTAGGGACCAATCTACCATTACTTGTCAACCAATTCTTCCTGTCCCCATCTTCTCCAGATTCTGTTTGCATCAGGACCAGCAAGCAAGAACTTCTGCAGAAAGTGAAGACTGATGCTGACCACTTTTCCTTTACATCAGGCCCACTAATAGAAGTCAAAGAACACTGTGTTCTGAGAACCAGGAGTACCTGTGATTAATATTTCACATATCAGTGGGACAGATGAGGACACACACAGTTACTAAAGGACTCAGCTGTTAACGTGTAGATGCCAGTGTCCTCTGTCTGTTTGAGAGAGCTGTGAAAATGGGAATGGCACTCATTGTGCACCAGCACAATGCTGAACCAAAGGCCCCATGGCAGGAAAGCAAGACACAACCAAACAGCAAGGCAATCATTTTGTGAAATCATTCACGTTTCCATTTTAATCTTCTCACATTCATGTGCTGACTTATAATGTTCTGATGAGACCAAGACCTCAGGCAAGACTCCACAGATACCCTTTACCTGCTGCTGTGTACAAGGGAAGGCAAACAACCTCTGAGATCTCAGTAGTCACCATCTGATCCAAAACCACTCACAGAGGTAAGACCTTAGGAGTTTAACTAGTGAAAGTCTCAAAATACATTAAAAACCAGTGAATCCAAAAGAACATTAAATCACAACTGGGAGCTTGGGGTGTTTAAGGTTTAGAGAGAATGTTCAGGAGACAAGTGCTTTCTGGAAGCTCATGGCTTTCATTCCTATTCAGTTTGGATGTATCTCTCCCATGACCTGGTTTGTTTGCTCTAGACAAGAGACTATGTGGAATGATAGTCCAGCCAGAGGAAGGCAGAGCCCACACCTAGCCCAATGTCTGCTGTGTCCTGTCACCGCTGGCCTTGATTGCATCCTATGCCAAGAAGAGATCTCTTGATATTTATATAATTTGTCAGGAAGGGAACAGTTTTTCTTTCTTTTTTTTTTTTTTTAACTTGGAGGCAGCACCAAAGGGCATCAGGATCCCTGCACAGCTGCTTGCTACCATGTGGATGACTGAGTTCATAGTGTTTTCTTTGCCTCTTGCCCCCAAATCAAATGGAAACTCTCTG
The DNA here is from genome assembly GCA_019843965.1 of Rhynchomys soricoides. Classification (NCBI taxonomy): domain Eukaryota; kingdom Metazoa; phylum Chordata; class Mammalia; order Rodentia; family Muridae; genus Rhynchomys; species Rhynchomys soricoides. The sequence continues at coordinate 3,221,775 of JADRCH010000146.1, forward strand.
GCAAGGATAAAAACACATGGTTTTCCCCACTGCACCCCCACCTTTCTTTTATCAGAGGAAACAGTGGAAATCCAGACTGCTGGGCCAGGCTGTTGGCACCTGAAATTCTCTCCCTCCTCATATCTACTATCTCAGCAACAAGGACACAGAGAGAACACAAATCTAATCAGCCTTCTCCTCAGGACGAGCAAGCTGGATTGTATGTTACCTCCTCTTTGGGAACAGGATCTGGGCAGTTGAAAGAATTCAGCTTCATCATAAATGAAAGAAGAATGGAAGCCATACTCTGGTGGTCATTTCTAAATCAAGTTGGCTTTTGTTTGACTATGAACTTAAAGGAAGGGGAAGTGAGTGCCACCCCAACGTTGGCAACAGGGTGTTGTTTTCCAGAACCAGGTCTGATTAACTTCCGAGAACTTCCGGAACTCAGGCCAGTCACATTTTCTAAGTTGCACTTCACGTACTTGTGATCCCGGATTTCCTTGGCCAAATGACCGGTGGTGTATTTCTAGGGTTTCCCCGGGGCTTCTTTCTAGGGGGTGTACTTTGGGGGCATGTAAATCATATACAGCTCATAGGCCTCAAGTGTGACCAAGGTACTGCTCTTTACTTGCAGGCTGCAAGATGGAGCCGAAAGTTGGGATCACAGAGACAGGGCAGCAGCAGGTAGAAGTGGGGTGCTTTCTCCTCACCCTTCTTTGCTCTGCTGAAGATTCATGGGAGGCTGAGAATTTTGTTTCATTTTGGACCTTCAAGCTTGTCATGAAGGCAGATAACAGGACATATATTGGTCGATGTATGTAGTGTGCGATGTTAACTTTTTACCCTAGGCCTCCATGTGTTAGTGGAGACCCTGGGGAGAATATGCATTTGTAACTTTGGGCTGATGAGTGAAGTCAGTAAGAATAAATTCAGGAGTCCCTCCTTCTCCACACGTGACTTTTGAACGTTTTAGTTACTTACAACCAAGCAAGATCCAAAACTATTAAATGGAAAATCTCAGAAGTAAACAATGAGTTCATATATTTTAAATAACTTCTATCATAGTCAATTGCTATTATTGTCCTATTTTATTATTAGTTGTTATTGTTAGTATGCCTAATTTATAAATTAAACATTTTTTAATATGGAGGTGCAACAAAATAGAATACATAGGGACTTTGGCACCACCCAGAGTGGTAGCCATTTCAATATACACCTCATAAACAAGGTTTTCTACTTGATGTAGCTCAACTTGGGGAGTTATAGAGAATAGGAAGGAAGTCTCCTGTAGTGGAAAGTACCCAAGATTTGGAGCAAAAGAGATCTGGATTCTAGATATGTTTATTAAGCATTTGTAGTGTATATGACTTAGGACTAGATCCTAAGGTAGAAAAAAATACAGACAAAAATCTACAGAAAACTTGGAATGGGGAAACAGATAGTCACACAAGAAAAGACAGCAACACAGTGTGTTCAAAGGTGCTTCGGCCAGTATTCTAACAAATAAGGAGGGTTCTCGGCAGTAAAGAAAAACTCGTCTGAGCAAAAGAAGTTCACAAAGGTGCCGCAGAGATGGTTTTGCGTGGGTATTTCACCTGTGTTCTGTAGTGGTTCGACAAGGGGATCAGAGCAGCCCTAGGGAGAAGGAAGTATGCCTACAGGTGGAAGCATAAGACCTAACCTTCATTTGATAATTCACTTTGTTACTTGATAGTTTAGTGACTTTGGAGTAAATTACTTAATCTCTCTTAACCTCAATTTCCTCTTCTTTATAATAGCGGACATAACATAGTAATTACGAGACAGTACTTTCGAAATACATGTTTTAAACACTAAGGTTCCACATTCAGATCCCTCTAAATCCCAGCCAGGGAGTACTCTGCTGATTTTGGCATGGGAGCTAGGGTGTCTCCTGGGGGCCCTGAGAATCAACAGTCACATCTGGCTTTAAAAAAAAAAAAAAAAGGAACACTGAGTTCAGGGTGGGCCAGACCAGGAATGGCTGTGTGGGTTGGTTTAAGGAAGAGAGTCAGAAAAGAAAGGGCTTTAGGCGCTTCAGAGATATCCTCATGTTTCTTAGCAGTCAGCTAATGCCTTTCTACTGCCCAGAGGCGAAACTTAGTCTGGGGCCCGTGATCTTGCTAGTCTAGTGATGGGATCATCTGGGTCTGAGGTCAGGCTGTTTTGGTTCCCCTAGCAGATCCACCAGGCCCCCGAAGCAGCCTTTACAATCATCTGCATAAGGGAGCCTGTGACTCTGAGTTCTTTGATTAGCACTGGGGTGACTGATTAATCTGCAACCTCAGGACAAAGAGTGTGTCTTACATAACCCAAGTCTCTGGGACCTGGCATGGGTAATGAGCATGGTATCTGTGTGTCAAGTGGATGAGTTATGGGAAGGGTCACTCCCCCAGGCTGGACAGGGTGCGTTCCTTTCCCTGTTCACTTAGAAGGACAAAGTGTTTTGTGTGCTCTGGGAAGCTCTCCATGCTTGTGGCTGTCCAGCTTTAATTGTTGAGTGCCAGTCCCAGTCAAGACACATTAACAACAGAACATCGTACTCGGGTCATCTCCTTCAGGGCAGACCCCATGTCCCCCCGGATATTGACAGCTTCTGTTTCGCATCTGTTTTTACTTCTGCACGGGTCTTCTGGGTCACTGCCTTGGCCCAGGGTTCTCCCCTTTCACCTTGTTCCCACTCCGGGTCAGGGCAGAGAAACCTCCTTTCTTTTTCCCACCCCCATTCCAGGCCTCTCTCTGAAGCTTGGCCAGACCCCAAGAACCTTGCTCTGCCCCTGCCCAGCTTCCACCAGCCTGGCTTACTCTTGTCATTCTCAAGTGACAGTTGACCACTCACGTGTGCTTATCCTGACCTCTGGGTCTTGGAATGTTAGCGCACACATGTAGCAAAAGACCTTAACCTGCTAGATGCATTAGCTCTTCAAATTGGCAGAGGCCAGAGAAGCTTCCTGACATTAACACTATCAGCTGCACTTTCTCTCCATGGTCAACTCTGCTCTCCAAACTCAACCATTTGGGTCAGAGTTGATGGGACAGTTTGGTTTGTTTATAGCAAAAGAGATAGAGTACAGTTTTCTTCCTCTTCATTCCTGAGAAGCCTATATTTGAGACCAAAGCAACCTTCATCCCAAATAACTGCTATTAAACAACAGCAACAGCAACTGGGAAAAAATGCATATCGGCACGGCACTCACCTTTAGACACAGGAAGTAGATCTCTTGGTCTGATGGCGAACTCCAGGCCAGCCAGAAGTCTGTATCGAAAAACAACAATAAAATTAACAACAAAGAAGTTCTGAGTGGATAGGTCAGGGACTCCGCTGTGGTTCTATTAGAGGTCATGAAGGAAGTATTTCAGGACTAAAGGATGTGCTCTTTCATTTTTGAAGTAATGCACATGAGACCCTAGCACACATGGAAGTAATGGTTACAAGCTAAACTGTGAAACATAGGAACACTGCCACAGAAGGCCAGAAGTGAGAGGTGGCTGCCACACACACTCCAGGAGGCTATTCAAAGGAGATGGCATTAGGTCTGGGCAGCAACAGTGGAAGAATTGTGTTAGTATGTGCCTTCCTGTCCTCAGTATCCAGTCTCACAGATGGTGAATATGTATTTTGTATGAATTAATGCACCATAAGAGAGAGGGGTGAAATGGGAAATACGAATGGGGAAGGAGTGGGATTTACTTGTGACTCACAAGACAGGCAAGGCAGGCATGAAGGCTGGGGCTTTAAAGAGGGAAAATATCCAGTCTGTGGCCACTCATGCTGTCTGTTGTAGCTGGCAGGGCCTGTCAGGGCAGAGTGTGCTGAACTCGGATCACTTTTCACTGTTTGAGCTGTTTTTCTCATTCTGGGGCCTATGGGAAAATACTGCCAGTATCACAGAGATCAAAAACACAGTGCTGTAGATAAGAAAGGGAGGGTATTACTGCAGGTAGGCAGTAAGGGTCACTGAGATAGGTTTCTGGTTCACAGTGAAGCTAAACAGCTCCAATATCCACAGCAGAACCCAAATCCAAACGAGGCTATAAAATGAGAGGGAGGGGCAGTGGGGAAGGAACTGTGTGCCTGCCCCATGCTCACAAATGCAGCTGGGCCAGCAGCACAGTCAGTGTGATAGTCAGCATGGTGGTCAGTGTAGCGGACAGAACAGACCTGTTTCAGTATTATTACGAGTGCTCTAGTATTTGTGAAAGTCTGTGGAGAATTCATCCCACTATGTGAGGTCTAGTATATTATCAACCTCAGACTATATATATTATTTCATGAGTCTGTAGCTGTATTTGTTTATATCATGAACTTTATTGTCCATTATGTACTAAGCACATGTATTCTTGTGTATTAACATACATCATGACTATGGGAAAGATGCATATAATTATGTATATGTATGGATATGTATGTGGTTCACTGTGTGTTCCTGGACTCTGGTCTTCAGGAGCAAATCTTTATTCAAAAGCAACTAACAAGGAAGTAAGGAAAGAGCGTATTGTACCCATACCAGCTCACAATCTATAATTCCAATGCCACTGGGCCAACCATATTCAAATCACCACACCTGGTTGGGCTACTTTCAAGAAGACTGATTTTCTCAGAGTAAGTCTGAGTACCCTGGAGCAGAAGTACCATGCTATGGAGAGAGTGGTTCAGGCCTACAGAAGAAGATCCATTGCTGTTGGACTAGTGAGTCCACACACTGAGAAGCAAAGGAGGTGAAGAGGTAGGTTGGGTAGCAGGGAACCCTTAAGACGTATGAGCTGGATGTGGTGGTGCACCCTTGTAAGCCTAGCTTTGTGGAGGCTGATGCAGGCAGATGATGCACTTCAGACCAGCCTGGGATTTCATGGTGAAATTCTATCTTGAAGTTAAAAGAGTATCTGGGTTTCAAGCCAGCCCCCCATCCTTAGCAGCAATGAGCTTAGATTAGTTAAACCCTTTACACCCTGGTCTTCTCTCTATAAAATAAAGATCCTAAGATCTCCTGTGTTGCTAAATTTGATCATTACACAAGTATGACATTCCAAAACACATGGAGGGAGAAAACTAGAAGCATTTAGCTCTGTGTCCTTTGAGAAATTGTGATTAGGTAATGAGTGGACTGAGTGGAGAAGGAGCCATGCAGCATGGATAGAACAGGACTTCACATTCAAAAATCAGAATTGGGAGGGACCAAAGAAATCCAGACCTATTTGCTGACAGACAAGCAAGCTTGAGTCCCAGATCCTCCTCGAAGGAGCTTTGCTTTATGTGGCAGGGAGCTGCTTTACTGGTTTGTTTTTCACATGATTGACAGCTATGTCTCTCAATATCCATTCTGTGTGTGCACACAGCACATATGGGTAGCACATTTCTGCAGTGCTTTGAGGCATAGAAAGATATCACTTCTAACTTTTCTGCACGAGTCACTGTCTGTTTAGTATGATCTGGTTGTTGTTGTGCGTGTAAAGTTGTAAAACAATAGAGTCTCAGATTTCCAGTCTAGAGTGGTTTATATTTGGTTGTGTAGCAAATGCCTTTTGGGGTAAGTTTCTGGTCTTTTTCATTTCCTTTCTCTTCTGTGTCTCTACTTGTTCAGGTGTGGGAGACTGTTTATATGATGTCCAGGTCATGGGAAAGTCAAATCTCTCTGATGGCCTTAGTTCTTGCTGTTCCGATCCATGATGAGGGGTAGTTGGTTTGACTGAGGGCCACTGAGGCAGGTTTTGTCGTTTTCTGTGTCCTAGCTCCCATGGCTAAGTCTATGGTCCTCCCTATCTATTCTGATAGAGGTATTCTAGAGTTAGGGGTCAGCCATCCCCATTACTCTACTTCTTGTCTGTTTTCCAAAAACCTATGAGGCTTGGGTTTCTCAAATCCCACACACATTCTGCAGAGTCAGCACCCAGCCTCAGCACCCAGCTTCTAGACATGTGGTGTGCTTTCGAGTGTTCTTTCTCTTTTTCCCTCCTCTTCCCCTTCCTCTCCTGCTTCCCCCCCCCCCCCCCACCCCTTGCTTCTACTTCTTTCTTTTGAGCCAGTTTAGAAGTAGCCCTGATCTGATTGTCAATCTTCTTAAATAGGTTCTTGACTTGTTTAACTCCATCTTGGAATCTATCGGGACACTTGCCAATCTCCCATGAAATAGTAAGTAGGCCAGCAGCTTCTGTGATTTTGGAGTCTGTCCTGCCTATCCAGGTGTTTCCTCCAGGCCTCTAATATCCTGTTCAATTCCAGAAATTATGAGTGAAAATAAGGACCGAACTTCCTTTTAAGATTATTTTTAGTTTTTGAAATTATGTAAGTATGGGAATATTTAAGTAGGTGTATGCACACATGAGTGCAGGTGCCTGTGGAGACCAGAAGAGGGCGTCATATCCCCAGAAATGAAATGCTTATAAGCTTTCTGATATGGGTGCTAGAATTGAACATGGGTCCTCTGTAAGAGCAGCAAGCTCTCTTAACTGCTGATCCATCTCTCCAAGGCCAATTGCAACTTATTTATCTTCCCTCCCTTTCTTTTCTAAAAGCAGAAAGGATATGAAACTTCTGTGGTTTTTGTTTGTTTTAAATTTATTTATTTATTTAATTATTTATTTGCCTTCTTTTCTTTCCTAAACACCTTTCTTAGAGCACAGCTTGTGTATCTTCAACTTCATTTAAAAATTTGTGTTGTTCAGGCACCGATATAGCAACAGAACCCTTTAGATGAGAAGACTTCTCCCCTGTTAAAGCTTAGCCAGCATTTAGGTTCATTGTTTTGAGAAAGACTCACCATTTCCTTTCTGAATATTAATTACAGAATCCTTTTCTCTCTTTTACTTTTCCTTCTTGCTATTAAAATCCTAACCCTCCTACAAGAAATTAAAAATAAAGTGAATGAGGAGTCAATAAAATTTTTGTGTGTAAATGTGTGTGTCTGTGTGTGTGTGTGTTCATTTTCCAGGTTACAATAACAAAATTAGGTGGGCTAAGCAGTAGACATTTATTTTCTTACCCTTCTAGAGTTTAGAAATCAAAGGTCAAGACACTAGCAAGATTGGTTTTCAACTTGGACAGTGGGGGAAGAACTTCTAGGTGGGTTGGCTTTCAATGGCTGTGTTCTCACTGCCTTGTCCTCAGAAGGTTGTTCTGCACACGCATCTGCCATCTGTGTGTTCACATTTCTTTCTCTTATGATATTGGATTAGGCTCCACCTCAGTGGCTTCATTTTAATTTAATTGATTGTATAAAGATCTTATCTTCAAACATTATGGTGTCGTGGAGGTTACTAGAAAACATGATCTGGCTTATAATGTATCTTATTAATATTTGATTAAGAATGACTCAGAAGAGGGAGGATCAAAATTCATATGCTATACAGACACACAACATTCCCCCTGAACCCGTGTACCACCTTCCCACCACACAACATACCACAGACAGACACACAAATACACATACATACACATGCATGCACACACACATTCACATACCATACCTATCTAGCTTACAAAGCTTATATTATTTGGAATAGAGATAATTAAGGTAGGTAGATATTTCTAAAATCTAGGTAGATATATTCTAAGTCATATAGATATTAAGAAAAAGAGAATTTTCACATGTGTTTCAGTGTGCCTGTGTATATTCTCAACAATAAATGATCAAAATAAACAGTGCTTACATCTATATTTTTGAAAAAAATGGCAAATAGTTTCTTTATAGAAAGTTAATTTGAAAAGAAAGCCTAGCAATATAAATGATGCCAGAACTTCCAAGAGCTTCCTAAAATAAACATGAGTGGAATATAAAAGAGGCTCGATGAGTTATATAAAGTCCATGAAAAAGATACAAAGTAAATAACTATGTAAAATTTTATATCGAAGTTAAATCTTTAGAATAAAGATAAATACCGAAATAAGTAAAGTCAAATACTAGCTACAGCAAGGATCCCTTTAAAGAAAGACTCATCGTGGGTAAATAAAAGGAAAAATGTCAATAGATTGCTAAAATCCATATTCTACTAGGATGCTTTATTTTAGTCTTGAGACAGAGTCTTAATATTTAGCCTAGAGTAACTAACCTCAAACTCAAGGTCCTCCTAGTTTAGCCTTCCAGTTCAGGGATTGCAGAGTATAACACTGTGCCCAGAACTTCAGAAATTATTTATTGATTGAAACAGGGTCTCATTATATTGTCCAGTTTGGTCTCGATGCTTAGGGTCAAGTAATTTTCCCATATTAGCTTTCTAGTAGCTGACACTATAGCTTTTTTTTTCATAAAGCCTGACTTCCATTAGCTTTTATTATTATTATTATTTTTAGAGTGAACTGCCTTATCAAATATCCATAGTGATATTTTTAAGGAAGTTATTATTATTCTTTATCTCTGCTCTAATTTTGAGAAAACTGAGATTCATGTAGCTTAAAATACATTACTTAACTCAGTAGTTAAGGAGACTTGGGAGTAAAATCTGAAAGTTTTATCTTGAGACTCTGTTCTTTATAGTATACCATACTGCTGGGATCTCTTTCCCCCTTAATTCCTCACTGGGAAGAGATATTTAGAGCAAGCCTTATGTTTTGTGTATTGTTTGCCTATTTTCTAGCCAACCGCCTGGAACCTGGTACATTGTTGATGCTCTAATAAGTACTAAAACAGCAATTGAATTAATAGTTATCCAAAGAATATAACAGATCCCATTTCTAGTAATATCTAGCATCATAAAGGAATAAAAACTATCCTTAAATACATGGTAAAATTATTCTACAAAATTCCATTTGAGGGAATGTATTTTGAGAGAGAGAGAGAGAGAGAGAGAGAGAGAGAGAGATTGAGTTGCTCTATGAAAAAGAACACAGAAAACGTAGCAATTCTATACCCAACTGAACTAATTGGATTGTTTTGGTAAAGGACTTTATTTCATTTATTCTGTGCATATATGTGGGACATATGTATATATGTCTTCACATGAGTGTCATATATATATATATATATATATATATATATATATATATATATATGCATGTAAAAGCCTGAGGTTGGCATCTGTTGTATTTCTTGATTGCTCTCCAGTTCATTTATTGAGGTATTGAGGTAGGGTCTTATGCTGAATCCTGAACGCAATCATTTGCCTAGACTGGCTCCCCAGCTTGTTTTAGCAATCCCCTGAGTCCTCCTCCTGAGTGCTAAGATTGCAGGGCTGTCATGAGAAATGAGAACCCCACCCCCATGCGTGTTTGGCAAGTACTTTACCTACTGAGCAATCTTCCTAGCCTTTCACTTACTTTTAGGGGTTTAGAAGGTTCTTTTTATTCCCACTCATTTGGGGGATGCTCTTGAAGAAGTGCCTGTCTAAAAGACATGGGATAGAATGTCTTTTAACACAAGACAGAAACTTTGTACTTAACTGACTTCTACAGAGATGTTCATTAGCTCAGCTAGCAACAGGTCTAGATTTGGAGAACTGTAAAGTTAACTCAGGTAGATCACCTATGTTTTAAGTTGTCAGTGTTTGTTGGGCACACAGTTCTTGTATTAACTTTTTTTGCATTATTTACTTACTTCTGTATGAAATTATCATCTACAGATATAGTAATGATCAGAAGAATAAAGAACATTTCTTTCATGAGTTCTTTTTTAAGGATTTCACTAGAGAGCCTTTAGGAAAAGTTCCCATATGCTTCATAGTCTAGAATACACACCCCCTCTCTTCAGCAAATCAGAAGGAATAGGAAAGACAACGTTATCATTATGACTCGACTGGCAGAGGGGTTGAATACTGCAGCAAATGCAGAGCTTTGTTGCAGAGACAGGGTAGATGTGCTGTAGTAGAGCAGGCGAGCCATGTGAGTGCCAATCATGGAGAGGAGTGAGTGAGGCCCAAAGGAATACTGCACAATTCCTCAGGGGACAGCCCTCCACTGAGCAGGACAGGGAGGCTGTGTGGGAGAAACCTAGATAAGGATGCAAAGAAGGCAAGTTAAGGCACACATTTTATATTATAATAAGAAGAATGAACTGAAGATAATAAATGCTATCTAAGAAAAATACTGTTTGCCTTCCCTATATCCAGGTCCTAGGCTAGAACATATATATGGGTATATGCAGATGGGTGTAAATGTAGGTAAAGTCTAAATATGAGGGGAGACCAAAGCAGGGTAATATTAGTTGACAAGGAAGGATGTGTTGATTCAGAGAAACATGAGCTGTGAGAGAGCACAGAAAGATCCGCAACTCCGGTTTCAACGAGCTCAGAGTTCTCCCACTCCGCCTACCATGGATATATGAGTTAAAGTAGCAAGAACCATTTTTGCATTCAAAAAGAATCAAACATATGGTATTCTTTGGATCAGTGGTCGTGAAAGGTAGTCTTTCTTTTTAATTTCATAGACCATTAGCACAACAGTGGCCAGATATGACTGGTCCCTGAATACATATGTGGTTTTAGCCTAATTAGAAAAAAAGTGATTAAATTTTTTTCATAGGGAAGGGTTTCTGTCACCTGAAAATTTTCCCTTTTTTCCCTCTGTTTAAGACTATATCAAATTTTTGTAGTGTTAAAGTATATTCACATTGCTATAGGCAAAGTATGACTTACAAGAAAAGAATTTTGATAATATGCAAAGCATCATAACATGAAAATTCTAGTTAATTCCATTGTGTACAATAATAGATATTCTTGGTTGCCTTTCAATTTCTGGACTCAGTTTAAAGGCAAAAGCTGATTATCAGATCAGCTGTAACTGCCATCAATTTTGACAGTGTGGAAGTGTCTGTGCATGGTGCTGGGATGTAGAAGGTAGGGGGAGGGACATAAACCTTTATGGTGCTATATTGATCTTGCAGGATGGTCAGTTGAGGAGACAAAAGTACTGTCTTTAGTTGATAGAAAAAAGTTAGTCTATATAAAAAATAATGATAACCATAGCAAATAATTATTGAAAGATTAAGAATAAAGGACCTAATTTTTAGTGCCAAGACTCTGGGGCTTAGGGTGAGGTTATATGACCTAAGTCTTAATCCATCATACAGAGAATTTTAAAAAATAATGCATAAAATGAACAAATTAAGAGCTACGGTACAAAGCATAATATGTCTAGATAAATACCCCAAAGAGTTGCATTTGCAGGGGGTAGGGCTATTCATTTCAATGCGTTTTCATTATTCCTTATCTCAACCATGTGCACACAAACCACTTGCTAATTAGAAAGGCATTGCAAACATGATTCATATTTACCTTCTGTTCGTCCTGATGTAGCTACATTTTGCAGTGTGCATTTTCTACATACAGTTGTATTACAAGCATTTTCGCTGATAGTGCACAGCCTTTAGGAATGTTCATTTTAAGGGCTATAAAATGTTTGGGACCTTTATTTCTGACACTCATATGCTTCTTGGGATCACTCTGGTGAATAACTGAAAAGCAGTTGCTGAAGTTTGGGTCAACACATTATGGACACATAATAAAAGTCATGGGGTTTCCCTCTGGAAAGAACTAAATCTTGTCCAGTGCCTCATTAGCACTGTGTGTTAACCAAGTTCAAAGCACGTGAAAGAACTCTGTAGAGGTCCCAGTTCACGACAGCAGCTCTGGGTGGTGCACATATACCCCGAGATCCTCGAGGCCGGAGGCTGCTCCTTCACAGTCTGGATAACATCAACCCGAGCCACCCTTTGCACTGACACTGCCCTCAAGTTCATTGGAAATGGGGCTGCCAGAAAGAGGAGGCTTCATTTGCAAAGGGAGGGCATGGTTTTAATTATCCTCTAGATCCATAAAAAGGCCGGGGAGAGGGGTAGATTTATGAGTTTCAATTCTCTTCTTTGCAATTTATAAACCAGTATTTATCAGGTGTGGGGCACATGGCAGTTCTGGAGAGTACCAGGCAGGGATCAAAAGAAGAGCATAAACCCCTTCGTTTTCAACAGTCCTAATCTCCTGCTTCTATCTATAAATGACCATGCTACCCGAATGGCTCAGAAGGGAGATTCATTCTGGCACTTTGCTGTCAGAGGCATAGGCATCAGGCAGGTGTGTGAGAAGCTGGCTCCTGTGTGCTCAGTTGACTTGCCTCCCTTTGACGTTTTCTTCAGAAGGACAGAAAACCAGCCGTGGGTATTGGATGGAGGACTTTGCATTGCCATAGTGTTAGAGAGTGTTTCTTCACAGGAAGGTGCTCTTGCTCTTTCCTATAGCTCCATAGGAATATAGACTATTGTATAGAGCATCACACTGGGGGAAGGCTGGAGAGACAGTGACAGTTTAGTTCTTCATTCCTTTGATGAAGCTGAGTTTTGTGTTCACCTGCCCATCACACTATCAGGTCATGGTAGCTTCTAATGAAAATCTTGGATCTGATTCCCTCTTTCAGACTGTGTTAGTGCTGATGTTAATGAGCAAGCAAATATTGTACATCATAGATTTGTAGACTATGAAAACAATTTTATTGTTGTGTTTTGAAAAAGACTTGCTCACTAGACAGGTTTCAGACTAACTTCAGTTTTGCCAAGAAAGTATGATATGATGTGACGTGAGGTGACATGACATGATTTTTTGACATGACATAGTGAGATGTTATGTGATGTGATGTGTGATATGCTGTGACATGACATAATGTGACATGATGTGGTGTGATGTGATGTGATGATGTTGCTGCCCTAAGTCTGGTGGACTGACAGTTGAAGATAAGGCCCTTAAGGAAGTAATTAAGAATAATTGATGTCTTGAAGGTAGAGACTCATCACACTAGACTAGCATCCTTATGAGAAAAGACACCAAGATAGTTTACTCTCTTCCTCCTATCATGGAGGACTAGTGAGAAAGAAACTAACCTTTTACCCAGCAGTGAAGACAGTTCTTATTTAAACTGCATTACTGATATATTGCTCTTGGTCTATTCTTCAGAACCATGATAAAATGGATGTTAGTGGTTTAAGCACAGCCAGTGGTTTTTCTGTCAGGGTCATTAGGATGGACTGATAGATAGGCGGGATCTCAAAAGGAATAAACGAGCATTCAAGGTTGGGAGTGGGTTGAACTGCAAAAATCCCTGAAGCTAGCAGGAATGTTTCAAGGGTGAGAGATAAAAAGGGTGTAAGGATGTAGAGAGCATTGTACAGGAGATGTTCACCAGGCCCTTGACTTCTGGGTGTGTCTCATCCTCTGGGATTGTGTCTTTCTGAGCACCATGAACATGTAGAGGGCAGACTCAGGAAACAAGAGGGCATTTGCTCCTAGGAAAGAACACAGCTTTTGCTTGCTTTCTCTGTTTCCATTTGAGAAGATACTTTACTTTCTTCTTCTTTATGCTGTTTAGAGTATGTCTACTTTGTGTTAGAGAAAGTTCCATTGTAACACTGTAAAGGGAAGAAGCTATGAGGTTGTCTAGAATGTAAGCTCCATGGAAGTAAAGGAGTCATTGTTGGTTTAACTCACAGCTGAGGCTGAGTTTCACCCAGTGTCTGGCACTCTGGAAGCACCAAGTAAGAACTTGTTGAGTGATGCGTTGAAAACGTGATCCACAGGAACACCTTGCTTGGGACACGGTTCTCAGTATCAACCATGGCCTGTGTTACTGTGGAATACATCCTCACTTCTTAGTCAAACTTCTCACCTTTCAATTAATGATATCTTACACATGCCACATGATTGCAAAGACTAATTAGCTATTCAATTTATTTTTATTACATTTCATTACCCTGTTGTAGAAAATTGAGAAATTTGAAAATTGAGTAAGTAGATGTAGACGTCAAGGAATTTAAAGTCCACTTGAAAAGTCAGAAACAATTAGATATTTATTTGGTAGTTGATAGCACACAGATATTTTGCCAGGCTAGGAATCTTATCCACTGATTAACGTTATAGAAATATAAATCTGAGCATGCTTCTGTTGTCTAAAGTTAAATATTCTTTGCTCTTTAAAACAAGAATGACAAGAAAAAAATCATAGTATTTACACCTATTCAGGTAATGTGCATAGCATGATCCGTCACATAGGTGCCACCCAGCCATAAGCAGGCTCTTGCCTCAGGTATTTTTGCTTCCTGTTAACACTTCCTGAAATTCTCTCTTCACAGAACCCTGTGATTCTAAATAACAGCTTCTCCCTTTTCTCTCTCTGCACACATGATAATTCAGGCATCTCAATTCCAAAGCAAGCTTTGCTCATTACGATGTATCCCATAGTATCCAAGGTCATTAAGATACATAGTCATTTTGCCAAATAAGTATTTGTTGAAAAAAATCATTGAAAATCCAGTTCAGTGGAGGCCCAAGTGTATTAATAAATGCACACAGCTAGATGACAAACAGCAATCAATTAATTAATTGTAAGCTTGCACAGTGGTTTTACAGATGGTCCAGAGGCAAATGAGGATACTCAATAAGTGTTAGGACTTAGAAAAATCGGAACCTTTGAGCAGTTGGGGAAAAAATCAAATTGTCTTAATTTGCTATATCTTACAACACAACAACATCAAAATCAGACATTTTGAATACAAAATGAGGCAAGGACTTTCATGGACACTCTATGTAGAAGTTTGACAAATGCACCAGAAGCATGTGAAAAGATACACAACAAATATTAGTGTGGATTTAGAGAAGTGGAAACCCTTGTGCTCTGTTGGCAGCAAAGTAAAACTGAGGCCAAGAAGTAGAAGACAAAATGGTGGTTACTCCAAAAACAAAAGATAAAATGGTTATATCTGCCCCGAACTATGAGCTCCAAAGGATGAAAAGTAAGGCTGGTATTTACACCCATGTTAATCACAGTGACATTCAGGGTAGTTGAAAGTTGGAGGCAACCCATCACCTATCACCAAACACTGAACTGTGAGTGAATAAGCAAGATGCAGTTCACACACAATCAAATATCATTCAACCTTAAGACAGAAGAAAATTGACCTATGGTGGATTATGGATATACTCTGAGGGCAGTATGTCAAGTAAACTATGACAGTCACTAGTGATCAAGCACCATATGATTCCATTGGAGTAGTCAGATTCATAGAAATAGAAAATGGAACGGTAGTTTCCCAGGCCAAATGGAAGGCAGAAATGAGGAGCTGTGTAAAGGGACCAGAGGCTCAGCTTAGGAGGATAACATGTTTTGTGTCTGTGTGTTGGTGACAGTTATACGTGAGAGCTTCTACTGTCACCGAAGTGTACATTTAAAATGTGTTAAGATGGTGAATATATGTCATGTGTACTGTGTCAGAACTTAAAACAAGAGAAATGTCTCAGGATACCATCTGAGCTGTAATGGTTTAGGATACCAGATGAAGCATTTGAAGAGAGTCCTCTGTGATTGCACCAGAAAGCCTCAAACAACTGCCTCCTCCCCACCCCCAAAACTGCCTCCTCCCAGCCCCCCAAACTGCCTCTTTCCAACCCCAATCATCAATCTTCCTCACTTGTTTGCCTGCCATCTTTCTTCTATGATCTAATTTCCTAGTTTCTCTGTCATTCAGCTTGAGAATACAGAGAACCCAGAGTGGCCAGCACTGGTCCTGTTAGCAAACAATGTTCTTGTTAGGTGGGAATGGAAACAAACCTCAAGATGTCTTGAAGGACTTTTGGAAAGAATGGTTTCACAGTCAAAATGAGCAATGAAAAGTATAGTCTACTAAGTAAACTTGTATTGGTCTATATCGAGAAGTTTGGTTATTCATTAAAAATATCTTTGAGTTTCAGAGCATCTTGGAGTTTGAAATGGTTGATAAAAGACAGTTGTAATGGGACTAATGGGACAGTGGTTTCTTGAATGCTACCTGGATTTCACTGAGAAAGGGACATCATCCTATTTCTTAATGTTCTGACCTGTGGAGGAACAGAAGAGAAGTTTTACAGAGAGGATTCTTAAGAGGAAAGGTAGGGAGTAATTACTACTAAACCTACGGTCCTTAAGCTAAGCAGTGTGCTGTTATCACCTGTCTATATGACTTCCTGTCAATCCCACTCCCTTGACATTTCAGCCTCCTCATCTTTAGCAGAAGGGCTGGGCCTTCTAATGATCACTTGGTTCTAATCAAAGCAACCTTATCCACTAACAGGCTAACTACCACTGTTGTGTCTGGTTGGCAAGAAGCAAACCACTAATTTTGTTTAGTGTCTACAACATCAGGACAGTGCTATCCTGAAAGATATCCCTGAAAATGCATTTCCTCTGCTTATTCAGACAAGGATGCTTCAGTCCCGGCCTACCAAGCTAGATACATAAACACAGCAAATGTGAGTTCATTTAGATTAAGTCAGAATTGCAAACCCCAATGAAATACCAACAGAGGAATTACCATGTGCTTTGAAGCTACTCAGATATATAACTTCCAAAAATATTTCTTAAAAAAAAATCCAGACATGAAACTTTACTCTTCTGTTTATTTTTGTTTTCAGAGTCTAAATATCTCTCAAACACTCAGTCCTGAACAAGCAGGAAAACAGCAGGAGGAGTTTTCAAAAAAATCAAGACTGCGTTTCAGTCACATAGACCTCAGCAAGAAGCAAAAATAAATCTTTTAAACACAGCCCCTTTTCCACAATTCCCAGGCAGTCTCCCTCTTTCCAAGTCCAGTTCTTCCCTGCCCTGCCTCTGTTGGTGCTGCAGTGTCTCCCACATTAATCAAAGACTCCCAGGACTCTGCCTTCTTCTTCCTTCCATGAGAGCTACCTAGGAAAACAGGTATTGGGATAGAAACTGTCTGTTGATGTTTGCATTTATCTTAGTTTAAGGAAAACAGAACAGATTTTATCACCTCGAAGTTTAATTGGCCCAAACAACTTCTTCATCTAAGGGCAGGGATCCATCTGTTGTCACAGTTAGCTTGTAACAGGACTGTCAGGAATCTTAGATCCAAGATCAGCACTCCTTTCTCCCAATCCCCCAGGTGGCTCGCCATCTCAAATTAAAATAAGATTATTTCCTATCTAGCTCATTGTTGCCATAAAGCACGGAGTGAGGCAGCCTCCACCATAATGTGTGCTTCATGTAGCCGAGTCCTACAAAGTTTGGCACCTGAGAAAAATTAAGAGGAGAATTGAAAATCATATCCAGCTGGGGCGTTAGCATGTGTTAAACAGGGTTTAGATGTTAAAAAGTTTTAAGTGCGTGACTGGTACACCTCAGGGCAAGGCCCACTCTTCTCAGAGAATCTGTTCTGGCTTTTCTTTCTTCTCTCCTCTAATCAGTCCCATTCCATTTTCAATTCTGTTTCTCACTCTGTGAAGTGCCAAACAAATTACTGCTATCCTCTATGAACCTCTGGTTTCTTTTCGGTTTCTGCATCCATCCACATCTTGAGAGTATTTCAGGGAAAGGCTGACTTCAAATCCATTTAGTAAGATTCTAGGCACAGAAGCAAGGCAGAATGCTTCCTGTGATTTCTGTCACTCTGTGTCCTCCGGGCCCCGAGCCTCCTTCTGAAATGTGTAATAGTTCTACTGTTTTATTTCTATTCTTCCAAAAGTTCTTCTTGCTCCCCAGCTTCAACGTGATGACTTCTGAACCACGAATGGGAGCAGAGTGTAAGGAGTGCCAATGCAGACTTTCTGATAATGTAGCAGAACCATCATCGTTATTGAACATTGTAATGTAATGACCTGAACACTTACAAACTTTCTTCTTTGGGAACTTCCTACATATATATACCGAAATATGATCATATCTACCCACTTCCTTCCTCAACTATCTCAAGATTTCCCCAACACATCTCCCTTCAAACTTCATGTTATGTTCTTCTTTTAAAGATCCTATTCCCCACCAAATTCAGTTAGTGCTGTCCATGTGGGTGTGAGGTTAGGGCTATCCACTGGAGCATTAGCAACCTACTAGTGGTCCCACCCCTAAAGAAGAAGGATTCTTCCCCAGTAGCAATCAACCCCAACAGATATCTCTACTTTATTGGTGGAACATTATGAGCCCTTCCATTCACATTGGAGTTTTGACTGGCTCAATGTTGTGCAGGTCTTGTGCAGTAACCATAGTGACTGCAATAATTATGTCAATTCCAGAAGACAGCCTTCCACGTTCTTCCCCACCCTCCAGCTCTCACAGACTTTCTGTCTCTATCCATAATGTTTCTTGAGCCTCAGTTTGTGTGTGTGTGTGTGTGTGTGTGTGTGTGTGTGTGTGGCGGGGGGGGTTGTCCTGCAGAAGAGTATGGCAAAATGAGTTTTGTTTGCTTTGGAGTAGGCTGTTCATTGTGTCTCAGTTTGCATGCTACAGTGTAAAGACTTTGCTTATTTTATAGAGTACATCTTTCTCTGTATTTGCTCCAGAATTTTCATTCTCTGATAGTAATGGTTGCATTAGACCATTAGTCTTATCTGTCAGATTGGGCTTGCTAGACAAGCTTTTGCTGGGATCTCCTCTGTGTGTCTCACCTACAGTATACAGAGGTTTCATCTTAATGTATAGATAAGTCTCTCTTTCCAAATGAAATGTACTAATGACTGGCTCCTTCCCCAGAGAGGAATGTTAGATGCTCACTGATCGATGCATCCTCATATATAGGAAGCATACGAGAACAAATCCTTTGGAGTCTTAAGAAGAATTAGGAAAGGCATTAGACTCGCTGCCCTTCAGAGCACTTGATTCTCTAGCCAGTCATGACTTGTCCTTGCCATGTCCAGAGAGATGCATCAAGCGACTAGGTCTTAAATCAGCAGTATCAGTGTCAAAAGTGGCCAGCTGTGTTAGATGTGAGGGAAACAGATGAATTGTCCTGGCTGGTGAAAGAAGTGGGAGGTTATAAATGCTTTGCTCTGATGATTTTGTTACTAGCTATGGAGTCTAGGTCCACAGTCATTATTTATTGTTTCAAGAGCAGCAATAATCCCTTTTGGAAGAAATATGTTCAAAGTGAATCCAAGTGCCTTGGATAAAAAATATAAGTAGCAAGTCAACGATGTGTGAAATGTTTGTTCACAATGACCACATGCCCTGGAGACTGCAGTGTTCCCATGTAGTCACAAGGACATACAAACCCCCACAAGTCTGCTGAAGAAGCAGCAGCAAGAACAGGAAAAGTAACAGGTACTTTAAGAAGGTCATTCTTGAGGGCGGTGAATCAGGCTCTGTCAGGTACATGACTTTCTGAGGACATTAAAAATGATTGTTCTTTGAGGTGATTTTTTTTTTCATTTCAAATTTTCTTGTGGACTTAACACAAAAACTGAAACAATGCCTGCTTTTGTTCTGTCCTTTAGAGAAGAAAATATTCACTCACAGCAAAAATGGCTAGTTTTATGTTTGTATATTAAGGTTTCTCAGTTGAAAGACAAAAGACAAAGAGAGGGGGAGAGAGAGAGAGAGAAAGACAGAGAGAGAGAGAGAGAGAGAGAGAGAGAGAGAGAGAGAGAATTGAGAGGCTGTTTTCTCAATACAACCACAGATAGTACTCAGTTAATACCATTCTTGATGTAGAGGAGACAGTTTATCTGTCATGTACACATACAATGGATGGCTTTGAGTGTTAGAGCTAAATTCTCTTTAGAGAGCTCTCGTTCAGAGAGGCTTATTCAGATGTTTTAAATGAAAATTCCATAAAAATAGCACCAAAAATGTTTAGTTTTTCCCTCCATTCATAGAATCAAGCACAGCTTTGAAAGCCCATTCACTGAAAACAAAATGAAGTTTTTTACTTTATTTTGAACAATGTAAGTAGTTACAAACGTTCTAAATGTGAGACAAAATTCAATGTTTCAAAATAATTGTATAAATGAGCAGTTATATACCATAGTATAAACAACTCTCAATAAATAAAGACACAAGTAGACCAGAAATGTATATGTAACTCAGGTAACAAATTCATTATTTATTTTCATTTAAACAAATACACTATACCAATTTAATAAAAATCTTATTGCTGACAAAATTTATAATTTTAAAAATAGGTTTAGTTGAAACAATGAATTTGATTCTAAATATAAGAACAACAATATATACATATATACATACATACATATATATATACATATATGTATATATATATGACTATCTATGCTTCCTGCTGTCAATTGAGCATTGCAAATGTTTCAGTTTCACATAAATTGATCTAAATGAAATTTCTTTTCAGTCTCATTTAGCTTAGATCATTTGGAAATCATTTGGAAATCATTTTGGATGATTGGCAGTTTAACACATTTAAGCTTTTAGAGAATTTAGGAAATTCCAGCCACCACAAAAGAGAATTTGTAAGTAGAAAGATCTTAAGCAGAAAAGAATAACCGCCATGGAATAGAAACCAAGGACACCTGCTCCCTGGAGACCAGGAGCTAAAAGAGAAATTGTTTATTCTCAAACTCTGGGGAAGCTTGAAACATGCCAACTTTTGGTAAGATTATTTTATTAATTACATATAAAATTAATTTATTTTAATACTCATAAAATATATTTTCAACAATTTTTTCTCTCCCCCAGATCCTTTCAATTTCCAGTCTACTCAATTTCATGTTTGTTCTCTTTCTCAAAACAAAAGTGAAAATAATCTCCCCCCAAATAAAACAAGACAAAACCCCAAAAGACAAAAATACCAACTGTAACAACACACACACACACACACACACGCACACACACACATTTACACCACACACACGCACACACACACATACACACGCACGTGCAAGCACATGCACACACACATGTACACCACACACACACACACACACACACACACACACACGGAATCCCTTTTGTGTTGGCCAACTACTCTGAGCATGAGGACTGCCCTAGAATACAGCTGATAAACCCAGTACCATGCCATTGAAGAAAACCAAGTGTCCCTCTCTGAGCAGATATCTATTGCAAATAGCTTTTTAGTTAGGAGTGGGCCTTGTGCCCACTTTCCCTCCTCCATGTGGGAGCTTTGTCTGGCTTGAACTTGTATATAGGTCTCGTGGGTCCTGTCACAGTCTCTGTGAGTTAATATATGCATAGCCCTCTTGTGTCTGGAAGATACACTGGATTCCTGGAGCCATCACCCGGTATGATTCTTTGAATAAAACTCTCATCCTGTATTTATTTTTATTTTGTATTCAGTCCTGAGGATCAAATCCTGGGCCTCATCCATCTACTTGTAGCGGAATGTATTTATATTTCCTGTCAGAATGGAATAAAGTTGAGAAAACTTACAATTTTTAAATACTTGTGTTTGGTGAAACACTTTAAAATTATAAGTAGGAACGTGTTAGTTGAAGAGTTTGGCTTTATACAAGTGTTTGTCAGAGAAAATAATTTGAACGGAAATAAAAAGACAGCAACTTTAAAGATATCCAAGCTGAGTTATTTGCACATTTCTTCACAAAGACCTAAAGTTAAGCACATGCTTTATTGGCAGAATTTTCTCTGACTTAACCTAAGAGTCTGCCAGGCTAACGTTTTAGGGAGCTGTAAGTGTAATCTTACCCTCTCGCCTTGAGCACTGGGGTTGCTTTTGGAGTCGCCGGTTCTCTGAAATCTTTGCCTACCAACCACTGTCATTCTGGCCTGAGAAAAACAACAAAAGAAGAGACAAATAACTAAATAGAGAAGTAATTTAACACAAGCTGAACACTAGGAATGTGTCCCATTTACAGTTCTTGCTTATGTTTGAAAGGAGAGAGATACAGGAAAATAGCCTTGGCAAATAAATGTGTGTAAAGTCTCTTATAAAAATAATTATTAAGGGTAGTTTAATCAATCTTCATAACTAGATCCTAGAAGACCTGTGTATTTTTATCTTGAAGTAGAAAGTGGTTTGGGATGGTTGCACAGACCTGAATGTCAGACTTTTCACACTCAGAGAGTAGTTTTGCTAGGTGAGAATGGAGGTATTTTCTGACACATGAATTTAAGACCTCTGTAGCAGGAGTTTCAGGGACTTATCCGAAGGACAGAGTCATGGGGTAGAAAGGCGTGCAAAGGAACTGTCCAGGGTGCTTAGAATCACATGGTCCAGTGTGTTCTGGAGCTGTGACCAGAAGGCACACTCTGCACCTATCTTCTATGCTGCCAGCATTTATACTATGTTAAATGCACTGTGAGCTATTCTGCCAATACCAATTGCACAGAATTCATCATGGGATCAATTTGGGTCTCACTTTCTAACTAGCCAATAACTCAGCACACAACCCAGCCGAGCTTCATACTCATGGTAATCATCCCATCCCATCCTCCCAAGTTCTAGAATTATGGGCATCCTGCAAAGCTTCTGTCTTCAAACCATTGCTTATCCTTAAACCAGTCACTTCATTCATGATATTCAGAACATGATCTCATTGTAGTGTTTATGTATCTTTAATATACTGACGGAGAGTCCTGTTTGAGTTTGCAAGTCACCAAAGAAATTATGAAGATGTGTATCTGGTGTTCTGTTTCTTGATAAAGCTATAGGGTATGGAGATGGAATTTGGGAAATTATGGTGCAAAAAGAAGGAAAGGGGAAAAAGAAAAGAAATTAGACGGATCAGGGAAGGAGGTTATAGCGAAGCAATCTTTACTGGCTGGACCATGTTGCCTTGAAAGGAGAGTTTGTCAGTTTGTATATGTGCTTATACCAGCGTATCCCAGCATCAGTTTGTACTGTAGAGTAGCTGCTACTGCATCTTACTCATAACTTAGCAAAGGCTAGAAATTACACGAGAACGTGATAAGGTGAGGTTTGGTTAGACTTATAGGCTGCTGAGGGAAGATGAGGAAGCTTATTTCTGAGACTCTTGTTCAAAGCCTGGGTTAGGAGAATGATTTTTTGTGCTTTTTGCTTGTACCTGAATCTTGTCTCACCACATTTTACTCTGGTAGTTTCCATCCACGGATAATTTTTATGAGAAGAATTGGATCTTTCCCAATCCACTTCCCACTGACTATGGTCCACAGCTCCCTTTACATATTTATTTTTAATGTTCAAGATAGAAGCTAGGGATTCAGCCTAGTAACTATGTCAACATCTAGATCCCTTTATTAAGCCTTCTTCACTTTAGCACTGTGACAGACTCACCATGTCCACAGAGGTCTCACACAGGATTCCGTGTTGTGCTTGGTTTACAGGGACACTCAAGAGGCTGGCATCACATTAAACATTGACATACTCTTTCTTTTTATTACTCAAGCCATCATTTCTTGGTCAGTTTTCTCTTGAGATAGGTCTTCTTTCAAGATGCTCATCTAATCTTTATGTCAAGATTCTGGTAATTGGTGGAGATGGCATTTGAACTCAGTTATCCAAGGCAGAGTAATGGATGTATAGTTAGCAGTATTTCAACTAGATAAATTGTTGCTATCAATATGCAGGCTAAGGGTTATGGATTACATATAGCAGGTGCCAGGTTCAATGTGACAGTAGATATCTTTAATCACCTGTGATGATCAAAATCACAAAGTAGCATGACTCAAATAATACTGATATAACACAGAAGAATACAATAAAAGACTTGGTAAGATCTTCAGGGTTAGGATTTCAAGAGAGGAAAACTTGTCACTGTAGAGATTTTAGAGGAAGAAATCACAAGATACCTTAGATACAGAGACTTGGGAAATGATAATCAACAGGATTAACCCTTAGAGACATAGGAACCCTGACTCTTTCTAGGCATATTGAGTGCCAGGTCACAGCACAACTGTGAGAGAGTAGGGAGGGGATCTTTTAAAATTCTTGGAATTTTTACTTGCATCTCTCCTCAGACATCTGTGAAGTTTCATGCTAAACCCAGACTTTTATTTTCTAGCTGACTCCCCTGATGATTCACTAATACTCAACACTGTGATTAAACTTTGAATTATTATCCAGTACATACAAATCAATAAATGTAACAAAGCATAACTATCTCAATAGATGCAGAAATGGCCTTTGTAAAGACCAAATTCCCTTCATAATAAAACCTCAGATGAAACTAGGGTAGAAAGACCATGCCACAGCATACGGAGGGCTATACATGACAGAGTTATAGCTAACACAACAAATGGAGAAAACTCAAAGCAATCCTCTGAAAATGTTCAATATGGTACTTGACATCTTAGCTAGAGGTGTAAGACTCAGCAGTAAGATTTACAGATGATGTGATCTTATACCTAAGAGATTCCCAAGAATCAGAAATCCCCAGAACTGATAAACCCTTTCAGTAAAATAGCAGGATACACAGCTGACATACAACCAGTAGCTTTTCTACATACCAACAACAAATCAACCGAGAAAGAAATCAGAACACAATCTCATTCCCAATAGTAAGCAAAATACATAGGCATTAAGCTAACCCAGGAAGTAAAAGAAATATACCATGAACAGTTAAAAATACACAAGAAAAAACTTAGGGAGACACTAGAAGATAGAAAAAACTCTCCTATTCACTAATAGACTGAATTAAAATTGGGAAAATCACTACCTGACCAAAACCAAACTACCATTAAAAAATCCCACTTTACTGAAATGTTTCACATAAAAAGTCCAGAAATCCAGATGGAAGCACAAAGAATTCTGAATAGACAATGCAATCATGGGGAGACAGGTAAAATGGTGGAAGTATTACAATGCTGAATTCTAAATTATACTTACAAATATACTAAATATGCTACCAAAATAGCATGGTACTGGTCTACAGATGAGTGACCCGGAAAAACAGATCCAAGAAAGGAACCCTTACAGCTACAGGTGGCAAAGGTGCCCAAAATATATAACAGAGGAATGAAAACTTCAGTAGGTGGTGCTGGGGAACTTGAGAGCCACATGTCAGAGACTCAAACTTGGCCCTAGATCTCATTCCAACAAAGACTATTAAAAATGGACAAAAGACCTAATGTTAGACATGAATCTGAAACTATTGAAAGAAAACACAAGGAAACATTTTGGGATAGAGGCACAGGAAAGGACTCTTTGAAAGGAGCTCTGATTGCTCAGGAAACAACAGGAAGACTGACAAATAAAACTGCAGAAAGTGAATAAAAGCTTCTATAGAGGAAAGGAAACAATCAGCCAGGTGAAGACTGCTTCAGAGGGGGAGAAACAAATTTGCTAGGTACAGATCTTATACAAGATTAACATCTAGAATATACAAAGAATTAAACAAAGAGCACCACCCCAAACAATCCAAACAGTAAATGAGCTAATGAAATGAACAGTAATTCCCCAGACTATGAAGTACAGATGGCCACTAAAAATATAAAAACTATTTAACATCCTTAGCCATGAAGGAAATGTGAACTCAAACTGCGTTAGCAGTCCATCAAATGACAGTCCTAAGGGCTACCAACCAGGAAAACATAATGAGAGCAAACACTGGCAAAGCTGTTATCAGAGAGGAACACTATTCACTGCTGGTGGGAATGTGTCCTGCTACCCCACTATGGAAATCACCACAAAGGTTCCTCAAAAATCGAAACTATAAACTACCATGAGATGCATATATTCCACACCTAGGTCTATAGCTGAAGGAATCTAAGTCAGCATACTACAGAGATGCCTGCACACAATATTTCTAGCAGCATTATTCAGTTATGGAATTAGCCTAGGTGTCTATCAACACACACATGTATAATGTTTATATACATATATGTGTGTGTGGTTATACTTATACTTATGTATACATATACTTATGTATGTATTAAACAGTAGCTAGGCCCAGAAAGACAGATATCAGATATATTTTATATGTAGAGCCTATATGCAATATACAAATGAAATTACTTGTGTACTTATGACATTAAAGTAGGGTGAAATATCTTGAAGAAGAGGACTGGTAGAGTGGAGAGAAAAAGAGTGATGATTTAGGGGTGAAGATGGCCAATGAACCTGACACAACTGAACGCGAATGCCTTTATGAATTCTACCACTGTGGTTGAGACATATATTATAGTAAGATTTAAAAAAACAAACTGGAAAATCATAAGTAAAGAACATAGATTAGATCCTTGATTAGAAAATAAGAACAGAGGACTGGAGAGATGGCTCAGTGGTTAACAGCACTAACTGCTCTTCCAGAGGTCCTGAGTTCAATTCCCAGCAACCAAGTGGTGGCTTACAACCATCTGTAATGGGCTCTGTCTGAAGACAGCTACAGTGTACTCATATACATAAATCTTAAAAAGAAAGAAAGATCATAAGAACAGAGGCCCAAAACATTAAAATCTTTATGCCATTTAAGAATACAATCATAACGTTGGGTCCTTCACTGGAGAGTTTACAGATGATTCCAATAACCCAAGAGATTGTGGCAAACAGAGTTATGTAAATGTGATCACTCAGAATTTCCTGTTTAAGTATGGAAGTAGAAAGCTTGAGTGGACTGTGCAATGGCAATACAGTTTAGAGGCACATTTATCTAAAGCTTCCTTACAAAGTCCAGCCCATGGGTGAGCACCAATCCCTGACACTATTGCTGACACTGTGCTGTACTCGCAGAGAGGAGCCTAGCATGACTGTCCTCTGGGAGGCTCTGCCAGCAGCTGACTGAGACATATGCAGATACTCACAGCCAAGCATTGGACAGAGGTAGGGGACCTCTATGGAAGAGTTAGGGGAAGGACTGAAGGAGCCAAAGGGGATGGCAACCCCATAGGAAGATCAACAGTGTCAACTAACCGGGACACCTTGAAGCTCTTAGAGATTGAGCTACCAACCAAAGAGCATACATGCACCGATCTGTGGCCCCTGGCACAACTGTAGCAGAGGACTGCCTTGTTTGGCCTCAGTGGCAGAGGATGACCCTAATCCTTTAAACTTCTGTAGAGAATTCCATCCTCTCAGAGGAGAAGGGGAGGGAGCATGGGGGTAAGAATGCTTCTTGGGGGTGGGAGGAAAACTTTTGGAATGTAAATAAATAAAATAATTAACTAGTAAAAAAAAAAGTAAAACTGAAAGAAAGATATAGAAAGAACCAGAAAAGGAAAGAAAGAAAGAAAGAAAGAAAGAAAGAAAGAAGAAAGAAAGAAAGAAAGCTTCCTTACTGCCTTCCAAGGGCCACTGGGCCTTCATTCAAGGAGATGTCATAGCTTCCTTTGGTCAGGGACATTTCATTTTTTTCACCAAATGTATTAAACTCAGCTGCTTTTCTGAAGGAGTGGCAGAAGAGGTGGCAGAGAAGCAGAAATAGAGGAGGCAAAGTGAGAATGCAGGTGCAGAGGTGGAGTGCGAACCCAGCTTCACACTGTTTATATATCTTTGTTTACTCTTCAGCTGAGGGACTAGGAAATCTCCTAACCAAGACCCTTTGAGTCCCACCCCCAACCTCACTAAAAACAGCACTGGGCTAGTCTGAACTTCTTGCAAACCTCATAAAAATTGACAACAGATACCTGTGCTGTCTTTTGATGGTGTGACTCTTTGAGTACCACGCATAGCCCTTTCTTTCCGTGTCCTTGCTCTGTGAAGCAGCATCCTCTATGGCTCAATTCCCATCTCCTATGAGCTGGCCTGGGATCAGCTCTGGACCCAGACAAGGCAAGTGACATGAGGATTCAAAGTATCTCACAAGGCTGCCAAATATACCTAGGCACAAATTGGCTTGTGCAATCCTGCTGTTGGCCAGTGTGAACTTAATTAGGAAACAGGGTGTACTGGCTTTCGTTGACACAAGCTGAAGTTATCACAGATACAGGAGTTTCAGTTGAGAAGATGCCTCCATGAGATCCAGCTGTAAGGCACTTTCTCAATTAGTGATCAAGGAGGGAGGGCCCCTTGTGAGTGGTACCATCTGTGGGCTGGTAGTCTTGGGTTCTATAAGAAAGCAGGCTGAGCAAGCCAAGAGAAGCAAGCAAGCCAGTGAGCAGCATCCCTCCACAGCTTCTGCATCAGCTCCTGCTCCTTGGCCTGTTTGAGTTCCAGCCCTGACTTCTTTTTGTGATGAACAGCAGCATGGAAGTGTAAGCTCAATAAACTCTTTCCTCCCCAACTTGCACCTTGGTCATGATGTTTGTGCAGGAATAGAAACCCTGACTAAGACACAGCGTGAACATGTGAGTTGCTTTCTGGTAAGCGTAGTCAACTCAGGACAGGCTTTTAGTCCTTCTCGAAAGAATGACTTACCCCGTGGGCCTGTGTAAACACTTGTGTTCACATGTATGGTGGACTCTTCGATTCAACCCCCAGTCCAGCTTGCTGAGGGGGGAAGGCCATGATACAGGGGTTATTCTTCTCAAAGGTCTGATCTCCACTATACCATCACATTGGAAGAAGACAGATCTCACTGTGGTCTGTACTTCAAAGCAAATCAAGGTGGCCAGTTTGTACTATGGATGTTAAGCAGAAGGTATTAAATGTTTCTAATTTAAACAAAACAAAACACCCCAAAATCAGCACCTGATGAGATAGCTCAGTGGAATAAAGCACTTGCTGCCAAGCCTGAAGACTTGAGTTCAATACTCTGGATCCACATGGTGGAAGGACAGAACCAATTCATGACAGTGGATCTCTAACCTCCACATGTGTACTGTGGTCTGTGCACACAGCTCCCCCAACTAATGCACACATGGCAATAAATAAATAAATAAATAAATAAATAAATAAATAAATAGAACTAGGGTGTATTCCTTAGACTTTGTGTTGTAATAAAATGCAAAAGTACCTAATTTGATGTGGGAAAGATTTTTATTCACATTTTCAGAGCTTTCCACCTACAGTAGTTGGGACGGCAATGCAGAGTAGCTGTCTTTTATCATCATACCAAGAAACAGAATGGACTGTCTTAGGAAAAGGGTGGGGTAAGATGTAATCTCCAAAGACAAACCCTTAGTGATATACCACTAAATTGTCTAACCAGACCACATCTTCCAAGGTGCCCTCATCCTCCCTGTAGTCTATTTAGATTCAGAGTTTATATGTGCATTAAAGCATCAATTAACCCAGAGTGCTTAGGATCCAGTCTCTGAAAACATCCGTACAGATGTACCCAGACTCCTGTTTTACTAACTTCCCACATGCTTCTCAATCCAATTATTTTAACAATTATGATTGGCCATAATTCAGATAGCGATGCTTGGGAAGAACATGAATATTTTTAAGAGTTCCAGATGACAACTGTGCACTCACATTTATACAGAGAGACAGAAGGAAAACTTTGCATGTTATTTTAGTGGATAGCTAGTTTTATGAAGCTAACACATGGTCCCCTTTGTGTGTGTCCATAAGAGAGCCTGCACTGGTTATCATACATGCTGGTAACATTTGTAAATTTGGAGCATTTTCATGTACCAAAATTTTTACTAGGAAGTAGATAGATGTTGGTTCTAACTTTCCTAACAAGCCAGCAATGTAGACATCTACTTCTCTTGTACATGAGACTGTTGAGATGAGAGAGGAAAGCTGACTGGGCGGACAAAATGTCTCCTATTGTGTAGGGACATAATCTCTGGTGTCAAATTACTCCAGACTTTGCCCAGTTCTCCTAAGATTCCAGGCAATTTTCTCATGTTTGTATATCATGCCCTTTGGTTGTTTACCTCTGATGGAGCTTACATCATAGACTCCTATGCTGATTAAATAATGTAAGTCCTGCCAAGTTTTTAGAATATTGACCCATGAATGGAGTACACCGGCTGAATTTTGTTTTAAGGGCTGGTGTGGTTTAAACCTTGGCTTGTCTGACTACTCAAACAAGTTTTGATGGCATCCAGAAGAGTCTCTGCCATATCACATGTGTCTCCAGAACCTTTGACCTTTGGTGACTCAGGTTCTATTATTTTTCCAAACCTTGTATATTTATGTGGTGTAGACAACAGGATAATAATAACTAATACCCACCCTACTTTCTTGAGATGCTTATATAAAACAACCACTGCATTCAGTAAACAGTGAGACACTGTTGTTGTTTGTAAGAAATTGATGCCTCTAATTCACAGTAAAGGACTTTGTGTTTTGATTCTGCATCTATTTCCATAGACACTAAGTTTAAGAAGGATGCTTACCATCTTTGGTGGCATAATTCTAAAATTAAAAAAAATGTTGAATTTGGGTGACTCTTAACTGTATACTCCATAAACCTAACTAACATTTGACTAAGGTAGAAAGGAAAAACCTCATAAAATGTTTTTAACTTAGGCAATGTTTGGAAGTCATGTTTTTGTTTATCTGAAAACTGAGAGAACCGGGGAATAGCCAGTAAGTTCATTATCTTGGCACAGAAACTTACACTTAAAAAGAAAAAAAATCAAGTTCAGTGTCCTCAGCTGGAATGCGTGATTTGGTTACTTTTTGAAAGGTCAGTCTATTTCAGGGAGTAATATTTCTGCAATGCTAAGAATCACAGGCCAAAAGGGGAGAGAGGGCAAGGCCCACAGAATAGATTACATCCTTATCTAGGATCCCTTAGGGAAACTTAGACATAAGAGTTTGGTCTCAACCTTAGGACTAAAGTTGAGACTTCCACTCTAGAAAGAAATTATAGTTCTACAACAGACTCATTTAATCAAAGTTACTTCTATCCCATTCATAGAATCCAGTGCCCTATATTCAGGTCTCCTCCCTGTCAGCTTAGATCCATCAGATGTTTTGAAAGTAACATGGGCTCATGCTCATGACTTCAACACTTGGAAAGTAGAAGCAGGGAGATCCAGAGTTCAAGACCAACATAGGCTGCATGACCTTATATCAAAAAGCCAAAAAATAAACTGAAAATAACATTAAATAACATTAATAATAATAACAACAATAAATTCATAGCATGGCATCAAAATATACCTGGCAGAGTAGGTAAGTGCTCAGTCTTCTAACATGAAAGACATGGTTTCTACTCTTAAACTGTTCCCACTGCTTGGGGGACAGGTCTGCTAAGATTCCATCACAAGACCCAGCAGTATGGTCAGTGCTCAGAAATTATCTGTTTAAAGAATGAATTTGTGCTACTCAAAGCTCAGGAACTATAAAAGGTAAGTTGCTAGGAAATTGTCTGTTCATATGGTGGGTGGTGATCAGAGACGAATCCCCAACAATGTGTTATAAAAAGCAATTTGATCAGAAATACTGGAATATAGGGTCATAAGGGAGGAAGAATAACTTGAAGAACCCAAAGCTTTATTGAAAGCTTTATGTGTGGAGGAAGAAAAAGAAAATGCAGGAAAGATATGCTAAGGTACAGGATGAGGGGAGACTAGGAAACGTTTAAATACTTCACTCTCGTTAATTGTTCCCTCAGTACTCACAGAGAAGGAGTAGCATTCTGCCCACATGAGCAGAAGTTTGTTCAGAAGCCAGGGCAATTTACATTGATTCTTTTGAAGCATTGAAGCCATACTTTATTTGTACCCCTGGGGTCCAACTGTCACCTACAACTCAGCACTAATGTGACTTTCTTTGCAAGAGCTGAGAACAAAGAGGGTGAGTTTGGGCCTAGACAGAAACTGAGATTCTCTGGGGGACGTGAGGTCCCAACAGCGCCCTCAGCTGAACATACCTGCCAGATGGGTGTCCTGGAAGAATGAATATAGAGACTTAGAGGGAATGAAGAAAAGGATCTGAGATGTGAAGTTGGGTCTCTATATCCTCAGCATGATTGACATGGACGTAGTTAGGGAATGGTAGGTCAGAAGAACTTTTTAAGTATGCTATCATCCAACTGTGGCACCTTTAGAAGTCTTATTTGTAGCCTCCTGCAGAGGTACACTGAGATCAGTGAGAGGCTTGCTTGAATTTCTCTTTTGTGCTTCCAGGCTCTGACATACTAGCATACCTATTAGGTTGACAAATATTTTTTTCTTTGCCTGTAGTTTCAAGCTGGATTGTAAATTCTGCAACAGCAGGCCCCCTGACTGTGGTTCTGTGGTTCTTTTGAATTATTCTCAAGACCTAGCATAGCAGTTGCTCAATAAATAGCATTTAGGGAATTATTACAAAGATTTATGGATGGCCAGCTCCTTCTGGCTATGTGAGATACATAATTAGCAGTTTTGCAGATACAGATAAGTTGGGTGAAATCTCAATTAAAACTCAACTCCATTAAAGCTCCTCTCTCTGGAAAGAGCTTCAGTCTTTTGAAGTAGTGCCGAGAGACCCAGAGAGAATATTCCACACTCATGTATCACAGAATCCGATTCTCTCTAGCTCTCCTTCCTTCCCTATGGGCCAGATTGGTATTTAGAGTAGCAGACACTCAGGAAACACTTGCTGAATTGACTTTTTAATATGCTATATGAGAAAACAGAAGATAAGATAGTTCAGATTCTTCCATAATGAAGGAAGAACTTTGGGTGAAGATCATAAGAATTGCAGAGTAAGTCTACCTAAGAGCACAGTATCTTTGGGCATTAGTCCTACCTTTGCTGTATGCATGGACATTCTAAGAGGAGGCAATGCCTTTTTGTTTTGTTTTGTTTTTTTGTTTTTCAAGACAGGGTTTCTCTGTGTAGCCCTGGCTGTCCTGGAACTCACTCTGTAGCCCAGGCTGGCCTTGAACTCAGAAATCTGCCTGCCTCTGCCTCCCAAGTGCTGGGATTAAAGGTGTGCGCCACCACTGCCCGGCTTGGCAATGCCTTCTTGACTCTGGTTAAAGGGAGTAATCAATCATTTGAAGACCTAAGATTGTCACCCAAACTCCTCCACTTAATACTTCCACTTTTCAAGAGGGAGAAGATAAGCATGGCTGGTCTATGTATGGAGGGAAAAAAGCTGAATGTGGTGAGGGACTTGGATAGGGTTTGAGATTGTACCTTACTAGCCTTAGGTTCTCTTAGGCTTTGAAGTTCTCTCCAAGGCTTTGCATGTTTTCTCTATTCACACACAGAGTCCTGTAACTCTAGACAACACCCCAGCTACACACACACACACACGCACACACACACACAGACACACAGACACACATGCACTGATAATTTCTGCAGACATCTTTGATGAGCGTCCTCGAGGCCACATGTTCTTCCATTCATGCCTTTTTCTCTTTTAAATATTTATAAAGGTTCACAAGCTGAAATAAAAGTCCTTCAGATAGAAGGCAAACTAAAAATAGTCATTGTGTTCCTTGCCAGGCAATCTGGCATCAATCAAGGCCATTGCAAAGATGCTCGGGAGGAAAGAAGAGCTGCTGATAACCTTTTATGCAGTTTTTTGGCCAGCCCTTTCTGTTAGTAATAAGTAAGAAAGATTGGCAGCTTGGGTTGCAACCCAGATGTTTCTAGATTCCTGTTGCTACAGATAGCTGCTGTTTCATGGCTTCCTAGATTAAACATGTTCTTGAGGAGAAGGCTTTGAACTAGCTACTTACCCTGTAACTTTGGTTCTCTGGGCAAAGGGAAGGCTGGGTGAATCTTTGGATGGGTAGAGACCTTGTACACTGTTTAGATAACTCCCCATTCCTGCTGGATAGGCTTAGGGGGAGCTTTAGGTTCTGCCCATAGAGCTGTTGTTGACTAATTCAAGTGATAATCTCCATCTGCTTACAGAGCCATGAGACAAGGCTGGGTTTGGAGTGCAGTTACTAGAGGGGCATGGAGATGACTAGACAAGAGAATCAGCAAACAATTGAAATGAAGGAATGGGGCTATGGCCTTGGGCTAGGAGCTTAACATATGATTGGATGAAATTACTGATGTATTCCTTGGCCTGGTTACAGTATAGGTAGGAAAGTGTTGAGAAACAGAATGACTATGAATTTATTGATGGTTGAAGGCTTAGTGTGACAGTTTAGAGAAGAGGGTGGCCAGGAAAGAAAAGCCAAAGCTTGGCTGATTCCTCTTGACATTTTCTCTCCCTCTCTCATCAGCTTGGTCCAAATTATGTTTTGTTGGCCTTGCATGCCTTGACATGTGATTTGAATGTCTTCTCCAAACAGCTTTAGAGAATGAGGGGAACAGGAAGTGTCATCAGGTGATTGAGTTCCTACAATAACTTCTAGATCAAATAAGTCAATCATAGAATAAATGTGAGCTGTTGATAAAGGAAAAACCGATACCTGTGCCAACTGAATGCCACTCAGATGTCAACTAAGCAGAGGTACTGTATCTGTAGACTGAGTGGGAGAAGGGTAAATAGTCTGTGTCTCCTCATGATAGGAAACCTCCTTCATGGTTCACTACCACATGCAAAGCTTCCCCTGTCTATGTTTTGATTGTCTAGGGTTTCAGTTACCCACCATCAATCAAGATTTGAAAACATGTAATGGAAAATTCTGGAAAATAGAGTTCTTATTTTGAAAATAACTTTTCTTGCAGTACATTAATATAAGCATGTGGTTTCATTATCACTCGTTATTTTTAATTTCTTATTGTGGATAGGGGCCCTAGAGTTGATGAGGGGCACTGATCAGTAAGTTTATGAATCCATGCTTGTTATGGTAAACTCAGGGCTAAAGCAAAGGGGTGACGGTGATTCAGGTCACTGCTGCAATAGTGTCCCATCTTTATCAACCAGCTAGGTGATTTTTTTAAATCTCCAAATCTTAGTTTCTTGTAGAGTGGGAGACTCTTGTAGGGTTTCTAAGGTTCTACTCAGCTTAAAATTCTAGATGTTTCACAAACATTGTTGACAGTCTCATATGGGGGATGGAGTCCAGTCTTGTATCTGAAATAGATCCAAGAGTTGGCTGATGTTAGCTGCTGCCCCTGATTTAATACATATAGCAAACATATTGTATGTTTGCTTTACTTTTCCTACCTTTGCAATGAGCTTTGAAGGGATTTTTTCTTTCTTTCTTTCTTTCTTTTTTTTTTAAATGCTACCATTTTCAAATCATAACTTAATATATAATTGTAATTAAGGAAGAGTTCTCAGACCAAGGAACTGGGACTTTGTTAATAAATTTTAGTAATTCTTGAATTTGTGAAGCTCCTCAGTTCTTCACTGAGAAGCTGTCTCAGTTTCTTGGGTAGATGGAAACAGAGACCTGCCCCACCAGAGCTAGCTTAGATTTTCTCTTTCAGTTTAATTCGATCTGTTGAGTATGAACCGTTGTTCTTCATTAGTTCAGCTTTAAAACTGATAAGTTAATCCAGTATGTGATCATATTCTATTTCAACTGCAGCCTGTGAGTAGATCTAAAATCTCAAGAGGCATGACAGTTGTCTTGTTTAGGGGGCTTCTGAATATCTGGCAATCCTGTTTATACTAGTAAGGAAATTTAGCAATATTTATTGTTTAATATATTCAAGTCTGTCTTCATTTTGAAATCTGTTTTTTGCTGAAGTAAATATCTCTAAAGGCTTTAAGAAACACCCATAAGATATGGGAAAACAAGGAATATTGAAATTTCTCTCTGCTAAAACATGACAATGGGAAAACAATTTGGATAGTTTATATTATATTTCTTTTCATGAAGAATAATAAAACAGGAGGAATTCTAACCTAACAAATAACAAAGAAAAAACATCTCCATCAATCTGAGGTCTGGTAGTGTATGCATGAGTGGGCGAGGTCAGGTTGAGAGCAGTTGACTCCATCCGGAAGGAATATTTTATCACCAACATTGCTTAGAGTTGCCTGTGCAATGGTGATAATAGAAAGCAGTCTGTTTCCATCACGATCCAATTGTTCTTAAGTTCCTACAGGCCACAGTACATTCTATCATTGCCCACATGCAGAGGGCAGCTCTCCAGTATTGCCTCCGCCATGCCTTTGTGGAGGTTCGTTGGTTTAAGAAATCCAAAATACTAATGCAGGAGTGGAGAGTGTGAGCTAGCTTCTTTGTCTCGCCATCTTCTGCAGATGGGAGCGCTCCATATGAAACACTATGATCGAGTGAATCCTTTATGAAATGAGATGTAGATTGCTCTTTCAACTCTGTTTTATGCATTTACCTGTAGTTAAGGAAAGGTGTGAAGTAACTCAAATAACAGATGAGACACAGAGAGTAAGCTTCAAATTGGAAAATAAAAGCCTCTGAACACCTATTTATTTCATAGTCCATATATTAAACAAAATGGTTCATGTTTTATGCATGCTGGTTATATTTTTTTGTTAGAAACTAAGCAAAGGCAAGGAAACAAACAACAATGAACCAAAGCATCTAAGCATTTAAATTGTCATTGTTACATTGGCTCCACTGTTCTACCAGGGATTTAGAAGCTCAGATAACTTGTCCTGCTCAGGCTGCAGGGTGTCCCATCTACCTCACCTTTCCGCCATGGCACTCTATAGAACAGCTTCTCGGAAGACTGGAAGAGCCAACCTGTAGTCACTGCAAGAGGGTGTAATAAAAGAAATTACCAACACTTTTAGGCTTACACACAGCAATCAGCAGTTCCCTGATCCTAAGTTGCTTTCTTCTGGTGTCCTGTTTCCTCATCTGCAAAATGAGGTATCTTTAAAAGAAATTTTGTTCTCACCATTTCCATTTAATGGTTTCAGCTCCAAAGCTCTGGGTCTTTAGTGGATGCTAGCAAATACTACCTCCTCCTGGGGAGGAGCCAGCCTTCAGGGCATGCCATCCTGAGACAAACAGGTTGAGGTGTGAGGGATATCTCCTGAAAGCTTCTGCTCTGCCCATCAATCAGGTATCTCGTAGTACATAGCAATGACAAGCCAATGACCTAGAAAACCCCAGTGTTCTATTGTAGAACTTGGGAATTTCCCAGGACAACTTCTGCCTGCAGGCTAAGTGTCGCCTGCCGTTCTCTTAAACTGAGATCTGTTAGAATACATCTGCAGCCATTTGTTTTCACGTGGCAGAGACACATGTTTGACAAGGAGAAAAAAGACCTGAAAACAAAACTTTGCAGTGATTCCTGGGGGAAATTGACGAGAACAGTTTTTGAGGCCCTCTACTCCTCCCTCTCCCCACCATACCTGCCAGGTATGGTGCCATATCTGGTCAGGGCATGTGAGACTAGATATGGTCTCACAGCTCCTTAAAGTGGTTATTACCTTGCTGCCTAATTCTAGTTCAAGAATCCCTTCCCCCACTTTCCCAATGTGCTTTCCAGTTTGGATTTTCACATACTGGCAATTGACTGCTTCCCTCTGCCCTCTTCTCTCTCTCTCTCTCTCTCTTGGATGGGCAACATTGCTGAGTACTTACTTTGTGGTCTTTCTATTCACTTTTGAATATTAATACAAAGCTGTACTTAAACCAGCAAGGTCATTCTGAGATCTGAAGGAACACGATCTGAATCTGTATCATAAAACACGGGAAATCTGGTTATTAAAATACAGAAATTAGTGCTATTAATTGTGGGCCTGAGTATATTTTTAGGTGATCTATACAAAAGGATGTTGAGGCATCCCACAAAGCCACCTACTGGTATTTAACTGACTAATTCTGGCTCCGAAAACTCCTTCGTGTCAGTGTGTGAGTTCTGACATTGGTACAATTTATTTCGTTTGGGCTCTGGCTCTCTTCTTGCGGTAAAGGGGAAGAGCTAGTTATCTGTTCTCAGCATGCACACTTTTGTCTTTAAGGATGATATTTTTAAATACTTTTCCCCTCCTCATTTAGATTTCTATGGAATCATATTCTTCACTTTTTTCTAGGTCCCATGATCATGCTATTTCCTGATGATAAGAAGAACTGATGATTCCTGGTACTATAGACATTCACTCGGTCAGTGATGTGCCAGGCAGTTTGCAGGTATCAAAAGAGATCTACAGATACATAAATTGTAATTCTTGTCTGCAGGTTTCTTTTAAATCTAATAGAGAGAAGCAGACACAAATAAGTCTATTATTAGACATTATAAAGGAAATGCTAATTAGGGTTACATCCGTCAAATGCAAAAGTAGAACTGCAGACATTGGAAATGTTTTATGCAAAGGGCAGGATTGTAGTCCATATCAGATTTGATATTTTATAGGCAGCTGCAGTGTAAAAGGCAGCCCTCATTCTTGGCCTTAAATAATGTGATATTTGACTGTTTTGGGTGATCCTGTGGTGTGGCTGTAGAGCAATATATTTCTCCTGAGGATACAAAAATAAATATTTTAGGTTGGTAGGTTATGGGCTATCTGTCTTTATTTCTAATCTCTATTGTTTCTTATGAAACCAGCTAAGCACCATAATAAGTGAACAAGTGTAGTTATGTTTTATTTAAAGTTCATTTACAAGATGGCCAATATACTGTATGTATTTAGCCCCCTTGTGACATGGAGGATGTGTGACAATGAGTCTGGAGTGAGCCAAAACTGCTTGAGTAATGGAGAGCGATGCACTCTGGGCTGCAGATATTTCTGGATAATTTTCTATGGTAAGGAAAGAATTCCACAGAAAAGAAACCAATGTTTCTGAAAATGCTCAGGATAAAACCAAACCCCCCAAAAATAAAGGTGCACTAATTGATAAACTAATTGATGAGATTATTAAAAGTAGGCTTTGCCAATAATTGACAAATATCTAACCCAAATAGCAGAGTATCCAGCAGGACCCATGAGTGAACTCTTTTTTCCTTTTCTCCCCCCTTTTAAAGTAATCTCTCGGGTAACTTCAGTGTCAATGGGTAGATCAGGACCCTCAGTGCTTTGGTTGGGTCATCCTAGAAGGGTTTAGTTGAGGCTATTTACAAAGATGTGGCTAAATCGAGAGAAGCCACAAGAATTTGTGTGGTACTTCCAAGATCTTAAAAGTAGGTTATTGGGGTCCCTGAAGTGATGAAATTTGAGAACCCACAAAGATAGAGTGGAATTGGACAATGGGGATCCCTGGCCCCATTTGTGGTGATAACAGGAATAAACTGGAACCACTATCTTGACTTGGTTAAACTCCCCTCCTGGTTCAGGAGCGAAGAGAGACATGAAGGAAGTCCAGTGCATAGGAAGTCCAAGGTCAGGTGAACATTTGATGCAGGTTCCACTTTCTAGGGCATGGATTAGGATGGGGAAAGGTAAAGAATGACCCTAGAAGGAAAATCAAAATATTCATTTTTATGATGTGTGGATGAGATAGCTGTCCTTTAAAAAGTAGGATAGAAAAGACACTTCCATCTTTTCAGATACTTGTGAGTTCCACAGCCTCTTGTGTTGAGAAGGATGTATGGCGGATGTTTACTAACGAGAGGAAGGAGATGTATATGTCCTCTAGGCTGAAGTTCTACAGAGATCTCACTTGACATCCTGACTCTTCCTTTGCTCTGGCAACAAGGAGTCTGGTATAGAAGATCCCTGGAAAAGTACCTGCTTTCCTTCACAGAAGAATTTTTCCTGGATTGGCTTGACCCTTAGCAGAGCTTGAACCAGCTAACAAGTTTTATTGTATTGCTATTGAGTTTCTGGGGGTTCGTTTCTTCTTTCAGCAAAACTGAATCGCGTTGACAAGTATGGTTAGGAAAATTGTAGCCACATGCACAGAACTCTCCCAAAAGTAATTGGCTAGTATCGCTTTGCTGGGACGCTTGGTGGTATAGTAGATTGTGGGGTACATTTATGAAAGAACACTGATCATTGCCTGATCATTAGCCATTTCTTTCTGCAGGGCTGTGATAGTATTTTATAAGCCTGGCATCGTTCTCATCAAAGTATTTGATGGAGTTATTTCTGAATGTGTTTTATTTCCCAATTTTACTCTCTCAGGCTTTCCAGGTGTTACAAAGTCAGGCTAATTATTCAGGGCTACTCTCTCGGGAAGCTGAAATGCTTGATGTGACCTGGATCCAAGGTTGTTTGCGTAGCCTCATAGCCTCTCCCTGTACCCTGTGTGAGGAGTTTGGACTTTCCAATCTGAATATCCATGTTTGAGTTTCACTCTGGTCCCTCATTAGCTTTGTGACTTCATGCATGTGACTTAAATCACATAGTAGATGATTGGTAGCTTGCCAGAACTGAATGGCTGATACTCTCTTTGTATTTAACCTATGAAGATTCTGTTAAGTTTTTAGCCGTAGTATTTGAGTTAACCAGAACATAACATCAGGTCTGTCTCATTTTGTTGGCTGGGCTTGAATCTCAGTAGGAGTCTGATGAATATCAAAGTAAGTATTTTGAGAAAATATTCTATGAAGGATCCTATTCAATTGAAAGCACAGAATTGCCAGGCATTGTGGCACATTCCTGTGATCCCACCACCACTGGGAGGCTGATTGTAAAGCACAAATCAGTTTGTGTTACATAGTGAGACCTTGCCTGAAAAAAGTACAGAATATGCACACACACACACACACACACACACACACACATCACACACACATTTTGGACTAATGGATCAGAGGTTAGTATATATGTTAAGACACATATGCTGGACCACAACCATCATTTTAATCACCTAGTGTGTTCAATCACTTATTTTTTCTAGGTTCTTGTATATTCAGTGATGGATTGGAAACGCACCTTCTTCTCATTTAGAACTCACACTATTGCTGTGAGGCTCAGAGAAGAGCACATATACACATCAAGAAATGACCACTCAGGAAATACAGTGCAGGTCATTCTCCATACTTTTGGTGCCTCACATTTGACAAAATGTCACTGAAAGCATGAAATATGTGAGTACATAAAGAGGAACTATTAATGCCACTCAGATTACAGTCAACCTCCTAGCGATGGAGGGGTCAGAGAAGGATCTTGGAGAGGATGGCATGAGTTGAAAGTCCAGCAGCTTAATTCTTCTCTATTTATATATCTATAGCAAAGAGTAAGTATGGAAGGAGAGGTAACCTAAGATACTGGCAACAGAATCCCAACACTGTAGGATTTAGAATGAGTGCTATTTGTATCGTCTCAGAGTGTCCTTCAGATTTGATGAAGGCGTTGTACGCACTTCAGGAAGAATGCCCAGCTATTATCTGTGAGAGTACACCTGCACATTGTTCTCTACCTAGACAAGCTATGCAGTCATTGATTTTAACACTTTCTTCTCTATAAATGTGCTCTGAAAAGTCAAAATTGGTGGCTAGGTTACCTATCCTACCTCTTTAGCTGAATGGAGGTAATGCATGCCGAGGAGAGCCTACTTCATGGGTCTAGACTCTAGGGTTTTCATGAGATGTAGAGATATAGGTATATGAATGCTGCTGTCACAAACAGCCATAGTTTTGTCATTAATGAACTGTCTGTGAGGAATTGTTCTTGCGATAAGAATGGGACCAGGAGAATAAACACTGGCTTGTAAAGGCTGGAAGTTCTGTGATACTGGAATCTGCTTTAGTCTGAAGAAC
This sequence comes from Rhynchomys soricoides, assembly GCA_019843965.1. Classification (NCBI taxonomy): domain Eukaryota; kingdom Metazoa; phylum Chordata; class Mammalia; order Rodentia; family Muridae; genus Rhynchomys; species Rhynchomys soricoides. The sequence continues at coordinate 3,262,696 of JADRCH010000146.1, forward strand.
CTTGTTCTCGATAATTTGGCTGCCAAATAGAAGTTCTAGTAACTCATTACACCGAAGTGATTATTTCTTGGAGTTCTTGTTGGGTGGGGGTTTGTCCACTCACTCCATGACTGGAAATTGATGATGGATCAGTTAAGTAATTCTTGTATGGCATTGGTGCTTCCTATCTTGGAAGTAACTCAATATTGGATATCAGTGCAGCTCTGAAAATATGCCATAGAGGAAGCATAAGTATTCTGTTTATGTATCTTGAATCCTCTAGCCTTGGAGAACTATGCAAAAATTTGAGGTTCTCTTGATTTTGCATAAACTCAATGGGAGCTCAAACTTCTGTCAGCTGATTACGGGGATCTTCGCTTTAAAGTCTGCCTTGAATCTCAGGATCCAACAAAAATACTAATAAAAATATTTTCTTATCTCCTCCTGGAAGAACAGATTTTACTTTCTTTATTCATAGACTTGGGTATCTTTACAGAAAATGATTCTTCAGTTGTAATATATGATTACTTATTTTGATCATGTAATTGTATTCACAGACTAAATATATATCAAAGCATCAGGGTTAGAGTTTTCAGCTGGTGTTGCTCATTTTCATATGATAGATGTTTATGTTTGATTTCTAGACCCAACTTAGAGCCCATTATGAATCCTTTGATAAAATTGATTAGACAAGAAGACTAATAGGCAAGGCCAAATGATTTCAGGATTAGTCTATATTACCGGTTAGGGGAGTTTGTTGCATCTAGTGGAAAAGAATGGGTTTGCAGAAGAGTGGATGTGAGGTCCTGTGCTTACCATTCATGAAACAGATGTGTAAACTGGAGGGTACATTTCTGAATTCTCTTCTCCTCCTTCTCATTTGCATTTGTCAAAATAACACTAATTCCTATTTGGAAACGTCTCTTTGTCATCTCTTACACTGTGACTTTGTGTCTTATCCAAGCTGAGAAGAATAAGGTGAAGAGATAACTTTTTTTTCCCTCACTGTCCACCATCCTAGCATGTGGTGGTCATAGCTTACACTTTTCATAGATCATTAGCTGTGGCATGATTTTATTCAAGACGTTTGATCTCACTTTGGGTCTGAAAACTCAAACCAAAGAAGCTAATCTATATCTGAGCACTACATTCCCCGGAAACAGTAAATTTCAACATTTCCTCTATTAGTTAAGTCTGAGGTGAGACAATTTCATCACATACTAAGCAGGAGAATGGGAAACACAAAGATAGTATCAGAAAACGGTAACAAAGATGAAATCAAATAGCAAAATGAATTGCTTTTTTGGAAAAAAAATGAATTTTCAGCATCCTGGTTTGAGAATTAGGTGAATGTGAAGGACGGAGTCTTTTTGAAAGGCACCAGTGAGAGATGAAAAGAGCCAGTACATGGGGCATAGTTTTGAGGAGAAACAGATGCAGGTATCTGTGGCAACCCCTTCCTTGTTTCTTTGTTTATCTCTTCAGCCATCCTTCAATCTACCCAGGCCCACCAGTGCAAAGCCACTGCACCCTCACCACGTTGGCCCACATAGATCTTACAGAGCTGACCTGAAAACTAAAAAGGAAATTAGTTCACTGCCCAGTGCCTGCTCTTGGCCAGAGCTGAATATTGGCCTGTATCATATATGTGTTCACCGAATTCCTACTTAGTTACAGTGACTTGGGGAAGGCAATTTGGAACAGAATTTGGGAATCCTCCTCTCTCACCTGCAGGAAATCTAAGCAATTCTTCAAAATGATTCTTGAGATTAAAACAAAATGTTGTTTTATAAAATGGAGCATTTATTCTTATAATTACGTCATTTAGTGCAGCATCTAATATTATCTGGCCACAGAATCTCAAAAGATGTTTCCTTGAGCTAGACACAGCGGTTCATGCTTTTTGACTTATTTTAGCACTCAGGAGTCAGATCTTTGTGACTCTTATTCTATATCATGAGTTTCAGGCCATCTACGGCTAACTACTGAGAGTCTGTTTTTTTAAAATGTTTCCTTGAAAGGTTAGAGATGACACTTCTGTCCCAATTTATAAATAATATGAGGGCAGGATGAAGAGGTCAATGTTTTTACTTTAAACTCATTAAAATCATGTATGTGTTTATGATTTATTGTGGATATTTCCGTATGGGAATGGGTAAGCAATTGCCTGCATGTGCAACTCAGAGGTCAGCTTGCAGGAGTCATACCTCTCCCTCTGCCATAGGAATTTTGGGGGGTGGACTTATGTTTTGTGGTGGCAGGCAGCTTATCCAAGGAGTTATCTCAATGGACTTTTGTCTACTTTTTCAGAGCTGAGAATTGCCATGAGGAAAAACCCCCCACAAAGTCATCTAATATTCAGTTCTGTATCTGCAGGGCCTGGAAGTTTCCATGGCCACGAATTTCAAAGGTGTCACGATATGGGTGGATTCAAATTCTACGTTAGTGAACCTCCTACGCTTCTTGAGAAAAATCATATTTGTACTGTTTATCCCTTATATATTGTACAAGGTACGATTTAGAGTTGAGGCAACTGCAAACCAACTACTTTTCTAATTTCCCCTGAATATACAGGGTTTTATTTTAAGTATTTATTGTGTTCCTATTCTGGACCAGGCTGTGGTCCCAGGCATTGTGTGAAAATCAGAGATAGCAGATACCTTCAGAAAAGTATGTGTCCACATTCTTTTCCTTTTATAATAAAACTACACTGCACTTTGTTTCATGTCTCCTTTGCCCCCCATCCCATTGTAAAGTCCACCGTTGGACAGACGAGCCTTCAATCTCCTCGGTGACATTTGAAAACCCCCACACTCTAGTCTAAGGTTTTCAGTGCCCTGCTTTACACAGATACATGCATCTCAAGCACAGACATGAAACTATCTATGTAAGTCTTCCTTCCATTCTCCCAGCTAGTTTCACATCATGCCTGTCCTTGGCCTCTGACTGACTCACTTCCTCCATGTGTTCATATAGAATGTCCAAACTGTTCGTGTGTCAGCAACCTCTGTGTATCTGTGTGAGTGCTCTACAGCAGTGGTATAGCAATCTAGTTGAACTTGTCACTTCTTGCCTGCTCTGTGACTGTCACCTGCAGGCCCCATTTATTCTCTCCCTTCTCTGGTAAACATAGCATGCATTGAAGACTGATTTCTGGTGCCCTTTTATTGAAATACCTCTTGTAAATGCCTTTGATCTTCAGATTCACCCAAAACCAAATAATCTTCATTTTCTGACCTGTGTCCATCACTTTTGTTCATGTGTTCTAGTGTTCCATGTATACCCATGTCACAGTCACCTACACAGGAGATCTCTCTCTGTAAATGTTAGGCTATGTTGAGGCACACGTGTGTTCATGATAGTTTTCTTTCCCCTAACCTCTAAGTGAAGTGACAGGTTCTTCAAAGATCTTACAGCTTCCATTACTTACAGTGTGAACCTTTGTTTTCCTCACACAGCAAGTATTTTATGTACTTGCAGCTTATAAAGACCTCGCGTCCATTCTTCAGGTGGCTTTCGGTTTCTGTTTATATCTCAAGCACTTGCCAGAATATTTGGTCAATTTAAGAAAAAAGATTAATTAGTTATTTCAATCATTTAATCAATTAATGGAAGATAAATAAAGTATAATAAGATAATAAGTAACTCCGCGGTCCAAACATTGGGGGTTTAAATATAGGCTTTGTGTCACTTAATGTCCTATCATCACCCATGAAATAAAGATTGTACAAGTCCTTCTTGGAGTTGTTCTGCCAAGTGACTACATTAATATAGAGAACGGTTGGAACATTGCCTGACCTGGGGTAGAGATCTGTAAGCATTAGTAAGACCTCTGATTTGGATGTAACACCTTACTGAAAGGAATAGAGTTTTGGACAAACTGGAGTAACTGGAGAAGCTTGGGAAGGTAGATCATAAGGTCATCAGTTTGGGTCCTGAGTGGTGAACCCTAGAAGGCATGTCCTGTTTTGTTTTTCTGTCTCTCCTCAGTCATCGACAGGATGCTTTTCAATGCCCACCATCCTTTCTAATCTCTATGTTCTTTCTCCAACCAAAACAACAGCCATTTTAGGATCTTGTGTTCCAAGGCACCTCTTTCACTGTGCCTGGCCTTTATTCTACAAGAGGGCCATGAAAGCTGAAATCAGACTGCTTACCGTTCCTTTGGGCCTCTTACTGTCAAACCCTGTGTCTCCAGCCTTGCTGGGCTCAGTCCAGGAAACATCTGCAGAGACAACTGTAGTGCTGCATTCTCACTCATAAGTCCTGACCTGAGCAATCTGCAGGGCCACCATCTCCAAAGGCTGTGTGGGGAAGCTGAAGAGATCCTGGAGTGGGTTTGTCACCTAAGGCACAAAGGGTTCCAGTGACGTGACCCTATTGTCTGAAAGACAGCTGGTTGTTGTTTTGTTCTTTTCAGTAGAATAAATAAAGCCTTCAGTTGCTATGGCAATGTCTGACCAGCCACAGTGCCTCTGAAGGTCCCTCCTGCAGCCCCTGGCTGGGCTCTCAGCCTAGAGAGGTTATGGGGCACATGGAAAGCAAATTATTTGCACAGCTCCAGCTAATGAATAGTTTTGGACAGGGAACTTCCTGAAGCTGGTGGTGTGCTCCACCCAGGCAACTTGATTGAAAAGTGCATTGTTCTGTCTTCCACAAGGCTAAGCCATTTGTTGGGCCACACCTGCCACAGAGGCCAAGCCTGGCTCACTTATCTCACACCTGAGTCCCCAGAACATCTTTCCTGCTTTGCTTCTTCACATGCTGGTGTTCCTGCTGGGTCCTCCAGCTTTTGTGATCCTGGCTGTATGTAGTCAGCTTGGATGGGGTTGGAGGAAGGAAAGCCTTTGGAAGGGTCAAGTTCAGTAGGTTTCTTTTGGGGATCTGAAGGATGGAACAAAACTGTCTTCCCTGGTGCTTTTCACATTGAACACCCCTACTGTGAGCTCACAATTCTACCACTAGGCACCATCACCATGCCCAAGCACCACCACCCATGACCTAAGCATGCACAGGGATGGGCCTGCCTCTTAAAGGCAAAGAACAAAATATACTACAGGAGTGGTTAATGAGCGGGACAGTTGATGACTGAGCATGTGGGGCTGAGAAGAAATGAGGTCTGACCTGCCAGAAGATCTTAAAGATTTTTTTTCTAAACATGTGCCAAGGCTCTGGACTTTGGTTGCTTAGATCTTCTCTCCCCGGGAACCTCTGCAGTTTGTGTCTTTGATATGGAAATGCTTCCATTGATCCCTGCTGGAAGACCTATAGCCTTGGACTGGAGAGGCAGCCTCAGGTTGAAAGCGAACAGAATTCAGCTGGAGGCTCTTCCACTTCCGTCATTTTCTCCCCTGTCTGGAGTTTGGTTTCTTTTCCAGCAGTCTCTTTCCCACCTCACATTCTTCCCAGTGCTCTGGTGGGGACATCTCTTTGTTTTCAAAAGCAAAATAAATGAATCCCTGATAAGGGCTGCCAATGCTCCTAAAAATCCGTATGGGGATACAATGTAGAAGTCTTCAAAAGGAAATGTGAGCTGCCAGATACTGCCTGGGTCCACCATGAATAATTCAACACTATAGGTAGACTCAGTCTGGTTTTGAAGTGGCTTTTACATTAACCAACTAACCAAAGGAAAGTATTGGGCCTGGTTGCAGGCAACAAAGCCAAGGCCTAAGAAACTTATCAAATGTGTTCGCTAGGAATTTAGCTGCTGTCCTCAGTGTGTGTGTGCACTATCAGTGTGTGTGTGCGCTATCAGTGTGTGTGTGTGTGCGCTATCAGATGTATGGATTTGGAGGATTTAAATAAAGACTGAATGCTGCTTTTGACAACACAGTGTTCATCTAAGTACATAATTTCAAAGACTTAGCCAACTTACACTTACTTATCCAGCCAAGAGTTTTTAAATTTTCTTAGGATCTGTGCCAGACTGTTCAGAAAACAAAACAAAACAAAACAACATAAAAGTCCTATGGACAAAGAAAGCATGGTACCCTTGCAGTCTATATGGTTTTCCAAGCCCTAAGATAGTACTAGAGACTTAAAAAAACCTCAAAATTCAAAATCATACTACAAATTTAATCAGTATTTAATTTGCTATTAGATCATGTAATCTATAGGTATTCCATAGAGAAATTAAATTTTCCAGATTTATGAGTATAATTGACAAATAGGTGTTGACTATATTTACTGTGCACATTGTGATATGTTGTTCTCTCTCATCTATCTCTATCTATCTATTCTGAAATAACTAGCATAGCTAGCTAATTAGCCTATCTTCTTGTATGGTTGTCTTTATTTTTGTGTATTTGTTGAGATTTGGTCTCAATTATTTTCAAGTCTATAGTACAGTATGTCAGTCACCACCCTGTAGGTGTGATGAATCAGAGGTCATTCATCTTACAGCTGCAAGCTTTTACACTTGGATCAGTGTCTTTCCTCTTCTGTGTCCCCCTCAGATATTGGCAGACACCATTCTAATTTTACTTGTTTCCATAAATTTAACTTTCTATTTTACAAGTAAGTGAGATCATACAGCATTTCTCTGCCTCTAACTATGATACCCTTGTTTCATTTGGGTTGCTGATAATGAGAGGTTTCCTTTCATACATGACCAAATTTTGACTGTCATTCCTCCCACTCTGTGTGTGTGTGCGTGTGTGTGTGTGTGTACTGTGTGTGTGTATGTCTGTGTGTGTGCCACAATTTTGATCTTGAAGTTGAGTCTTGTTATATTCTCTAGTCTAGTCTTGATTTCCTGGGCTCAAGTGATCCTCCTACCTTAGTCCCTCAAGGAGCTAGGACCATAATTTGTTATCTGATAGGTAATTGGGTTGTTTATATTTCTTGTTATTATGAACAATGTTGAAGTGAACATAGGCATGCATATGTCTCCTTGAGATTCAGACTTGGTTTCCTTCAGATACGCACCCAGAGATGAGATTGATGGGCAGCATGCAGTTGTTTATTTATTTTTTAAGGAAAAACTTATATTGTCTTTTACAGTGTCTATCCCAGACTGCATACCCTCCAATAGTGTACAGACTTCTCTGCATCCTCAGAAACACTTAAGTCATCTCTTATGTCTCTGGTGGCTACTATATAAGCCATCTCAATGAGAGGTGGTATTTCACTGTTTTAGTATTATGTCTCCTAATGATTAGTGGAGTTAAGTGCCTTTGCATATCCTCAGTGGTTGAGCAATGGCAAAGTTTTTCTGTGAACCGTATTTATGGAAAGCATGAGTAAAATAGCACATGTCTAATGTAACATAAGGAAGGATCTCTAACAGTTAGGGTACCTATGCTATGAGAAGAATTCAAAATGGCACTGCTAGTGGTTTAAAGCATGAACTGCAATTTACAGTCGTGGAAAGGACCAGAACTATAAAGCAGTTGAAGCGATGTATTCTAAGCTTTATTTCAGAATCTTCATATGACATAGGGGAAAATCTCCATACCTCTCAGAATTCTGTCTCCTCACGAGAAAACAATAATAAAAAATATTTGCCACATAGAACTTTTAAAGAAGAAAAGTCATTTTGTTCAATACCTGTCCATAAGAAAACGTGATAAAATTTCCATCACCATAATTGTTAACCTATTCACCAAAAATCATTCTGCAAAATGTTTCCATTATGTATTACCTTGGGCTTTTGTTGAGGTTTAGTCTGTCTCCTTGAGTCAAATATATTTCTGAAAGAATAAAAATTCACCTCCACTAAGAATGGTTGGATCATTCTGCTTCTGACTTTAAGGATAATTTTGAGCTCTCCTATGCTATGTTTGATGAGCTCATGTACTCAGCTGGTTTGGTCTGGAAAAGCAGAAGCTCAGATGAAGAAGATGAGTTGTCTTTCTATTTACCCAAGAACGGCATTTGAATGTCAGGTACAGTTGCTCATGCCATCGAAAACCCATAAATCAGTAAGGTTTCAACATTCTAAAACTCTTTGTCTCTATAGGATGCCACAGGCACAAACATCTGCGTATGATCTCCTGTGGTGGGTTCCTATCAACATATAGGTGCTCTGATAGCTGTGTATCCAGGTTTGTGGTAGAGTGTGTGCTTAGCATATTTACAGCCTCAAGTTCAGCCCCCAGGGTCACCACATAAATAAATAAACAAGCAAGTACACTTGAATCCTGAGTAAAATTTCATCTGGCCTATGTGTACATGCTTATGTGGCATCTCAGCCCCAGGGTATCTCACTATAAACAAGCAAATTGTAGCTTTGGCCCCAAGCATTTTATATAAGTGATATAAAACCTCTGGTATGTTGTTTTGTTTTAATCAGGGGTTCTCCATGTATCATTGGATGTCCTTAAATGGGCTGTAGACCAGAATAGGTCAAAGTCACAGAGATCCACCTGCCTCTGCTTCTGCTGGGTTTAAAGGCTTATACCGCCACAGGCCAGCTCCAACATGTGTTTGTATAGAGTATAACTGTCTGCAGACCCTCAGGTCTCATATGCCTTCTCATTCTTGTCTTTACACAATCTGAGGCCTCTTCAGATTCACCTGTGCTGTTGTCCTTCTCTGCCAAATCTATCTGCAGATGATGAGAACATTGTGACATTTGCTATTTATTGTCACGTTACATTGAAGTGCACAGCTGACATAGGTAGGCATTCAAAAGGGACACTTTTATTTTTCTTTTGTTTATCTAATCACTTCTCTGGGACTAAACTACGTGTAGGAGCTATGTATTTATTTTCATTCATGAAGATGTATTGCCTACTAAAGGCAAAGTGAATATGTAGGAGATGTAAGTGGAAAGTGCAGTAGGTGCATGGATAACAGGGAATCTAAGTTTCAGAAGCCCTAAGATGTGTGCAAGAGTCATTGTCTTTTTCTGCATCTACAGCTAATGGTCCACAGCCAGTGATAGAATATTAAACATGTTTTGTAGATTCTAACAGCAAGATTCTCTAGAATCTGATCTCTTTGTTCTCCATCACTTCTTTATTGAGATATCTCAGTCCAGGCTCGGTTCTACTCTCAAGTGCATGTAGACTGTACCATGCTGAGGATGCAGTTCTGAAATCAAGTCTTGGGTCATTTCTTTACTTTACATGGAATTCTGGGAAATCAATGTAGGGAAATAGTCAGCGCGTCATATTTATCAGTCCTTGAAACTGTCTGATGCATTTACCATCTGTCTTCCTCTGTAGGAATAATACCCATTGAATTGCTGGGACCTGTGGCAGCCTTGTAGACCACTGTGACTGCAGAATGGAAGAGTGGCCGAGACAATCGACCAACTACTCATTTGTAGTACTTACTGTCATAAATGCTTGTGAACAATGTGTACAGTGACAGATCCAGCTTCTGATGCACATTGGATATGCAGTGATGGAAGCCTCCATTTGGAAGTCTCACTTCCATGCCATCTTTATCTCCCTTCAGTTCTCTTCTCACTGAGATCCAGAGAGTACTTCTTTATTGTATCACCTCGTTAGTGCCTTTATCAGGTTTTATGGACTCTTTAAACAAATCCAGTATCATCAGGGTGAGGACTTTGCTCTGTAGTGTAGCCTTCCAGCCCACACTGATTTAGATTTTATCCAAAAAAGTAAGCTTGCCTTCTGCTTCATTGGTGCTGCATATCATATGGCCTCATACACATGTAAGACCTTCTTCTTCCTGCCCCTTTGACGGGTTATTACCTCTGCCTATTATACCTGCTCAATCCTTAGCACACACCCTCCGAGTTTTTCATTATTTCAATTCTATTTCTATTAGCATTACAATGCAATGGCATTTTAAGTGCCCGTCATGGTGGTAGATAATGGAAGATGTGTTACTCTGTTTCCTCATTCATAAAAAGAAAGTTTTTTCTGGTCCCCTTTAGGTACACTCTAGAGTTACTTGATGACTTTGGTGCTGATAAGGCTGATCGTTTAGCAGGGACAGCCTTAAGAAAGAGAGAGAAAAAAAATTTAGCTTTTGCCCCATAGCATAAAATCAAAGAGGGCACGTTTTGCTAATGTGCTTTATCTTGCCCATCAGCTCTGGGGACTAATTCCACAGGGTGATCACAGTTACTGGGCCTCCTCATCTAAAGAGATGCAATCCTAGGAACAGCTGCCCTTTGACCTACTGGCTGCCCTGTGCATTACTCACCCTGTCACTGGTCCTGAGTCTGGCCCATCACCTGCTGGGAACTCTGCAGTCTGGAGCAGCAGCAGAATGAGACAGGATGCTTGCTGGGTGAGAGGGCAAGGGTGGAGACTGTCGCATTGGGAGGAACATGGAACTCAGGCCAAACACATAGCGTACTCAGCCTTTGAGCCCAAGGACAGGGACACAGTGAGAGGCCAGGTGCTGTCAGTGAATGAGGTGGCTGGCCATTAATTTGCAGATGCTAGGGAAAGGTATGGGTTTGCCAAAGCAAAATTAAGGTGCGAGGGCTGTGCTGACTGATGTGCTGGTGACTCTAGCTGTCTTCTGCTTTTGTTCTCTACTCAGAACAGAGCACCGGCTGCAATAACAAACAATGCAGAGCAGCCAGAGTTCCCTAGTGAGACAACTGAACCTCACAGACTGCGCCCCTCGGCTAGTGCCTGACTTGACAGGGACCATATCCAGGTGGGCTGAACCTTGAACAACTCCATGCCAGATGTGAGTCTTGAGGACTTAACAATACACCCTTCCAAATGGGGTCCATGCTTTTGAGAGTTGTATTCTAGCATGCTTCTAGGAAAATGAATGATGAGTGAAAAGAGATGAGGAAATAAGACAAATTAAAGTACTGACTGAGAGAATAAAAGACCTTGGCAACCGAAGGAGGAGGAAATGATTAAACTAAAAACTCCAGCATTGACAGGAACATGGCTCTGCAGCAGAATCACATGGCAAGCAAATCCCTCCATCACCCTGCGCGCTTCATTTTATCGTCTCGGATGTGGACGTGCAGTTAAGTTTGAAAGCAGTGAGAGATGACGGAAGCAGATACACAAAGCTACTCTTCTCTCCATTCACCAATGTGTGAGAGCTGAGGTACTATGCTCCCACAGGCGTGAGGCACTGTGCTCCCACAGAAGGCGATCTTTATGGAGAGCAAGTCTGAGATAGAAAGAGAAGTCATCTTAGGAGACACAAATGTTATGCTTCTGTGAAGGTTATGCTTGCCTTCCTAGATATTTGCCCATTAGGGCAGGGTTTTATCTTATTAATGTTCTCACATCACACACCTCCAGCTGTCAAACTCCGTGAATCTTGGAGGTGATGTGGAAATTGCAATTATCAGGCTTTCTACATACTGAGAACCAAGAAAAGGATGCTGTCTGACTCTCAAAGCCAGTATCTGGCTTTCACGTAGAGTCCACAGTCAGTCAGTCCAGGCACAAATGCATCCTATGCTGTTGAGCACATGGAAGCCCTTTGTTCTCGGGGATGTTTGGATGATGACAAAACTGTAGACTAGGCCATGTTGGCTCTCACTGAAGCACTTGCTGGAATAAATCAGAGCTGATGGGTTCAGTTTGAGGAGTGGCTGGAGAGACGCTTGCAGAGTGTGGTAAACAGGACATGGAGGAAGTTGGGAGCTGGATTGGAGTTGTTAACCCCCCACGCCCCATTGTCAGGAAATGTGGGGAGCTGACAGCTACAGAGCACACAATGATGCAGCGGGAAGTGGCCTTTATAAATACAGGGGTCAGGGCCAGCCTGGCAAACAATAGGGGAAATGATGAAGGCAGGCAGTGGGTGTGGGGGGAGGGGGCTGGAGGACCTGGATGATTCTATCAGTGACAAGAACTGAGCAGGGAGTTGTGGGGGTGGCTGAGGGAGGTCTGGGGGTTGCACATTAAACAATACAAGTTGCCAGGTGACTCAGTAGCCACAACCGAAGGCTGTGGGGTGTGTAAATAGTTTACTCTATGGGCCATTGTTCCTTCAAGAACCTCTCCCTGGCTTCTACGTGTCAAAGGTCTCTATGTTGCTGACTTACTGGAAGCTTGTCCAGTGTTCAGAGGATGCTGTTCCGTGCCATAGGAGAATGGGTTATTGGACCATATTCTTTGTCTCTGTTCACCTTGGAACCCCAATGAAAGCAAGACAGAGGGTCTGCAGAAATCAGGCTAAGGGTCCACTGCTCAGCTTTTGTGTACTCTCCCTGGATCCATTTAATGAATGGATGTAGATGAACAAAAGGAGATGGCATTCTTATTTGCCTATTGGGAGCTGCATTATTAAGTCATAAATGTATTCTTGTAAGTAGGCTGAGACTGAAGAGTCCAGAAGAGGCAGCAAATCAAGGTGGGATGATTGGCTGCTTCTCCTGCATGAAATTCCATGTTGGTTAAGCAGGTGAGTGAGTGGCTGTTTGTAAAGCTTTCTAGAGAACCTACAATATTTACTTAGTGGTCAGTCCCTATTCTTCTTATCAATAGACTACCTCAATCTTTTAGGCTCAGTTTCCACTCAGCACACAGATACCTAAGAAATGCTAAGCTTCTAGGAGCAATGAGAGTCCACATAAGACCCTTCTTCCTTTTCATCTTTGCCTCAGGCAGCCCATGTCTGTGGAATATTGGATATTCATATTTGATCTTGTCATGCTAGCTGGGTTAAGGAAGCAAGCATATGTTACATTTGTCCCTGGAGCATATGCGATCACATTGAAATCAAATACCATCTTTAATCCTTCTAGATATTTATAAAGTAGAATAATTTTAATCACAAAGACATAGGCTATATGTGAATACATATTGTGTAGATATTGTGCACTATCGGATTAGATGTTATATGTACCGTATGCCACGTAGTGTTTTAAAGTATTTCATTACAAATTATATATATATATATGTATATATTTATATAATTAATGTATAATTTGAATCAGAATTCTTTGAAAACATGGAAAATTCAAAATATAAAACTGGATATAGGATATCTTCTCAGCTATAAATATACATGTAAATTTAAAAAGTTAAAAACAATGTAAATATTAGAATTTTTCACTAATTTTACAAAGGTAGTTGTTTTTGTTTAAGAATTCTTAAAATTCTTAAAATTCTAAAAGGAGAAGACTTTCTCTTTTTTCTAGAATTTTAAGAGAATCTGTATTTAATAGCCAATTTAATCATTAAAATCATTGGTAAGTATAAAGTTGAAATTTCAAATTTAGATCTCTATATTATTCCTTTGGACAGAAGGAAGATGTATAAGTCTTTAAAAAAATCAACGAAAGGAAGATATGGGGGTAGAGTTATGTCTTGCAGGTGTTTTAAAAGCTCATTGAATAAAAACAATACTCAACAGTTTGAAGTATGAAAACATGAAGGCATGGGGATCTCCCAGCTACCTTATAGTTTTATGGGATATCTGTCTATCAATCTATCTATCTACAACCTATCCATCAATTTATCTATCTATGTAACTCTATTTTCTATCATCTATCTATTGTCTCCTGGCTTCTAAAAAACTACTGAAGGGAAAAAAGGGGATGTATAGGAAGTTCCTCCGTGGTATTGGGTAGAGGCATTGAAAACTCCATGTAAGGACCCAGAGGCTCACACGATCATTATCATGTTTTTGATACTAGACGATTTGCAGATAGACACCTATTAGATTAAAGGATAAACAACTGCACTACAAAAAGGCAACCATGTTGGCTAAATCACCTGCAACCAGAGAGGGAGCTCATCAGTTCATGCTTCCAAGCTCAGTCTCCTTGGGCACAAGTATGGGTTGGAAGAAAATTAATCATAGGGGGCATCCTGGAGATATTTAAGTCAGTGACGTTATTTGTATATCTACCTAAGAGGGTCTGGAAGCTGCCATGACTCCCAGGGTTGGGCATGGGACCAAATCTTGAGAAAAGGAATATAAGACAATGTATAGAATGGCAAAACAATGCATTCGGTTGATCATGGAAACTGTGTTTGAAGTATATATAACCAAATCATGTTTGACTTCTCTCATAGGGAGAGATATGTATTCAGTTTTGATGAGACCAATAAGCCAGTTGTTCCTATCAGTTTGTATAGGAGAGACATGAAACCACAATAGCAAATGACGTTAGAAGGGGGATGGAGCAATTTGAAGAGATAATCAAGGTTCCCCAGTTTGTTGTAGATAAAAAGAAATCATCATTACCCTGAAGAACTAGGTTTGGGGGTCCAATTTCTGCTAAGCTTGGCCTTTTCCTATATGGCAGGAGTCTTGTTTTATATTTGTTTTATACAGGGTCTCTGGGTTCCTGGAGTCAAGTCATTGATGCCTGATGAATGAAGTCTACAGCTTGGAAGTTATGCATCTGAGCTGTTCTGCTGGGCTTCAGAATTGAATCTCTACTAATGACCTTTTGTCTTAAAGCTTCCTTACCTCTCTGGGATCCAGTTCTTTCGCCATGTCCTACCTTACAGGGTGTTTTTAAGGATAAATGAGATAATGTCTACGAACCCCCTGGAGAGGAAGCATTGTTTGAGATAAGCTCACCCTCTGGTATTTTTAGCTGAAGAGTGTTGGTTGTCCAGGATATGCCATTTAGCAATTCCTGGAGCCTTGAAAAGGAAACAGAAAGGGTGGCTGGGGGCAGGGAATTGGTATATTCAACAATATTGTTTTTCGAGAAATCCCTCCCGCCCTAAGAGTAAGAATATACGTCAAAGGAAACAAACACCATTTGTAGATAATGCAGGAAAGTGACAGGTTTGCTTGCTTTCAACTGTGATGGTGTGAGGCTAGTGGGCTCTGTCTTAACTGCTCTTCACTCGTAAGGGGCAGAGGCCCACGGGACAACTACTCCGCTGATAATGAAACAACCCTTAAGTGACTCTTGCTTCTGTAGAGAATGGCAGGAAACATCTTCACCACCCATGACTTCTCCAGAAAGTAAAGGGTTTAAGGTAGGGATGTACTTCCTGTCCTGATTCCAAAAGTGGTTCTCAGTCTTTAGGGAGGTGGAGGTAGGGGAACTAACATGCTGACCTAACACAAGCAAGCCTGCAGAACAACAATAGGGACCAGTCTGCCCTCCAATCCATATCTGCTTCATAAGCAAAAGAAGTTCCAAAAGAAATAACAGGAATTCGGCTTTGATAACTTAATTGGAGAAATGTCTTGCCTGAGTTCACCCAAGTGCTTCATCAATGTTCTTTGTTCCCATTCTGCAGTGTTTATCTCTCAATCCCATGGTGCCGATCTGATCTGACCATTCTTCTCTGTGGGAAGTCAATAATGTTTGTTTATTGCTCTCCAGACTGAAAGATTAAGATTAAGATTTTATAAGCTCTACATAACTTTTCTTGAAGCTAGTATTTAAATTTTATGGATGTATTTCTGTACACAAGCCCTGGCACATATCTAAGACTGAATACTAATAGTCACATCTGGATTCAAATTCTGCCTCCACTAGAGGAGAAACATAGTGTTTGAGAAGTGTTTAAACATTTCCAGTTCATCTTCTTTATTCATAATTTGGAGAAACTGATGTCCACAGTTGTATCATTATGAAAATTCAATGATTTGGAATAGACAAAAACTAAACAGCTCTGCTGTTACACTCAGAAACTAAAAATGAGGGCTGGGGAGAAGGCTGGTAAAGTGCTTACTGTGCAGAAACAAGGACTGAGTTCCATCCACCAGAATCCATGGAAGAGAGCTGAACACCAGGATACACTGCAGGAATTCCAGCAGTGGTCTGGGGTGGAGGGGGTGGGCAGAGAAAGAAGCATCTGTTGGTTTCACTGCCAGATATATCTAGCCAAATTGGAAAGTGCCAAGCTCATCAAAGGCATTCCATCTCAAATCAAAAGGCAAAACAAAACAAAAACAGTGTATACACATACATACACAAATGTTAAAATTAAAAAAAAAATGACACACTGTTCAATTATAATGTGTTCCTTAAGCTGCTTTGCAGTAAGCAGACAAGTTGATTCTAAGTGAAATGAATTGGAGAAGATGAATTTGCCTGGATCTTGGTTACCATGTTAGTTCTAAATTTCATAAAACGAGGGCATCTAGCTTCCATAAAGAGACACTGCTAATGACAGGATACATTTCGACCAGCTAGTGGAGAAGTTCATGTCACATTCCCCCAAAAGTCTCGTGTTGAGAGATTATCAATCCAGCACTTGCTTGAAAGTAAAAACACTGAATGGGATGCTTCTAATCACATGAAATCCTAAAATCATAGCTTCACCAAGAGCCTATTTCTTTCAGGTTCTAAACCGTAAACTGGGAACCAATTCAACCTAGTGCAAGTCTCTACAGCCTGCTGAAGTTAGAGCCAGGTAGAGCCTGACGCTCCTTTTAAGGTGTCTGAACTTCAGCTAACCCTTCCTTTGAATTCTAGGTCTTCTACACTCTCTCTTGCCTGTGCATAATCCTTTTTGAGTACTTTCTCCTGAACAGTGGAATGGGTCAGTGAGTGTGGAGAATGCTCATAAAATACTTGTATCCTGACTGGGCAACTGTGTGTCTGGCATTGGACTCAGTCTCTCAGTCATAAGGTTTGTGTCTGAGTCAGGTTCAAGAGTGATGTCATGAAGAGCTACTGCTCCTGTTTCTTTATGTGTCAACCCTCTCTTGCCTTTGTCCCAGGAAGTTCCCACCTCACTCAGGGCACACTGAGGATTGCAGCTGCTGCCACATGCCAGTAGTCATGCTACCAATCACACATCTCTGGCACTGAAAGCTTCTTACCAAGAGGGAATTAGACAAAGTGACAGACTTAATTCCAAGCAGGATAAAAAAAAGGAAGTGTCAATAGCATGAACTTTTTGCTGCCTCGGGAGACATTAATTATGCCCTGATAGTGGACACAGGTCTACATCTGTAGTCAGAATACTTCTTGCATCCTTCATCCCCACCTTTGTTTCTCTTCATGTTCTGAATGTGGAGGGAATCTAGGTAATATCTTCAAACTCAGTTTTGGATGTTCAATTTGTATAGAGGTTCATGAGTATTGGCTAGAAACAAATCTTACAATGAAAAAGATAGCCTAGCTATCACCTCAGCATGACTGCTATTGTATGAGTCTACCTTTCGGGGGAGGCCATGGACTTTATGAGGAGCAGAGGGAATTATCAGTAAAGAGAGTGTAAGGGTTCAGTGGATTTCATCATCTTCTTGCTAAAATGATAATTCTGGTGGCAGGTTTCATTTTGGTGATGAATGTCACATAGGAAGAGCCAACAGCATGCACAGCATGCCCAGGGTCTGTCTGGAGAGGATGCTGAGGGAACCAACAACATGTTGGAAGAGAATGGAGTATGGTCTAGCAATGATCTTGACAATCTCAGAGTGTTGAAGAGTTCTCCATCATAGAGATTTATGTCAATCTATGCATACGTCATCTACCACAATGAACCCACTGACAAGGCTAATGTGGGGTTTAAGATTCTTGGTACCTCCATCGTCCTTTTTGTCCTTTCTCACACATACCTGATGAGCTGTGCATCTTCAACATTTAAACTTTTTTAAAGATTAAAGTGTATGTGAGTGTGTGTGTGTGTGTGTGTTGTGAGTGCCGGAGGAGGGTATCAGATTGCCCCGAACTTGAGTTACAGGCAGTTGTTGAGCCACCTGACCTGAATGCAGGGAACCAAACTCTAGTCTTCAGCAAGGGCAGCAAGTGGTCTTAACCACTGAGCTGTTTGTTTCTAAAGCTACTTTCTCATTTTTTTCTAAAGGAAGGGATTATTATGGTGTAAGAGAAGGCAACATGACAGTGGATCCTCAATATATTTATGTTGAATTTAAGACTACTTACTGAACATGTTGTACAGTTGGATTGCTTCCTCAAGACTTAGCTACTCACACTGTGCCCCCAAAATCTCCACCACCTTCCTTATGTAGAAAAGTTTTAGAGGAGACAGCCCTCAGGTCCTGCTGCAGACACCTTCAAGCAGTTTGGTATAACAAAATTTTCACTTGATTTCTGGACAGTGACACTGGAGGAGTCTGCTGAATCTGGACGAATTCCATCCAGTGAATGGTAAGAGCTTTTGTGTCTCTAGGCTTAACTATAAGGGATCTCACAGAAGTGAGTAGACAGCATGAAACCTATTCATATCCTATTTTAGAAAAGAGAATGTAGCTATTAAAATAACATCCTGATAAATCTTTTACTTCTACTTTCAAATATTATGACAGATGTGTCAACAGCCTTGAGTTCCTTTAAAAGTTTTACCTTCTAGAAAGAATCCTATTTCAACTGGTTGTACATAGCTCTACAATATTATATGAAAGATGTTTACTAAAAAGATTAAATTGTTTAGGTGAGATAGGCTCTGCTGACTGGAAGTATGGCTGGAGACCTTGCTCATTGCACACTGCCTCTTCAGAGCACCAGTTATAGTGGACACCTATGCATTTCAGTGTCCGCTTCTTTAATGTTGCCTCTCTATGCTCAGTAATAAAGCCAAGCAGCATCATATATGCTCCCATGTGCTCCTGCCAAAAAGCTGGCTGCACAGTGAGACTGTGACATCTGTTGAGGCGTTTTGAATGTTTGCTTGATCAACCCACGAACTTGCCATTCTATTTTGAAGGGGAAGAGAAATGTTTTACTTGCATGCTAAAATAATCATGATTACTAAAAGTTCTTTCCTGTTTAAAAGAGTCTATGGACTTCAACAGAACCCCAATTCGGACTTCCTTTGCTTCTTTAGAGAGAAATCATTTTTTTCTTTTCTGAAGTAGAAACTCTCAGTTTCAAGCTCTGAGTACTAAGATTTTTTTTCCCTTTTCATCTCAAAAGTGCCCCCCTCAAAAAAGGCAGTAGAGAGTTGTTTCACCTGCGTCCTTATCATCCTCAACCCTCTGCTAGGTGACAAATAACTGTGATCATTCTTCTTTGTGGAAGGCAAACCTCTTAAAGGAACTCGTGTTGATGCATTGATAATACCATTTAAAAGAATTTGCTGCCTATTTTCTGACATAGGATCCCTTGCTCCAGCTCATTGAGTTTAAGCTGTTGTGGGGGTGTGTGTTTGTGTCTTTGTGTGTTGCTCAGTTTTGTGGTGATTTTGCAGCTGCCTCTACCACTCTGTGGGTGTTTTCTTGAACTGCAGTGGAACCACTGACTGGCTCCAAGCCTCTGCTGTTTTTGCAGTTCTCTGCAAAAATGGCTTCAAGTGTTACTTTGCTGGCTCTGCTTGGGGGCAACCACAACGATGAACAGACACGAACTCCTTACCCTCTATGCTCCACCTCCGCAGCAGCCCGATAAGATCAAACAGTAGTGCTGCAAGTGGTCTGACATACTCCGCTCTGGGGCTGGGCAGGAGAGTATCTTTACATTCTTCTGTTACATGGGGCTCACTGATGCTGCCATCTTTTCCTATACCCTACTTCCAAGGAGGGCTGACCTGAATGGGGAGCAGTCCTGTTGAGTTTTCAGACATAGACATAGGCCTAGAAAATCTTACTTGCCAGAATCTTATCACTGTACCCTGTATCCTGGTGATTTCCAGTTCTAACTTCATAGTAAGAAGCAGCTTAGAAGAATGAGCATTCACACACAGTTCTGTTTGTTCCAAGGCTCTGACCCATATGGCCTCCAGTCATTTCTCTGCTCTGACAATTGTCCCATCACTGTTCCTCGGCTCATTGGAGCAGGGTCATAGAAGGTCACCTTCCAACCTAACATCCCAGGTAGTGGGACAATATGTCCGGTAGGGTTTTCCACTTTTTGTTTGTCACCAAATGATTCCTTGTGACTCAAAGCAAGCAAGCAACAATTGGTGGGAGAATTTAGTAATTGATTTGTGCTCAGGGATTATCTGAGTCTAATCTTTATCACCAGAATAATACTCAGTAACTTCAACTGACAGACCCAAGTAACACTCAGTGCTAGGGTTTTGTGAACCCATTTCTAGAATTTTGTAGTCAGTTGAACTGAGAAGATTTTTAACAAAGCATGAAATAGTGTTGAAAGGGAGAAAATTATCTGGATCAAGGACACTCAGCAAAGTCAACAATGCAACCATGAGAAAGAAAGGTACCATGACCTGGGGATTGTTATTATTTCTAGACATCTCTAAAAGACATCTATCTATTCATACCCAGAAGCTGTTCATTTTGATTGTTTACAAAATGATATTGAGAAACAGAAATTGTCACGGGCAAGCAGTGGAAGGTACGAGAAATGGTTTTGTTGAATATTTGCATTATTTCAACTATGTCCCATAAGAAGTTATTGCTAGCTTTGTATTTTTAGACAGAGAACTGAAGGCTTTAAGTTATTTGCCTAGATTCACTAGACAGAAAAGGAATGGAGCTGATGCAGGAGCATGGCCCGGTGTGACATATTTGTCCATGCTGTCTCATCCTATCTGAAGAGCAAAATGCAAAGCAGAGGTGCTTGCTCAGCACTTCTAGGGTTACAGCCCATTTAGCGTTTCTGGCTGTCCATGTTCTCAGGTTGTGAGTTGAACTCTCTCCTCTTAGAGCCTGCTCAGGCTGGGAGGTCATAGCCATTACTTTCTCAGAAAGTGCTAAGGTCTCACATTCTCCAGCTACCAATCTCTCACCAGCCTTGGCCATTCTATATTTAGCCACAGGTAGTTGCCTCAATGTGAACTTTAAAAAAAATGACTTTGCTTCCTAGGATGAGGGAAATATGAGAATACCCTGTGAGTAGCTGTTTACTCCCCGGCCCTCTTTGACATTCAGAGAACTTCAACAAACGTCACAGAAATGGGTATGCCATTTAGTGTCCACAAACCTGCAGAGTGATCGATCATCCAATTCAAAAACGGGACCAAGTCAGCAAGAGGAATAACAACATCCAAAGTGGCTCATGGAATTGCTTCTAAGCTTTCTATTGCCCAGGGCCAGCAGCAGGAACTTAAAATTTAAGGATGCCACTAGCTCTGGGGGTTCATTCCCAAGAGAATCCTGACAAAAGGGAATCCCTCACCCTGAAACATTTCTACTGCTTTCGTTTGTTGTGTGCTCTCCTGGGCTCTATGCGTTAGCTCTCAGTTGGCTATTTATCTTGTCCAGTTAAAGATGCTGACTCAACGCTGGACTTCATTATCACTGTTGGATGAACACTTTCCAGACTTATTCATTGCTCATTCTTCCAGGTTTGAGCAACATGTATGTTTGCCCCCAAAATTCTGGGGTCTTGAATTTTAAAGTAAAGATTGGACCAACTGATTCATGTTCTCTAGTGGAATTTTTTTTCTTGATCCATGTGTGAGTAGTAATTGGTCAGGAGAAAGGGGAGAAGAGATCCTGAGGGTCACAGTCATGTCCTCTGATATCTTCTCCGAATACCTAACCTTAGCCTTAAAGCATCTTACACAACAGAAGAAAGAACATTTGTACATACATCCCAGAATGATCAATACATGTTCCCTGACAGTCTCTCAGATACACTGGTGCCTTTTCCCATTCAACATTCCTTTGTTTTGGAGGTTTGGAAGAGCTGATGACTTCTCTTGCTTGCAGAAACTTTACTTGAGTCAACGTTGTGCAAGATCCTGTATTTAAAAACCTTGTGCTAACAAGAGTGTAAGCCACGATGATGCTGACAATAAAGATCATTTTAGCACAGGGTAGTTTAACTCTAGGCAATTGCAGACCATCAAAGGTGAGGAAGCCTGGAGAATGTTTCTCTTCCATTTATCACATTTTGCAAATGGAGAAGGGAAGTTTTGGGAGCCAAAGACTTTTGGGCTCCCAGAGTGATCAAGGCTTCCTGCCCTCCAAGTCCCCAGGCTGCCATACCCATGACATGAGCTGCAGGCCTATCCTTTCTTTTTATTGTGTGTAGCATTGGGACAAGAAGGTTTTACAGCCTGATGCCCTTGTCACCCTTTCCTGCTTCTTGTTCTTGTATTTAGTTTCAAATCTGGCTGTGACCCTTGCTGGAGGGGGTCACTGGAAGTGACAGGGAAAGAGAAAAATAAGCTTGGTCACGACCCAATCGGTGCAATCAATTTCCTAGGGTGAGAGCCTTTTTACAAGGTAGAGAGGTAGAAAGGGGTGAGGACAGAGGTGAGATTTAGGGGAAAAAAAGATGGCTACCTCAATACCATTCATTCTGGAGTTAGATACAATGCTAATGGCCCATGTTGGGATCCAAAATCTGATAAGAGCATGGTGATCAGGTAACATCTGCATAAAAATGTGGTTCCAAGAATTCTTACTTAGCTTTTATTTCACCAGTGGTCAAAATAGGAAAACAGTAATAATAATAATAATAATAATAATAATAATAATAATAATAATAATAATATAAACAATCATTAGACATGGCTAAAACCTAGTGGTTTTTAGATGTGTTAAAATGTGACATCTCACTTACCAATGTCCCACATCCCAAAAGGTTAGTGTGAAATCCAGGAATGTATTTTTCTTGTTCTTCTCTCTGTGTGTCTGTGTGTCTGTCTGTGTCTCCCAAATGTGTGTGTGTGTGTGTGTGTATGTGTGTGTGATGTGTTAAATAAACCTTTATGCTATTGCTAGAGGAAAATACATTTATATTTGTAAAGAAATTGCAAATGTTATGGTATATAACCTTAACCCTTAATCATTTATCTTGGATTTAAAAAAGAGATTTAGTCATTAATTTGTACACATGTGTGAGCCTGGTGCATGCATGGGTGTGGGTGCATATGCCTGTTCTCATGCAGGCATCAGGAGAGGGTGTCAGATCCCTTGGGGTTAGATGCTTGGGCTTTTGCATGCTACCTGCTTGTCAGCTACGTACTGGGATCCAAACACTGGTGCTCAGTATCAAGCAGTAGCATGCACTCTCTAATGCCTTCCTTTCAGTCCTCTTTCCTTAAGTTTTAAATTACACGTGAAATTAAATTTACTACCTTACCATTTTACAGGGCCTTAGTTTGTGGCACTAAGTGCATGACAGTGTTGTGCAGCCTCTGCTTCCGTCATCTGCAGAACTATTCACATCCTCAAACTGAAACTCTGCACTCACGAAATACCAACTCCCAATTGTACCCATCTATACAGGGCCTGGGAACTGCCATTCTATATTCTTCCTGTACATGTTGAATTAATCTTCATACCTTACCTGAGTACCTGATCTATGTAGATTCTTGTAGTATTAATCCTTTCAGATATGGCTTATGTCACGTAGCAAGATCCTTTAGAGTTCCCAGGACCTCAGACCTGCTCATTCAGGTGGTATCTACCTTGTACTGCCATTAGTACTGATCAGAAGATTCACACTTTGGTTTTGCTGGGCAAGATGTGTGTTTCTCTTGAGGAAGCATGTCTTTGGGTGATAGTGGGTGACCCAATTATTTAATGTCCTGGATTTTTTTCTTGCCCAAGTAAAATACCAAACTCTGTAGTTTCTCAAGACACTCTTGTGGGCTTTATTTCTTTATTTACTCAACTCATTTTTTATTAAGAACCACACATTTCGTAGGCTTTACTAGACCATGAAGATGCACATGGCCACCATTAGAGTTTTTTTCTTTAGATATATGCCACCTATAGAAGAAATACCAGGTGTAAGCACACCTAGTTATTTTAATTTTATAGTTATTTTGTTCATAAGTTTGACAAAATCCTGAGGTCTAGCCTCAATACAGTCATATTAATTTCCCATAAGACACCAAAGGGCCTGCCTTTCGTGGTAAAGAAGGTGGAACCAAAAGCAAAGACCACAGGTGCTCCAGATAAGTACAGCACTAAGGAGATGAGAGGCGTTTAGAGAGTGGAGGACCTGGACTCTAATCTGGTTGGTATTCTACTAATCTCCAGGGTCCTTAGCTACAGAGAAGCAGTCATGACCTCAGTCTCAGAAGATCTTTCTATCTTCTCAGAGCGATGTCAATTCCTGGGGACCCCCTTGTGGTATCCATGACTCAGAAGGAAACTCATCAGTTACTATAGCACACCATCATAGACCACTTCCTGAAAGACTTTGGGTTTTCCCTAGAAGGCTTTTGCTCATGTTCAGTTCTGCCAGGAACAACTGGGGACCAATATTGGGGCAAACTAACTGAAACAGTGACCTGATTTTTAGCAAATATACACAATGTAGCACAATACATAAAGCTAGCCACTGGAACAAGAAAAGAGCTGCAAAGGAGAACTGGCACCTTTTCTTTCTAATCCCCTCTGTCACTCTCCATGTACACTTGTGTGCGCGCGTGTGAGCATGAGCACACACACACACACACACACAGACTTATGTGCAGTTTTTTGTTTGTGTTGTAATTTGTGCTTCATAAGTAGATATAGAAAGAAGAAAACCAAAAATAACCTTGACAAAACCAATCATAACTGAGGGTCTCTAATGTTTTGACTTCATGTGCTCTGGGATAAAAGGTATCAGGCAGAGGTAGGTTCTGTGGATGCCTACATTTAGGAAAAGTTGAGCAAAATGAATAAAAGCACTTCTTGTTTGGTGTCTTAGAATTGTCAATAGGCTAGAAGTATTGTAAATCTGCAACCAGTAGGAAAATTATCTGAAAAGCTTCTCAAGATAGAAATCTGTAGAGCACACCTCTAAGTAGACACAGATGCATAGGCTAATGAAGTTAGTTTGAGCATTATCACTGCCTGGGTTTCTGAGCTGTCAAGGCAATGACAGGAATATGAGAGGTTATAGTTTATTCATCAGATTAAGAACATGTCTTCTTATCTTTTTGGTAGGATTCCAAGTTATAAATGAATTTTCTGAATTTATTATATAATCAAGGAGGTAATTTTAAGATAGAATGAGTTATTTAATAAAGTTTGTTAAATATGAAATCATATTTAAATATTATGTAAATGTATTTGAATATTCAACAGCTACATTTAAAAATATTGTGTTGTATTTTATTACAATTGTGTGTGTGCACATGTGCATGCATGCCCAGGTGCACATGTGGAAAGCAAAGGACAACTTGTGGAGTCAGTTCTGTCTTTCCACCACATGGGCTGTCAGGCATGGGGACAGATGCCTTTAGCCATTGGTTCATCTCACAGCCCTTAGTTACTAGTTTTTGCTACATCAAGTGTTGAATCTAAGCCAAGAATATAAGCAGAAAACTTAGCTGTTGCTTCCTAATCATCTGCTTGACAAAAACCATCAAGACTAGCATAGCTGTTACTCCTTCGCCTGTAACACCAGCCAGTTATCTACACCTTACATAGGAAGTTGAATTTTAACTTCTGTTTCTAATCTGTGGCAGGACCCAGAAACTTCTTCCTGATTGAAGACATTTCTATAAGCTTTTAATACCGAATACACATATGACAAAATTGGAAGTTTGCCATGTCATTAAGAAGACTGGCCTCTCTTTTTGCTTTACTAAAAGGCCTTCCATCTCTTGGAAGGGTGAGTCCCAGGAGAATGCAGCAGGGAGCATGAAGACCATCTCAGGATACCATCCAGCTCTTCCTGTAATTCAAAGAAGGAGAGAGTAAGACCATTGCCAGGCTGGATGAGAGGTGGAATTGGTCGTGTCATTTTAGTCGAGGAGAGCGGCTTCAGGTTGTTTCATTAGTTTTAGTTCTGGGTAACAGGGTTTTTTTAGAAAGAAGAGGAACCCAGAACATCTTCATCATGTTTTTTTTTTTTATCTCCATGTTGTCATTACAACTTATTAGCACAATCTGACAGGGACAGTTATAGTGAAAGTCCAGATAAGGGAGAAGTGAAGACTTTCAAACTCAGTGTTTCTGTTGTAGATGGTGATGAGAAATGTGATCTAATTATTAAGCAATCAATATCATGGTCCTTAAAGATACTACAGTAGTTTCCCCTGATTATCTCTCCCATTGCCTCACCCTAAACACACATGTGTGCACACACACAGGCACACATGCACACACAGCTAGATCTGTTTCCTTTCCTTGGATCATCAATTGCACCCAACAGTTCTCTTTATCAGAGTTAGAATTTATCATATGATGTTGAAATCAACAGCTACAGGCCTTTTCCTACCTATGAATTCCTCAAAGATAAGGTTCAGGAGATAATCTTCTTGCAATCACACTGATGGGTTATGTATAATACCTCTAAACTAAATTTATAGGTGCTCACTAGTCCATGGATAAATTTGTTCAAATGAAATTCCTTGATTTGATCCACTTATCAAAAAACGACTAAACCCATCAGTAAGTGTTTTTCACTCTCAGACTGTAAAGTGGAAATTGCTCCTCTAAAGAAGCCACATGGTAACCAGTCTTGGTAGAACAGGTCTACCGTTCCAGCCAATCTGAGGGCTGGAACAGGAGGATAGCAAGTTCAAGGCCTGCCTAGGCTACAAAGTGAATTCAGAACCAGCCTCAGCAGTACAAAGAGACTTCATCTCGAAACAAAACATTAAGAGATGGCTGGGAATGTGTCTCAATGAGAAAATGCTTATCTAATGTTCACAAAGCCGGGCTCAATCTCCAATAACATGGAGAGAAAAGGAAGAAGACAAAAAGTGTTCTATGTGTTATTTCCAGAGGGATTTAACCATAAGCATAACAACTGATGTCAGTCTGAAGACACACCACGTAAGTCTAGTTTTTGAGTGCAAAATTGAGAAAATCAGAACAACAACTATATGCCCCAGGATAAAGAGGTAAGCAGTCTTTTTACTAACATTTGAGCTTAGGGTTCCCTGTATTCTATCAACATTTATTTTATGCCTGGAAAGGAGATTAAAACCTTCATGCCTAAGAACTATTTTTAAAAATCTCATCCTTATATACAAGTAGTAAGATTCTTTCAAAGGGAATTAAACATTAAGATCTTTAAGTTTTGATCTGTAGCCTAACGTTTTCTTAAAGAAGTGCTATGAAGCATTAGAAAATTATATTTCAAAACAGTCTCCAGTAAAAATACATGCTGCAAATAGAACTTTTAAAAGTTCCTAATAATCTTAGGAAATAGTTTCATCAAGAAAGTAATATTTAATTATGAATTAAAATAATTTGTATATTTAAACTAGTACATATAGAATATTATCATTCCAGTATTAAACTATTATAAGATAATCATAAAATATCTCATATTCTTTGCTATAGTAATTCTTTGAAACCCAGCATGTGTTTTATATGTAGTGTACATTTTTGTGCTAGCCACATTTTAGTGTTTAATAACTGCATGTGGCCAGTTGTTGGTTCAGAAAACTAGTAACATAAGAAAAAGTTTTTGATTTTTCATATGGTTCTGCTCAAAAGATATTAGCATCCCAGCTTGATGGGTCTACGAGGACTGAATTCAGCTGTCCTATTTGATAACAAATATCCACTGACTTCTCGGTGTTCTCAGAGTTGTTCTAAACACTGAGAACGTAAGTTGTGAATAAAAAGCCCATATGTCCTCCGCCATGGAGCTACCATGAGAGAGAGATAATATAAACCAGTGTTTCTCAACATGTGGGTCATGACCCCCTTGGCAAACCTATAATTCCAAAAATATTTACATTACAGTTCATAATAGTAGCTGAGTTAAAGTTATAAAGTAGCAACAAAAATAATTTCATGATTGGGGAGGGGGAGGTGTGTCACAGCATGAGGAAATGTATTCAAGTGTCACAGCCTTAGGTGGGTTGAGAACCACTGATGTAGTGAGTCATATTGACTAGTGTACTTGTAAATCATGATCGATGCTAGGTCTTAGGATGTGAAGTAAAGGATGTCAAGGCAGGAACTCCAGTTTGAGAAAAGTTTACTTATAACTGAGCACATCTTCGAAGCATGCCCAGACTCTCTGTCATAAATAAAGATAAGCATTTCTCACAACTTCCTCTTCTTCCTTCTTCTTGCTAATTTTCATAAGCTGAATATATACCGTGTGTGCCTCCAGGCCCACTATCTTTTAACCACTATGAGTCCAGGCTGCCTAGTTTTGTGAGAACCCAAGCTAGCTTATGGAATGTTCACTTCAGGATACCAAAAGGAAGACTTAGAAGTGAATCCCTTAGGGCTATGTGGTGATAGGAAGGCAAACACCAGATCAGAACACCAAGCAGAACAGATTACTTAAAAAGAAGCCAGGGTAGAGAGACACCCACCGAATGTCAAAGCACATGAACCCTTCTGGGGGCAAGGTAAATTAAGACAAAGAAAGCAGGTTATTTTAGTTAAGTGTACTTAAGACTTGTAGGCAGAATTACTGAAAGGAGATAGGCCAAGGCAAAACCCCATTAACTTAACACTCACTGGGGACCAATGAGATCTAAGCAAAGGGAGGGACTTCTGACCTCTCCAGATAGCCTGCACTGAAAGTTGAACCTTAGTGTGCCCATGAAAGTCCAGTTGTCCCAAGGCTGCAGTGAAGTGCTTGTTCTGAAGCAAGGGATGAGGAGCTGTTCTCGGCTACCATCTTGTTGTAAGCAGTCATTAAACAGTCATTCAGGTAACCATCCATCTGTCCCTCTGGAGACAGGGAGATTAAGCAAATGTTTACCAGAGCACTCTCCTTTCCCAGAGTAATGTCCATGGATATCCTCTGTGTGCCCAGCAAGACTCTGTTTTTCCACTTTCCATCATTTGGGGAGCTTCTTCCACTGAATTTTCTGCCACTGGCTACAAGGAGAAGACCATGTGTCGCTACCCATCCTTTCTAGAAGACAGGCCTTGCAGCTTGAGATTACACTCAGCTGTATGTGACAGTTGTGTCCCATTCCAGCCTCTCCCTCAGAGTCTCACACGTTCCTTCTTCCTGGCCAGTGACAGAAGGAAAGGGAGAAGACAGCTCCAGCCCCAGCAAATGAGATGCCACATCCATATTCACACCAACCATGGTCACACTACTGAGACTGAGAGTCTCCGTGAAACCTCCACTTCACTCATGCATTCTTTCCTTATGCCTTAGTGGGAATTGCTCTGGGTAGCAGAGCGTCATGCTGGTGTCTCCAATGGAAGTGGTGTAGAGTTAGTTGCCAAAATGATGAAGGACCCCAGGGACCAATATCCAGGGTACTGCTGAGGCAAAAAGATTCTAGACTCTTCTGGTTCCTTTACTTCACCTCTCTCCCATTTCCAGAGCCATCTGTAGTACATCAAAGCAGTGTCAAAAAATATTTCAACTTCTAAGCAGAGTGCACTTTCCCCAGGTCCTCTTGGCAGCATAAGCTACTGGCAAAGGAAAGGAAAGGAAAGGAAGGGAAAAGAGGCAGGTGATTAACCAGTTTGAGACTTCCTTGAGACTAAGGCACTCCACTTTGTAGGTGTCTGTAGGCTTTCTGGCCTCTAGTGTTGCTGGGGTTGGGTGTCTGAGGGGGCATGGGGAGTGTTTGTCCTAAGAGTAGCAGAGTAAACAGACAAGCTGAAAAACTAATGAGGAGGTGGTGGGAATACAAGAGTGCTCTTAGAACTACTCCCTACTAGATTACTCAGACTTTCAAAGGGTTCATAAGCCAAGCCCAGAAGAGCAGTTTTATTAGAGCAGAAAAGGCCCCAGCTTCTCCCCCTGCACAGGGCTATAGGCATAAGATGTGGCTTCACTCTACAAGGTACACTGCTTTGCCTTCCCTTTTTAGCTTGCAGGCAAGACAAAGGCTGGTGACTTTGGGTTATTTAGTATTGGATGTCAGGGGTGTCACCCATGTCTATATTGGCCCAGGTCTAAACTACTTTCATAAGCCTCCTTGTCACAAGCCCTAGTCTCTTTACTTCACCATTTTCCCATTCAATGCACACACACACTTGGTGGTGACTTTGTGCCAGTAACTAGTTCAGATCCCCCCTCCTGCCCAGAATGATGAATAAAACATCAAGTTTGAAGCCACCCCGGCATCTAGATAAAACATTTGATTAAAATTTGTCAACATCTGTGTTGACGCAATTTGCAAAATGAAAACCATTTTTGACGATTCTCAGCAGTCTTTCCTTGACAATGAAATCTCTTTGTTGAAAGTCCAAAACTTTCCTCTGTTTCATCTACCTGTGTCTCCAAGCCTCCTTGTATGCCAGCCAAGGCATTCAAAGATTGGCTAATATCTCCTTCACCGTGCCATACAGTTCTGTCTGTCCCTTTGCTCCTGCCATAGTGTACTTACAATCAGTTTAGCTGTGTCCCTCGTGTTTTCCGTATAGCAATCTATCTGCCCAGTTACACAGAAAATTCTCAGAACATGGGCTTTTCCTCAATCCTTATCTGTTATCCCTTGCTAACTAGTGCCGTTGAGCTTCAGTATGAAGCCAAATTCTAACCTCTCTTTTTTTGCATGATGTTATTGTTCATTGTGCTAGTCTGTTTATCAGTGTATACCAAATATCTGACGTGACTATGACTCATTTCTTGATATTTGTCTTATTTGATGGAGTCACTTGACCATACTGGAGCATCCGTCTTAGTCACCACTACATGTTCTGCACACCACAAAGTACTTGGCAGAGGAATAAGAACTTAATGCCTATGTCTTTCTTATAGATGAGTTGATTGGCCGGCTGGGGGAGAAGTGGCAATCTATGCAATTTATAGTGTGACCAACATTGTGCCATATTCAGGAATTACATGGTTTCCTTACAGTGTCCTAGATGTATCTTGGATTGCAGGAAAATTGACAAAGACATTGGCAAGCATGATGCTAAAGAGATAGCAGTTGATGCCGTGCCCATCGGAATGACTGGGATTTGGCAGGAAGGCCACATGAAAAGCTCATATGAAAGAGAGAGGGGAGAGAAGAAGAACAAGAGAGAATGAGAGGTGGGGAGAGAAGAAAACAAGAAAAGGATTAGAGAATGGGAGGAGGGGAGGGGAAGGGAGAAGAGGAAACAGAGGAGAGGAGGGGAGGGAAGAGGAGGGGAGGGGAGGGGAGAGGAGGGGAGGGTAGAAGTGAAGAGAGGGAGAGGAGAGGAGAGGAGGGGAGACTGTGGGGAAATGGGGTTGGAAGTCGTTGCATGCCCAGATACCCTGCTCAAGCTCTCTGTAATGTCATGATCATGCAGCCTTCCATTTCTACTCTGTATCTAGAAAGTGGCTTGACAATGACAGCATGAACATTCGGCCCTTGTCCTATGGGTGTGCCACCCTGTAAGGATGTTGCAGAATTGTAAAGGGTGCTATTTTCCCACCGTATGGCATCCACACATGGGCCACACAGGCAGCTTTCTACAGGATGCCATATCCCCAGAGTTGTCAGCAGCTCATAGTCTTCTCCATCAATCTGCCACTATGTGAGAACCCTTTGTCATGAAAATACTACCTTCCACAATGGCTGGGTCTCCAGTGACTCTCTTCCTGCACACAAAACTGGTATTTGACCTGAACATTGGGGTTAACAATAATGGACCCAGATGACCTGCAATCTCTCAAGAACTGGGTCCTAAGACAATGGGCCACAGGAAGTTTCTTGATGAAGAATTTGATATTCAGAAGCTTTGGAGCTAGAAGTACCAAGAGCAGACGGTGGTGGGAGGGCCCGTTAGTGGAATTCCATGCTGTGTTAAGTAGCAGTCCTGTTTACCTCAGCATGGCTTTTAAAGGTTGGGCCACATTCTTCTTGGTATGTAGGAGATATTACAAAGTTATCTTGGCTTCTGTTTTCTTGTGAAGAAGGGAAGCTCTCTTTCTTCAGGGTGTGTCTGGTTGCCACAGTTTAGAAGTGTAACATTTTCACTGCACCTTTGAAAACAGAGTGCAGTTCTGTGGCCGCCTCTACCTTCTTTGATGCTGCTTACAGAAAACAGAACACAGAGACTCAACACTGTGCAGAAATGCTCAAGCCCAGCAGTGAAGTATCAAGTGTACTGTGGTCACGAGTTTTATTTGTCACAAAGGTGTTAGAAGCTTGCTCCACTGTTCGTCATTCTGTGAACTTTTGTGTCTTGCTCTGGGGGAGTCAGTTTGTGTTGCTTGGCCTTGGAGCAATTCTATGACCATCTTCCCTTTAGGGAAAAATTAACAGGGAATGTCAAGTCATTAAAGATAATCAGCACAAGTAATTGAAGTGAAGCACTTGATAGCATGTCCCTTCCTGTGAGAATGTCCTGATCCATGCCTTCACTGTTAGCTTTGCCACTTGTGCAGTTGGTCATCTTATGCCAACCTAGAGTTGGGAGTTTTTCCTCTGCCTTCCCTGTGCTTTGTCTTCATTTGCAGGTATAGACTCTAAAAGGCCACCTGCTCCACCATTGGTCTTTCTGCAGCACTGCTGGGAGAGCAAGGAATTCTGGTCCTGAGGCAAACAGAGTCTCATCGAATGAGTAGAGAATGAAAATCTCTCACTTACAATGACCACAATATTGTTTAGTTTTGCTAGGAAGCAAACACAAGGGCTTGCTAGGCAAGCACTGACCACTGAGTTCTCAAACCCAAATGGTATACTTTAACTCTTCCCAACAAGGCAGACCCAAGGTGTATTGGCTGTCCAAGGGGCCTAAGAGACGGCTCGGTGGCTGAGAGCACTTACTTCTTTTGCAGAAGACCTAGGTTCTATTCCCAGCACCCATGTGATGGGTAAAAACCATCTGTATTTCCAGTTCCAGGGATCTGACTCCCTCTTCATCTTCGGTGGGCACTAAGCATGCATGTGATGTCCATACATATATGTAGGAATTCATACATACACTTAAAATAAAAATAAATTTTTTTAAAAAGGGTTTTTTTTTTTGAAGATCTATTTGGAATTTCAGGAGAAACATAAAGCCAACCCTCCCAAACCAAACCAACCAACCAACCAAACAAAAACCTCAGGTGCTCAGAAAAAAGTCAAAATTAAATTTTCCTTCGAGGAAACAAACATAAACGAGTACCGGATCAATTTCACATGGTATTAACTAACATTCAATTCCAATAGTCCTCTTGTCTCCTAAACTAAGGCTCTGGGGCACTAATTTATCAGACTGGAGATGCAGGGAGTTATCTGTCTTCCATCACAGTTTTTGCTGACAGCTGATCTCAAGATGGAAAGTCTGTCAATGATCTAACAGTAAGGGAGAAAGGAATCCAAATTTCATTGATACCTAGATGAAAGCCAGAGACAGCACCAGAGTGTGACTGGCAATTAATTAGACAGATAGCATCTTATATTTTGGAAGGACTTCAGAGGTCTCATCCTATCTCCATCCTGATACAGAAACCTTTACACAGCAGGCTTGACAACAGTGCTCTGGCCTGGGCCCCTGCTCTGGGATTTTAATGGTCTGGATGAAACAATTATAGCCCCCCTCTAAACGACTTGCCTCCAAGGTACCAAGTTTTTTGCTACCAGTCCATCTAGCTGACCTGGATCTGCACTCTGGAAATCTGAAGTGTACTTACTTGTTCATTCATATGTTCATTTGCAGTCAGGTCTTAGACCTCTTTGCTCATCCTTAGCAAAATAACTACTTTCTTTAATGTCTTTCATATCCACTGATTTTCAGGATTTTCTTCAGGGGGCACTTGCTTTCCCTGAATTTTGGGGAGATATTTGGAGTGTAATAGGTTGTGTCTTATTTTTGCAGCTTAATCTCCCCCAGTGTTAAGGGGCTTGTGATGCTTTCGTGGGCCATGAGCTTTGTGCCAGAAAAGCATTGTCTGCCAGTCTCCTGATGGTATCAGCACCCTTGGCTGGCTCTGTAGCCTACCACCCAATAAGAACTGTTTTTCTTCTTGTAGTTTCCCTCAGAAGCCACACCACCAGTGAGGGAAACAGAACTCATTGTCAAGTCAATATACAACATAAGGCATTTATCACCACACAGTGCAGTTTGGGGCTTAGAAACCTTTTTGCCTATCTAGTATTGCATCTCTTAAAACATAGAACAAAACAAGCAGGTAAGTCATTTACCAGCCTCTTTGACAAATAGACCCTGAAGGAGATCAAGTGACATTTGAAAAGTTGGTAAAAGCCACCAGTGTCAAATCAACTTCAAAAAAAAAAAAAAATGTTTTGTGGCTGTGCTCTGTTTAACCAGGCCACACCTGTTTTTAGAAACCACTGAGAACATTCTGCAGATAAACAGAGATGCCAGGTCTGACAGTCTCTAGGGCAACAAGATACTGATCATCATCACATATGTAAGAGACAGAGACACTGGTGGAAAATACTAACCTGGTTTTCTAGTCTTCTCAAGAATTGTCACAGCAGGTGGCGCCGGCCCTGTCTAATAGGGTTCAGAAGGTCCCATCCCACATGAAGTCTGAAATCTTAAATGTGACTACCAGAGAGAGAGAGAGAGAGAGAGAGAGAGAGAGAGAGAGAGAGAGAGA
>JADRCH010000146.1:3296753-3341820 GCA_019843965.1 Rhynchomys soricoides
GAGAGAGAGAGAGAGAGAGAGAGAGAGAGAGAGAGAGAGAGAGAGAGTAGAGAAATGTAGCGATCCCTGTAGCATCTGGAACTCACTCTTTCCTAAGACAAGAAATCCACAGCTCCATGTAGACTTCAACAGACTTCTGTGGGTTGATTTTTAGTCATGAAATTATGATTATCTGCAAACAGACACACCCTGTTTTCTGAGCATTTCTGTCCATATATCTGGTATTCAGCTAGGTTATAGTTCCATCTATAGCCAATGCCACTTTTGTTTGATTCTCTCTCTCTCTCTCTCTCTCTCTCTCTCTCTCTCTCTCTCTCTCTCACACACACACACACACACACACACACACACACACACACACACTCCTAACTTGTGACACTTTGTTAAGAGTAAAGCAGACAGGCATTTTATGAGAAGCAGGCAACAGTGTGGGGCAGAAGCACAACCTGGGCTGCCTACTCTCCAGCTTTTAGATTTCTGTAGCCCTAACATCACATTCTGCTCGTAGTCAAGATAGAGTTGTTGGAGGGAGCCACCCTGGAAAGATGCCTTTCTAAGTTACTGCATTGAACTGATATCACAAAGGTATGGGAAGCTAATCCATGACATAAAGCACCTTCAAAAGGGAAGGAGTATAAATGTCAATAATATTATAGGTTTATAAGATTAAATTATAAACAGTAACAGAAAAAAAAAAAAAGACTCAAGCTGGCCAGCAATAGCTATCTTCTCAAAAGTCCTGATCAGCAATGACATCGGAGGAAGTCCAGTGAGAATCGAATGTGCAGAATCAGCTATAATGGGAAAGCAGGTCCGGCTTCCTTTCAACACTGTGGAAACACACCAATGCCAATCTCTGAAATATCAATTTGAAGACTTGTTTCATATTTTATTCTCAAAAGTATACATAATATATGCAAGTGAAGGCACACTAAGCATCTTAGTCATTCAGCCAAGTAGTGATTCAGGGGCCCACGTTCTGTTCGCGTCCTGTCGGTCTGTGTTTCTCTTCACTGATCTTTGAACACACTACTCCTGTATGCCTACATCCATGTTGTTTTAAAGAAGAAGATCATGTTGTATGGTGCCATTTTGTAAATTGGTATTTCACTGGAAGTATAGTCCAATATTTGTGTTTGTTATTTAAATATTTGATATTATTCATGGCAATATTATATATGCATGCATTATACATGTCATGGACTAATAGACATTTAGACTGACTCTGGGTTTCGTGTGTGTGTGTGTGTGTGTGTGTGTGTGTGTGTGTGTGTTTATGTCTGTTTTTTCTTTTCCTTCATTCCTTTTAAAAAGTATTTGTTTTTTAATGTGTGTATGTACATGCATGCATGCTGTTCACCAAGAATGTACAGGAGGTGGCAGAGACAAGAAGAGCCCATACGATTCCTTTAAACTGGAGTTATAGACTATTGTAAGCTGTTTAATGTGGTGCTGAGAACTCAGCAGAGAGACTGAAAAATCCTTAAGTGCTCTTAACTGGTGAGCTACCTCTTCAGTCAGTCTGTCAGTCTGTCAGTCTGTCTGTCTGTCTGCCTCCTCTCCTTTCTTTGTTTCTTTGTTTCTTTGTTTCTTTGTTTCTTTCTTTCTTTCTCTTTTTCTCCTCTTCTTCCTCCTCTCTCTGCCTTCCTCCCTCCCTCCCCCTCTGTTGCCTTCCTTTTTTTCTTATGTTTGAACTTTTCTTGAGTATCCTTGTTAGAATTCTCTTAATACTGTCCTTGGGAAAGTTCATGGGATTCTCTGTCAGCAGTACATACACATACATGAAACTTTTCCTTCTTTTAATGTACTATGAAATGTGGCTGAGGCTTAAAAAATGATAGGTTGTCTATCTACTTAGTTATTTCAGAAACATCACTATTGAAACCCGAGAAAGACTTAGGGGAAGTAATTGATTAGATCTTTAAACTTGGTTAACACAATAACAGTTACTTTTGCGTAATATTTAGAATGAGGTCAGAGCCCTATCACTCCAAGGCACATTTACATTCTAAAGAGCTAAGAAAACATTATTGCTCATAAAGAGAAAAAAAGAGCAAGAGCCTCAAAAGAGTATATTATTTTAAGAAAAAGAGATGGATATATCTTGGCAAAATGTTAAAATGCAAAACCCTTTCCAAACCTGGCTTTTGGCTAGCCTCTCTGGCTGACCTTCCTATTTGCCTTCGTATGGCTCCAAATACGCTCCTACTGACTCCAGGGAGCTCCACGCTCATGTCCCATCCCTAGAGACTGTTAAACAGCCCTCTTTTCACTCCTGGCTTCCTAAAGAGGCAACACTTAGCTTGGGGAAGCTCTGGCTAACTAGGTTTCATCCTAGCTCCCCTGTGGACTGTGTGACCTTGCAAGCTCCTGAGCCACCTGGATTCTGGTTTCCTTCCTGGTCAAAAGTGGCTCCTAGCAGAGCTGTGAATTGGAAGTCAGTGAATACTTGCAATTGATGGGAATTCTGCTGGCCCTTGTTCAGTAAACACATCTCTCGCTGTAGTCAATTCCTCATTCTGGGCCTTGTTTGGCTATAAGGCTCTGTGAAGGACTTGGGGCTGCTTCACTCTGAGAATAAGTTTAAGAGTATTTACTGAAGCTGTAATTCTAAGCCCTAGAAGCCCAGAGGCATTAACAAAGACTCTGGGAAACTGGTAGAGGACACCAGAGACTCATTGCTCTCACACGATTACTGCCTCACCAGCCTTTTCCCACCCATCACCGCTACACAAATCCACAGAATAATAAGAAACATGCATGGCAGTTGGACTGAAAAGGAGCTGAGCTGAAATCAGCAACAGAGTTCTCACTATTCAGCCTGTACTACAAGTACCCTGGTTTACCACCCCCCTCATCCTCTCTTGGTGGCTAAAGAAAAGGCCAAAAGCTTACAAACATACGTGTACACACTACTCCTAGACTCCCACGCCTCATCCCCTGCTCCTTGGCAGTTAAAGCTGGTCTCGTGCATCAGATAAAGTGATTTTCCTGATCCCAGGCTCTGGATGATGGGAGATGCCTTTCGGGGCTTGGACTGGCTTGTGGCATTGCCGGGGACATGCCGACCTGTCCTTTTAAGCCACACCATGAGATAGAACAATGGACCAACTTAGTCACCTACCTACTTCCATTCATGTAATTCCCTTTTCAGTTCACATTAACCAGTGGTTGCCTAGTGGCCATTCCAAATATCCTGAATAACATACTGCCCCAACATTGACAGTGATGTTAGTAAGTAGCATGAAAATAACTCTGTTGTGTTGGATTCCAGAATTGGGAGTTCAATTCTCCTTCGTAAGCATTTGCCAGTCATTGTGTTTTTTCTCCTCTGCTGAGCTTCCTCCCCAATTATAAAGGAGCCAAGCTAAGGGTCTGTTTTTATGCCGCTAAATGTCAGATTGGTGAGGAAGATGAAGCGAGGGCTCTCAGTAGGACAACATTTCTAGAAGGAAAAGAAACAACAGATAAAAACTTTAATTTAATCTAGAGTTCCTTAGACCAAGCCAGGAAAGTTCCTTGATCTGGGCTGTCTCGATTTCTGTTTAATAAAGACAGTCTTCTTCAGCACTGGGTTTCAGGACACAGGATTGGATTCTAGCTCTGTATCACCTCCTCACATGGACAAAAACCTCTTCTAGATTGTCTGCTCAATCCTTAAACTGGAGATGCTGATAGCTCCTCCTTCCATGTTGGTGAGGCCTGTGGCATCATGAGTGTAGAAGCATTTTTTTTTCTACAGAACATGGAAAGCAGTTCCTAAGAGTTTTGTTACTGATATGATTTCATTACAACACCTAACTACAAAAGAGCAAGGTCTAGAATCGGACACTTTCATCTGAACACAATGCCAGACAACAGATAGACAGAAGCTGGGCAGCTTAGCACACTGAGTCCTGCAGTGTTTTTAGGTTAAAAGGCAAAGTGGGAGACTGGAGTGGGTTTGAGAAGGTAAACCATCTCTGTCCATAACATGGAAAACTCTGCCATCCTCATTTGCTCCTTGGCAGAGGAGGCTGATTCTACCTTCAGGCCCCATATAACCACAGCTGTCCGCCTGAGAGAAAAGATGCTGGCCATGTTTGCAACCTAGTGGATTCCTAAGAGGCTTTGTTCTCTTACAAGTTTGTTTTTGCTAATCTCAGGAAATCTCCAATTTTCTCAAATTTCCAGTTATAAATGAAAAAAAAAATATTGTGCTGGATTCGTTCCCTTTTATATGTTGGTGTGCTTCAATGCACGAGGCGGGTTTTCAGCCCCACCCTTCCTTGATGCTTTGTTCTAAAGATAGCGCTTGGAGCTGCTGCCAGGTGTTAATTAATCTCTATTAGTCTCCGGAGAGGCATGCAGAAGCCCATGGATTGGGAAAGGGAGGCATAGATGTTTAAACAATCAGTCTAGAGACTTGTCCAAGGTCACCAAGTGAATAAAATGGAACTCACAGCCATCTGATCTGGTCACAAAGTTCCCCCAGGAGACTCATCCCTGCCCGCCTCAATCCGAGCACAGCCAACATTTGCAAGAGCAGATGTCTTATCAAGCTAACTGCACAACAAGGCCCACCCTTGCCTATCAAGTGCTATCTGCTTTTATTATGCTTCGGGGTTCTAGCACGATAAGACCTCCCATATGGTACTTGTATTAACATTAAATAAAGGCCATTGTATTGTGTACACTATCACCATAGAAATATTTACTTAGCTGAACACAGACACCGGTCAAGCATGGTGATTGAAAACAAGCTAATCATAAAAACCATTCATGCTCACATCTATTTATAAAATCTGTTTCACTTGTAGCAGTTAAGTATAGGCTTTGCTCTAAACAAACACACGCAAGCCTTCTGCACACCCAGGGACAAGAAAGGCACCCCTCCCTTCTCCCTGAAGAAAGGCAGGCCACAGAGAGAGGCTGTCTCTGAGCCTGGGCTCTGCTACTCCTGACTCTTGAGGCTGGAGCAGGAACCTCTTGCTCTGTGTGGACCTTTGTTTTCTTCCTGATCACACTCACTGTATGAGATGCCCAGGCAAATTCTTAGAAGTCTCTGGGCAATTGTACTGACTATACCTTTCTAGCTTTAGATTGCTGTGAAGTGGAGCCCAGGAAAGCTACAACGTGTGGCAGGCCCAAACAAAGACTGCCTTTCCCTTATGTCTCAGTGGATACCAGTGAGTTGATCTAATGACAGCTCTCCCTACAGACTGGATGTAAGAAGAACAGTGATAGTAGTCATAAAGGGTGTGGGCCTGGCTCATGGTTTATGTTGTGAGAAATGTGACTGTTTTACAAGACGTGAGCTAGTTGTTCTGACCCAAGCAAAGTGTTGGGGAATGCGACTTGAGAATACTGCATACACAAGGATAAAGGTGACTGGAATTGGATACCAGCTCCATTATCAAAGAACAGAGAAACATTGGGCAAAAGTCTCTTCTTTCAAAGAAGTCTATAAAATGTAATTTGTGTAATTCCAAACATTATGAGAGGGACAATCTGTGACTGGGGCTAGAGGCCTTTTAAAAGACTCCTTGTCTCCACCCCCACATTACTCCATTCAGATCTTAGGCCTTGGCCAGGAGAGACCAGCAAGGCCTCTCTACTTACTGCATAAAGAGATTTTGGGCCTTTATGCTAGGGAAGTAATGATCTGCATGCTGGTAATATGTCAGGCAACAAATCTGCATGCCCCAGGTCTTCCTTCTGATGACCATAGGCCCAAAGTCACAGATCTGACTTAATCAGTGGTGCTGTTTGCTCTATGATCCTACGAGTTTTAGGCAGACTCAGAATAGAGAAAGAAAGTCTCCTTTGGGTATTCTCTTTCTTGTTAAATTGTTTCTTATTTTAGATTTATTTATTTAATTTTCTGTGCATGAAGAGTTTTGTGTGTGTATACATATGGATCACATGTTTGCCTGGTGCCTGAATAAGTCAGAAGGTGTTGGATCCCATGGAACTGGAGTTAAGAATGGTGGTGAGCCATGGGTATAGATGGGTGCTAGGAATCCAACCTGGATCCTTTGCAGGAGCAGCAAGTGCTCTTAAAGACAGAGTCAACTCCCCAGCTCCCTCTCTCCTCTTTTAGCTCTGTTGTCCTTTCTGTTGGTGGCCCCTTTCTCCAGTCTATGAAACATTTTTACAGGACCAGAAGCTGAGTCTGTGACTGTAGACAAATACCGTTTCTTATTTACTTATTTATTTTCAAAGATTCATTCATTCGCTCATTCATTCATTCATTCAATTCTCTCTCTCTCTTTCTCTCTCTCTCTCTCTCTCTGTGTGTGTGTGTGCATGTGCTCATGAATACACACACACACACACACACACACACACACACAGACACCATTCCTAAAAGCAGTTGTGAATTACCTAATGTAGTTGCCGAGAACTGAACTTGGATCCTCTGGAAGAGCAAAAAGCACAGTTAACCAATGGCCATCTCTTCACCCCCTAATTTCTTCACTTAAAGTAAAGAGTTTGACGTTTCTATCTGAAAACTCTCCTTTCAGCTCTGTAATTGGTCTAATTAACTCAGTGGAAAGAATCCTGCCCATGTAGCTCAGTTGCCTCAACTCCCCCATACACCCAAGTCTAGAGGAAGGGCAAGCCATGGGGTTAACTCTGAAGCTGTGTTGAGGAACCTACAGCTATTTGTCCCCCACCCCACCCCATCTATCAGTTCTATGGTCCCAATGGTATATGCTTGAGAATATTTTAATCTTTAGGTCAAGCCAAGAGATCTGTATATACCAAGTGACAACTCTAGAGTCCCAGAGATGGGCTCCAGGACTTCTGCAGTGCATGGCTGTTAGAAGCAAGGCAGAAGAAAGGAACTCTTCTCCATACATGGTACCAATTGGACTGCCCTGTCTTCTTTCTCTTCTCTGGCACCTGTGTGTCAGTGGGATCTGCTTTTCTGGCAATAGATAGATCAGGCTGTCCTCTCTGTTCTTTTCTCCTGGTTCTACCTACCATCTATCACCTGCCAATGCTTAGGGAAGAAAAACTGTAGAAGATAATTTGGAGTGGGCTGCAGTGAAGCACATCTCCCAGCGCTGTGGTTTAGGCCAGGGTAGACCACACTCCTTTTCCTGTTTGTTCCATGCATACCACACACCTCACACACTCTGTCTGACACACCAGCTCAGACCTCTCTAGAGGGTAGTCTTCCAAGGAAACTAGAACCTTAACCAGGAGACACATAGAGCAACCTGACTGGAGTTACCACTCTAAGAAACACTTGTCTGTTAAGTGGGTAACTTTGGAGAGAGACACAAGACATCCTTTATCTTGACTCACCCCTGCCACAGTGATCAGCATCTACACTTTCTTGTGCTTCCAAGACTCCTGGCTGAAATGATTTAACCTAGGGGAGCAATCTGACCCATAAAGCCGTGGAAAACACCCAGTGAAAGCAAGTTGGTTACATTAGGGATTGAGGTTCTGTTTATTGACAGGGTCACGGCCTCTTCTGGTTATGACCCCCGAGGGACCCTGGCATAGAAACAGGATTTGTAACATAACACTAACAATAACACACTAGAGACAGCCGTGACAAGGCCTGGTTCTCCTACATGCTGCAGCTGGCTCCTGAGAATGAGGACAGCTGGGAGCAGGCAGGGTGGGCATGGGGTAGAAGACAAAGGAGTAAGATAAGGTTGGTGTGACTAGCATGTGCCCCACCCCCACCCTGGAAGTGGGGCATATGGAGTACCCAGCAATGGCTTCTATTGTCCCTTAGTTGGAGAGCTCATTTCTGGACTTTCCAAGCTGCCATGGTCCCCAAGTCATTCTACCTGAATGGAATTGTAGGCTTGGGAATCCCCACCCACCACTCTACCACCATTTTGGTACATTCTCCCTCTAGAGAGCAAATCTGTTCTCCACTTGCCACACTATAAGTCTTTTTGGGAAGTTATCTGTCTGTCTGTCTGTCCAGAGTTGGGAGGTTATAAGGTGGGACTAAGAACAGGATACAACTGGAAGATCCAAGTTTCTCTCATTTGTCAGCTCACCAGCAGCCTGGCCAGAGCAGAGGTAGGACTTTTCTGTAGTTTCTGCCCTCGCCTGTTCCGGGAGTATCTTAGGAGTCTATCAGCAAGGCATACCACACGGGAAAGCCCCATTTCCAGTATTCACCAGTGGTCTTTCTTCCTGTCTATAGGAAGGAGATGTCTTTGTAAGTGTGCAGGATGGGACACTGGGGTGTAGTCCAGTTGGCTGATTAGCACATGCTGTAGAGGAATAGCCATAGGTGGTCTCTTCTGTGTCTTTCATTAGGCCCACGCTTCACCTCTAACCTACGCAGTGCACACCAATAGAAGTGCAGATTCTAGAAGAGCCTGGCACTCACTCAGAGGTGATTTCCAAGGGAAATGCTTAGGAATTTTTTTCCCTCTCAGAGTCTGGTGGAGCCAGTTTCCTTGAATCGTGGTGTCACAGACCAAAACAGTAAACAACAACCCATGTTGCTCTCAACTGTAGCTCTTCCTCCCCAAATCCTTCAGTTCCTCCATTCCCAGCAAGCTTTCTTCTGTAGTGCAATGTGCTGCCCTGCCTCAGTGACATCCCATGGTCCTCTGTGAGTGCTGGTCCTTCTCCAAGGGAGTCACACCCTCTGAGTTTACACACTTGATGGAGAAGTTCCAGACAACTTCAGGCTGTGACTGCAGGATTAAAAGTTCTCTGGACATGGTGCTCTTGACCCTGCCTACTGACATGTGATGCTAGGTTTAACAGAAAAGCTACATTTGCTTGATTGCTTCTAGTAGCAGTTGACATTCCCATGCTCACAAAGCAGGGAATGCTCATTTATAGTAGATTTGGCATCTCACTGATTTCCTGTATTCGGTGATCAGAGTTCATACTGGAAAGACCTTGCAGGACCTTATATTGGCTTGTGCTGTGGAGATGTGGGACAGACAGTACTTGTTATGTACTTGTTTAATTACACATGTAGAAGAGAGTAGGTAAGAAGCAAATGCAATTTTTAACTTGTTTTCTTCTTCAAAACATAGTGTTTGTGTGTGTGTGTGTGTGTGTGTGTGTTGTGTGTAAACTCATGTACTTAACGTTCATTTCCACTCCATCGTGACCCTTCCAACACTATTTATAGTTTACAAATGCATTTCCTATCTCTGTTTGATTGACTTTCATAAAATTTTGCCTTGGCCTGCATAAACCATCACCCTACATCATTTTTAATAATTGAATTGTGTTATTATTTCCTTCAGGTGTCTTACATCCTTCAAAAGGTATATGGTCCCTGAAGATAGAAGCTTCCAGAATGCTCTCATCCTGTGCTGGCAGAATTAGTGGTAAATGTGCCATTTTTGTATAAGAGCCACATGGGAGAATCACATAGTCTGAAGTTCAGTTTCAGTTCAGAGTTATAAGAAGGGATTTTCTTAAAGACATCGGAAGGGGAGAGTCCCAGATTACTTGCAAGTAAGTTGGGTATCATGGGCCTGATCTTTGCCTCAGACCTACATGATAATGGTCTCATTGTAGGAACATTTTCAACTTTCTCCTTTTTACTCCTTCTTGTCTCTCTCTTCACAAAAGTAGAGACCAAAGTTACCGGAAGCCTCAATTGTCAGAGTTCAAAGCCCTCGCTAAACATTTGACATTTGGAAATGTGTCCCCGTCCCCTCCCTCTGCACCCTCATCTTGCTTGCATGGGCACCAGCCTCAGAGAGAACCTAATCAGGCAGAATAAATGAAACCTGTTTCCTTCTAAATTATCTTCCTCCTACACGATACAGCTAGGCACCCAGGGCTTGCCTGCTCATCTCTTGACTCTTTGGTCAGCAGAGAGAAAAATTCACAGTTTTCTAGAGAGAGACAGAAATCATGGAACTTTTAAATCAGAAAGGAACTAACAGAGTATTTCCTCTGATAGTCTTGTTTGAGGATGCTGCTGCTGCTGAAGAAGATGATGATGATGAAGATGGTGGTGATGGTGGTGGTGACTGTGATTGGAGACATTCGCTGCATTGCTTGCAGTCGGTTACTTATGAAATGAGCTAAACCTCAGAAGTTGTATAAAGTCAAGACTGACATTCCTATAATAAAGGCTTGGTCAGGGTACATTCATTTTAGCAATAGCTTTGAAAGTTTAGAC
Source organism: Rhynchomys soricoides (assembly GCA_019843965.1). Taxonomy (NCBI): domain Eukaryota; kingdom Metazoa; phylum Chordata; class Mammalia; order Rodentia; family Muridae; genus Rhynchomys; species Rhynchomys soricoides. The sequence continues at coordinate 3,306,874 of JADRCH010000146.1, forward strand.
AGTGAGCTTTCCCAGAACCTATACAGACCAGTCTCTAAAGAATTCACGGGGGAAATAGACCAGCTTTGTCCTCCAGTATCTTTCTTGGGAGGCTGGCTGGAGGATGGAATAGCTCTGGACCTGACCTGGAGACTGTGTTTCAGGCAGGTAATCGAGCTCCTTCAGCTTTGTGTAACTGCTGTGTATCCAAGACTTAACTGCTGAAGCCTAATCCTGGCACACACATACTCCTAGAGGCCTTAAGATGTTGAGGAACACTAAATTTATTTCCCTAACAGCAGCCAATCAGGTGATAGAAGAAAGCTAGTGACTAGGCTGGGTCCCTGCTTTGTACAGTTTGGAGATATCCAAAGAAGAAGGCTCAAAGTACCCCCACACCCCCACACCCCAAAGGGACAGAACATTAGAAAAGTTCCTTAGTTTTGGTCTTGAGGGAATTTTTTTTAGAGCAAATCCAAATAAAAATGAAAATCGCTCAAAAATAAGTGATATTATTCTCTTACGAATTGGAAATGTGACTAGAGATGAAACCGGAGGAGAGAAAATGGATGGAGTCTCCAAACTTGGGTTTGTCTGTCTCCTCCCATCTTGGACCATATTTGGACCTCTCTCCAACCCCATGCCACTCTCGAAACACTGAATGGTTGCAAGACCAGCAGAAGTACATAAAACCTTGTTCATCTGCCACCACATCATTTAGAGGTGACACCCACTGTGTTCTTCGCAGAACCTTAGTGCTCTGTGTGGTTTGTGTGCAGTGGAACAGTGAGGGGGTTAGGAGCAGGCTTGGAAGCATAGGCACCTGACACATGGCGTCCACTTCTGGGTCTCCTAACTCAAAGCCAACCTTTTGCTTCCTCAAGGACCAGTGAGAATAGCCTACTTGAACCCTAAGGCACACTTTCAGTCTAGGGCACGACCCCTTTTGGTGCTCTTGGATAGCGTTCTTGTCCCACCCTCGTCCAGCAGGGTCCTGCTGAAGCAGAACAGTCCACTTCCGGGCTCCACACCCCACTTGCGTGCTTCCCAGCCCACTAGAGAGATTTTTCAAAAAACTATTTTTTAGAAATAGTAACCTCAGAGTAAGCAAGGCACGGCACTCCAGATTGGTCGTTTTTCTGGGGCAGCTGAGCTAAGGAGTATTTGTTTAAAGAGAAAGGTGTGACAGCTGCCCTTGCTATACAGCCCGGGGATCATTGTTAGATTCCTGGGTTTGACTCCCTCTAGCGTCGCGACTAAGAAAATAAGCCTAAATCCAGGCTTAGGAGACTTGTTAGGAACCAGGACACAAAGTATTTTTCCTTATTTTTGTTCCTAGTTCCTCCTCTGCTCTCCACTCTCTCTCTTGTGACAGAGTTCCCAGCATGGGAAGAAAATGAAGATTAAATATTAATTTAAGAATAGTAGAGCAATTTTATTTGCATCTTTTTTCTTATTCCTGGAAGGATCAGTGATTAAACAGAAGTTTATCTCAAGAATGAGGCTATAATGTAACTTCTGGATATCTCTGTTTACATAGTCTATTCCCTGAAGAGAATCTGCTTGTGCACTGTTAGGGAACACTGTGTACTGTGCTTCTCCTTACAGAATTAGGGTCAACAGTTCTGCTGCTTTTGGAGAGCACAAATTAAGAGGAGGGGCTTGTGGGCACAGTCACAAGGCAGCATGAGACTTTGTAAATGTCAGAGACACAGGCATGTATGGCTAGAAGCGCAAGGCAGCGTGTCTGTCTTTGAAAGTTGAAATCATTGATTGCTCTATCATATTTTTCTATGAATTTGACAAGCCTGCTTCCAAAGGGAAACAGAAGAAAAAATGAAGTGAGTTTTTCTAGACCTGTGAATGTAAGGATTCTAAAACTGATTTCCCTGATGGGAAAGAATTTCTGAAGGATTCTTCAGTGTTCAGGAGAGTTCAGTCCTCCCCCTGGAACATTTATCAGCATGGAAAAGAGGTGGCAGACAATTATCTGGTTAGATTATAAATGGCTGGGTTTCTCCTATAAGCTGGCAGTGGTTTACTAACGTCTGAGCTACAGAGTAAACTGAAGTGACTGTGGGTGACAAGAGGGGAAACGTGTGCGGTACACACTTAAGACATGCTCATACCTCCTGGCCGGTTTTGAGTCAGACTTTGTGAATTATGGAACAGCTGTCATTCATCCAGCAGAAAGCACTCCATTCACAAACACTGCAGCTAAGCTCACATTGGCTCATTACGAGTTTGCTGAAGGGCTGCTTGCCTTGCCAGAGTAACAGTCTCTTCTTTGACTGTCTTTCTGTTCTCATTTACCATTTTCACATATTTCGCTTCAGAACTTATCTGATATCTAGCAACCCCTGGTGGGGAGACTGGAATGCTCACCCCCCAACCCCCACATTCAGCCTGTAAACATCAAATGATGATTTAATCCTCGAAGGTGGACCATTCTAGTGCTGATTTTCCAGAATGTATTGGTTTGTTTGCCTTTGCTGCCACAGAAAACAAAGGCATGGGCGTTGGGCTGAGAAGATTCTCCCCATGTGTAAAATGTCTGTTGTACATGCCCACAATCCATGTTCGGTCTCCAGACCCATGGAAAACAGAACAAACAAACAAACAAACAGGTGCACGCTATGTTCACTGAAGACCCCGGACTGTGGCTCTGAAGACGGCTCTAACTGTGAAGAAAGTATGAATGAAAGCCTGTGAGGATTTAAGTCCCGAGATGTCAGGTTGCAATATGGGTGGTGAATGCCTTCCTTGTTCAGTATATGTTAGTCTCTCATAGGCAAGGGCAGGGCATTAGTTGAGGAGAAAGCAAAACTATTGAGCTGAAATGGCAAGGAATTGAGGTTTTTTTTCTTTACTGTCATTTTTTAAAAAAGTTTTTATTGGTTCTTTGTGAGTTTCCCATCATGCATCCCCAGTTCTGCTCATCTGTTCCCTCATATCCACCTTTCACCCTGCAACCTTCCCCCCAAATAAAACACAAACAAAACAAAGCATAGTAAACACCTCATCGTGGAAGCTGTAGTGTGTCACAGTGTGTCCCTAAGTATATCTCGCTGTCTGCATGTCTTCACTTGCAAAATGTTCATTGCAGTGAGTCATTGGTCAGGTTTGAAATCTCTGGCTTCTGTGACACCATCAGTATTGGATCCTCACCTGTCCTCCACCCAATTATCCTGTTGCTGCCCTGTGTCATGGAGACGAAGCAGCCTTGGATCAGCAGGGTGGGCCTTTTCATGCATCCCTGCCATTTGCAGATGATATAGATTTTGGTGGGCCAACATAAAGCCTGTGTCTACATGGTAGCTGAGCTGATCAGCATGTCTTGGCTCTCCGTTATATGCATAACCAGGGTGAGCTCTCTAGCACTGCTCCAGCTAGGCACCCAATGCCACCGTCTGCAGGAGGCAGGGTCAGCTCTCCAGCTCTCCTGCCCTCAGACCTCAGAGTCAGCTCTCTTGACTGCCTCAGGTTGGGAGGAGCAACGGGGCAGAGGGTATTCCCTCCAACACACACACACACACACACACACACACACACACACACACACACACTGGCCACTTCATGTCCAATAAGTGGGAGGGCCAACTCTCCCATGCTTTTGCCCTTGGAGCCAGTTCATCAACACCTTTTCACTAGGGTCAGCTCTATTGTGCTGCCTGGATTAGGCACAGGGCCTGATTTCTTGAGTGCTGCAACTGGTGAGGAGCACGATCAGCTTTCCCATGCTCATGATCCTGTGGGCGGCTTTCCAGACTGCTGGAGGTGGTGAAGGGTAAGGGGTTGGGACATTATCTCTGAGACCATGCCATCCCATAACAGACAGGTGGCAGGGTCAGCTCTCCCACCTACGCTCATGCCCTTGGGGATAGCTCACCCATATCATTGCCACCAGGGCCAGGTCCTCTGTGCTGTCCAGGTGAGGTACAGGACCCACTCTCCTGAGTGTTACCCTGATGGGGCCAGATCTCCAGAGTGACACAGCCAGTGAGGGGAAGGGCCGATTCTGCACAGCCCCTGGACATCCATGTGGTCCCTAGTGACTGCCCCAACCAGGGATATTTTCATGTTCTTTAGTGGTAATATGAGCTACAAACATAGACACTGACCCCTGCCACTGTGTAGCCACAGACCCAGATATGACCCTCAATGGCATCTAGAACTGGGACCCCACCATGGCCCCAGGTGGCAGGGATGGCTCCTCTCTCTTCATAATGCTCCAGCTGCTTCATTTCTGTCTTTGCCATCTCTCTACCACATAATCACTCATTGTGGTGGCTCCTGTTGCAGGCTGGCCACATGGCTGATGGACCCATGGGTTGTCTTTCCCAGCAAGTTGGAGTCTATGGTCTGCCTGTGCTGTGAACAAAAGGGCAGGTCTGTGGGTGGCATGGTGGTCCACAGGTCTCTGTTTGTCTTCCTTCTCCTGAGTCATGCTGCCGGGACTTGATTTAGGTGTCCCAAGCATAAAACAGCTTTGGCCACCAAGCCAGACATCAAGCTAGGATGAACAAAGGACTTCTATCTACTCTGCCTTGACTGATATGAGAACAGTACCAACAACAAGGTGTCTCTTTGCCCTTGCTGGAGGGTGAATTGCTTTTCACTTTATTTTTATTAAATGTGTTTATTCCCTTCAACCCAATACCAGCCCTTTCTCTCCCCCAGTAATCTTTCACACAAGACATTATAAATGATTAGGAAAAGGACAAATTTCTATTCTTCATGGAAGCCGATGGTACCACATAGTGTCAAAAGGCAGGTACTGGGAATTAAATATGATTACTTTATAGTAGGTGAAATGGCATTCTGATAATCCAGCAAATATGTACATTACGTGGAACATCTAAAAATATTCATAGGTAGTGAGAGCACTGAAACTGATGCATGTATCATTATCTCTTTAATATAGGACCATACACTGGCATAGTACAATGAGTGATCAGTAGGGCACTACGGCCAGAGGGTAGCAGAGATGGACCACTTAAGGGTCCAACCTTGTATTTTTAGTTCTCACATGTTCAACTCAAGATCTCGTCTTTTCTACGTCTATACTTGTGTGTGTGTTTGTGTGTGTGTGTTCACGGCATAAATTTTTTTGCTAATATTTCTCTAAGTAAATGTGATTCTAACAGAATGTGCTGAATTTCAAACATCCACATGTGTATGAAAGCTGTCCAAGTTGGTTATTTGTAGAATGCTGATTTTCCATACATATCAACATTTGGTAATTATCATCAGAAGTATTCATGCAAGTTTAAAAGTGGAAATAAAATTAAGAGAGATTGAACAAGAGCCTCAGATGACCTTCCGGGTACCCTTTGAGGCAGTCAGTCCTTTCAGGGAGTTTGTTCCCATACATCCTAGGAGGCTAGGTGTTCTTACCTTGGTCTCTCTTAGCCACATGATTAACAGGTGGGGCGGTGACAGCTCACTCACTGGTGGATTACGATTAAATGATAGGAAACATGTTTCTAAATTGACAGATCTGTATTTACCTTCTTCCAATTTTGTAAATTTCCCAAGGCCTGTCTTTTCCTAAGTTTTATTATTGTCATGTGGCAGACTTTTCCTGGGGAGACATAACACAGACAACTACTGACCCCAGAAAGGTGACCCATGACACATCAATGTTACTATTGCACCAGAGTAGAATTTTGGTGATCCACTAAGCTCTTTTTAAATTGGGGTTACTAACACAAGGATGGATGGGAGGTTACTTTCAAGAAGCAGGAGTAACTCAAAAGCAGCTGCATCATCAGAACCCCAATGTGGATGATGTCTCCCTAAACCTGTAACTCTGGAGCTTCCTAGGAAGCTTGCATGTGGCTCCACAGTCCAACATGTTTCTTTTGCAGTCTGTCTGGGCAGTCTCCACACCCAGAAACTGGACATTCCCTCTATACTATTGACACCCAAGAATCTCCCAAGCTCCTTTTATTCCTTGATATGTGACATCTGTTTACTCCCAATCTGAGACCCACCAGGCCTCCCCCTGTCTTGTGTAAAATGTTTCAGTTTAAAGGAAATATTGCAATTTTAAGGGACATATCATATAGCAAGTATTTATAATTTTACCAAGGTCTAGCATTCGGGTTTTCAAAAAAATTATCAGTGGCATGACATAATACTTATGGGTAACTGTGTGTCAAATTACTCCCAACTTTATCTAGGAAGACAATGCATACTACTTCTCTATGGTCAGGAATACAGAGGTGACTTAGCTACATGGTTATGACATAGGGACTGTTCAAGGCTCTGCTCAAAGTGGGAGCTGTGATTGCCATCCCTTTAAGTCTCAACTTATGGAGGATTCAATTTCAAAATTATAGAGTGGCTGCTGGCAGTCTTTGTTTCACACTGTCCACAAGGTAGCTCCAATACATGGCTGATGGCTTCCCTCAAATGGACTGGATCCAAGAGAAAAATAAGAGAAAAAAAATCTATGGTGGATCTATGGTCTTATAACCAAACAGTGGAGGTGCATCCTGGTGCTTCTGCAGTGTTCTGTTTACGAGCAGCATTTAGAAAACAGACACACAGACTAACAAACAAACCAGCTCACATCCAAGTGAAGAAGAGTGTGCAGGGCTATGATTATATCTCTTGGGGACTACCAGAGACTACGTACCATCCACACACACCTCATGATGTACTGATGGGAACATGATAAGATTTTACCCAATAAGAACCTGATAGTAATGTCACCTAGTTCATGCCTCTTAAAATGTAGCAAAAATGAACATAAAAGTTGACTACAAAACTCCATGTTTTCTCTCATATATTAAGCTATAAAACAAGATGATATATTATATCCATTTATAAAATTATTTCAGCTAAAATAAGGAAATATGCTTATGAAAATGATCCAGCAATAAAGATTTACTAAATATCCTATGCCATGGACTGCTAAGACCATTGCCACTCAGCGGTGATAAGCAAGATGTCTTTATTAGAAGAATTAATAATTTGAAAGTGAAACAAATTTAAAAGTATATATAGTAATACAAAATGAGGGCTTTATGTTTCTGTGTATCTAACCCTATTCTCATTTATCTTGTATGATAACACTGTGAAACATTACAACTACGGATATCAGAGAACAGAAAAGCCCTTGCTACTTTGGCTATCAACTTGTTGCAGCCTAGAGTTACCAGAGAAGAAGTTCAAAATGGAGAGATTATCCAGCTCAGACTGGCTTTTGGACATATCTATTGAGGATTATCTTGATTGTTAATTTATGTAGGAGAGCCCATGCCACTGTGGGTGACCTTAAGCTGGTGGTCTGCAACTGTATAAAAAAATTGAGTTGAGCAGAAGCTGGCCTGTGAGGCAGCTGTCAGGGAGCACATCTTGTGATTTCTGTTGAACTTTCTGGGCTGTGAAGTGAGTTCCTCATACAGAGATAAAGCTGCTGGATGCAATAGCCAGTCAGTCTGCTTTGAGTCCCTCTTTGGCTTTCCTAGTGATAGACTGTGTCACGGAATTGTAACTGAAATAAACTTCTTCCTAAGTTGCTCTTGGTTAGAGTACTTTATCATAGTGACAGAAATTAAGTTATAACAGGAGAGAATTGCTAATGCAAGTGGCATTTGAGATTAGAAGAGCAGTCATGGAGGAATCACCACACAAGGATGAGGGCTGAGTGCACGTAGTAGGGAGAAGAGCGTTTGGGAACATTGTTTCGGGAATGTCTAATTGTAAAATGTGAGTCCCTTTATGATCACCTAGTGTTATTTATCAAAAATTGAGGAAGTTTTCACTCTTCCTGGATCCAACTTCATCTGCAGGAAGAGTGTAATAACAAAGTCTAACTCACAGTGTTATCAGAAAGACACATGAGAATATAGTTGAGAACATGGGAACATAAAGCCTTTAGCACAGTGTATATCACATGATAAGTCTTAGAGGTTTAGCTAGGATGATCTGAAAGGGCATGGTTTTGGCAAGACATTTTGTGAAACATAGTAAGATAGAAAATTTATCCCTGACTGTGGAATTTTAGTAAATAGGTGTTTTGCTGAGGATTTTAGACTGAGCAGATATTGGCATTTCTCTGACTCTGGTCAGAGAACATGAAATTGCCTGATTCGTTTACAAAATTTGAAATTTGAAAATATATGCCAACAAGACTTGAATAGTGGAAAGAGTTTGTTCGTATTAAATGGTGATAAGAAGGGAGCCTGAAGGAACAGATCAAGCACAACACAACAGAGAATGATTGCAAGCTAGTGGAGGCCGGACGGAGTGCAAACATCTGTGGGCTAGGCCACAGTCTCACATGTGTACCATGACTTCCAAAGCTGGTCCTCCTAGCAAAACCAGTATAAGATGCTTCATCCTTTATAAAGTGAAGTGGAAAGCATTTAAGCCTGGACTGAAATCTTAGCATAGAGGAAGGCTGCCTTTCTATAGGATGTGAACTTGTAGATATGAGAAAAGCGGAGTCTGTTTCTGGTCAACACTTAGGTTAATATTATGGTTTCTCCAGCCATAGGTAGTCGGCTAGGTTTACAGTAGTGAGCATGAATTCTCTCCCACTAAGCAAGCCATAAGTCTTATTAGACAACTGTTGGTTACCCCCACAATAAAAGTGCCACTACCATGCCAACTCTAAGAATGACAGAAACTGCCATCAATATTAATTCTTGGATTACAATCAAATTTTAGAAAGTTGTCAGATTTACAAATATGACTTCATAAATCAGTGTTTACTGATTCAGGAAACAGAGCAACTCACATTCAGTGACACAAGATAGAAGATTTTATAATAGTTTAAAATATAAGAAGTGCAACATTCCACAAAGTTAATAAGCAAAATAATCTAAAAGGTTATCAAGGTTGGAAACTGCTATTATTGAAGGTAAAAACTCAGTGGATAAGTTAGAAAGCAGAATCTATTGACTTATTAAAAATAATTAAACCCATTGAAAAAATTTCAAAACAATTAGTGCTAAAAGTGGTGGCGCACGCCTTTAATCCCAGCACTTGGGAGGCAGAGGCAGGCAGATTTCTGAGTTCGAGGCCAGCCTGGTCTACAGAGTGAATTCCAGGATAGTCAGGGCTACACAGAGAAACCCTGCCTCGAAAAAAAAGATAAAAACAAGAACAAAAAGTAGACTTTAAGAGATTGTCCAAAATATACACTATTTTAAAAAGAATGTCAGAAAGAATATATATATATATATCACATAAAATCCAGCATAATTAACAGACTTCCCAGAAAGGAAACTCATAAATATTCATGTACCAAATGTAGGGATAGTGATAAGAGAAACTGAATGCATATTAGTCAGCCTTTCATTATTGTAAACAAGATACCCACAGTAGATAATGTTTATTTTAAAGAAGGTTGTATCCAGCTCGTAGTTTTGGAATCTTAAAGGTGAAAATAGCACCTTGCAGGCTAGGGTGAGGAGCCTGAGTTGGCTCTGTCACTTCATGGTAGAGGTCAGCATTGGGAATGCAAGTGACAGGGGATGTTTTCCAGTAAGACCTAAAGCCTGAAGAAGACCAGGATCCAATGGTCTTTACTCAGGACAAGTCTTTAATTGACCTTATGACCTCCTAGCAAACCCCTATTCTTGAAGATTCCAGGCCCTATGGCTGACGTGAGAATCCAGACTCCAGCAGGTGTATGTCTGGGACGAAGCACACTGAAGTCCTAGCAGCATACATGGTGGTAAATGCAAGCATGCCAAGGATAGGAAAATATGAGTCCCAGCAAGGAAAGGAAATCTAGCATTCAAAAGAAAACTTTCATAAAGAAATTCGGGTATGAGAAAGAAATGAATTGCATGTGTATGTTGATACATATGTTAAATGAACTAAGCCAGGCAAAGAAAGACAAGTGTCACATGATCCTACTCGGTATGGGATCTTAGGTTAGTTTCATAGAAGGTCAGGGAGAGTAGAATGGAGGTCATGAGAGGCTGGAAGAGTCGGGAGCAGAGACCGGGAAACTGATCGATGAGCACAAATATCCAGATGGGGTAATGAGTTCTGGTGCACCACTGAATTTGGGTGAATACAGGAAGTACATATTCTTCATTTTAAAAACCTAGAAAGACTCTCAAACCTTTTATTATAACAAAATGACAAACATTTGAGGAGGTAAGAATGTATAGCTTGATTAAAGCCATTCATGCCTACAACTTTATGCTTTATTCAACAAGCGAAAACAATTTTTAATTTTTATTAATTTTGCCCTTTGATTATACAGTAAAACTTTAAGAACTTTTAAATAAAGGAACACATAGTGAAATTAACCAAGTCTCTATGTCTCAATAGCCTATCCAGTTAGAAGAGTCATCCTGAAGGTGTGCAGTTACACACTGGGTTTTACACTTTCATCATTAAATATCGTTTTATGCACTTGTCCACCTCCGGCATATGGAGAATAGATGGCAGCGTGAAAGCCGGAAGAGTACTTAGCTCTATATTCTGACTAGATCCGTGACTCACGTGTCCACTGTGTTCATTCAGTCCTTCCTCACCCCTAACACTGCCTTACCTTTTCTTACTCTTCCTTTCTCCTTGTTGCCCTCCACCCATGTGTATGCTAGTTTACATAAACACACACACAAACATATGGCTACCGCATGTATATGCACAAAAATATTTAATTTTATTCTTCTGTCTGAGATTGTGTGACCTTAGTATTACGCATTCTGAGAGCATCCATTTCTTGAGAAGTCTGGGATTTTGTCTTTCTTTATAGCCAAACAGTATTCCATTTACTGCATGTATCAGCTTTTCACTGTCCCTTCATCTGTTGATAGGCGTCTAGGTTGATTCTGCTTCCTTGGTGCAGTGAATGTCTCAAGAGTAAACACGGATGAGCAGATATCTCCATGTCATGGTTTGCAGCTCTCTGGATAATAGAGTGACATAGCTGGGTTCTATTTGTAAATGTTTGTGGGATGCAACAGTTAGCTAATTTGGCTTTCAAGACTTAAAACAAAAAGACAGCATCTAAAGACTCCTTAAGCTTCAAGAGGAAAGCCAGGAAGAATCACACTTCAGCAAACAGAAAAAATAATAAATAAATAAAAAGAATCAGCATGCATAAAAAAGATGTAAACAAAAATGTCAGGGAAAAAAAATCAATGAATCCACTGTATCACACACTGTAAAATATGAGTATGAAAAAAACGTAAACACGGCTTAAGTGATACAAAGAGAGGGCTGGGTGGAAAGCCCGTGCATTCTAAGGCCACTATCTACTTCATGGGGAAGACAGAAATTAATTTTTGTCAGAAAAAGTTTAGATCTGATCAGTACATTTAAAATATGGACTCCAATAAAATAGGAATTAATTTTTGTTAGAAAAAGTTTAGATCTGATCAGTGCATTTAAAATATGGACTCCAATAAAATAGGAATGAAAATCTATACTTTATGTGAGAAACTTAAAGGAAAACAGGGAAAACCTCTCTGGACATGTGTTGACTACATGTGTTGTGTATACTTTCATGTTGCTTAGGTATGTTTAAAACAAGAAAGAGGAAAAAACCCACAAAATAAACCTACTTAAATAAGTCTGCTATGTCCTCAGTGGCCTCATGGTTTGAATGGCTCTTCCCTGGACTCTGGTGCTATTTAGATAGGTTGCAGAATCTTTGGGAGGTGGGTGCCAAGGTAGAAGAAATACGTCATTGTGGGTGTGCCTTTCAAGGTTATGGGGAGAATATTCTCTCCATTTCCTATCTGAGCTAAAGCAAAGCATTTCCTCTGCCCCACCCTTCTGCCAGGGTGAAGATTTATTCAGGGTGAAGAGTTGGGGCCAAGAGACCATGGACTTTACCTTCTGTAACTGTCAGCAAAATAATTCTTCTGAGTGGTTCTCAGATATTTAGTGACAGAGGCTAAAAAGAAATGGAAAAATGAGCCCCTGAGCAGGGACTGGGTTGAGGTCCAGCCTGTGGGGCCTAGAATCTTTGCTTGGTGGAGAACATTTCCCACCGTTTTAAAAAGCTCACTTGGAGTATTAGATAGAGGAACTGTGTCATGCGTTGGGAGTGCTAGAGACTTGCTTGTGGCATGAAATGGGGTCTAAGGCAATGCTCATGGAAGAATAATTAAAAGTAGCTTCCTCTACTGGTTATGGTTTCAAAATAGGAAAGGGCCAATAAATCACTGTCTTTGGACAAAGAATAGAGTAGCTGACTCATTAATTGAGCTGGAAATTTCTCTCACACACACTTGCATGCATACACATGTCTGTGTGCATGCACACATACTATAAAACTTACTTGTATATATCAAAGATATAGCCACATTATACATATGTGTGTGTGTGTGTGTATATATATATACAAATATACCAAATGTATAAACATCCATTTATAAATTCAGTTCTGGTTTAAACTTACTCCACTAAATGCTTTTGCTGTTAAAAATAATTTATTTTTAATGATTTGATGAGATATTGGAGAGCTTCTTCAAAAAGAAACAGTGGGGATTTACTAACTTTTCAAATAGCAAAATGTATGGCGAGAAGCAGCAATTAGAGTGGAGTGGACCAGTGAACACAGAAATGTGAAGAGACATCAGATGAGGTAGGCTCACATTTGAGATTTCTTTCACCTGCTCTAATGTTATTAGCTCATGGTTAAATTATTAGTTATTGCTGGGGAGATGGCTCAGCAGTTAAGAGCACTGACTGCACTTCCAGAGGTCCTGAGTTCAATTCCCAGCAACCACATGGTGGCTCACAACCATCTGTAATGGGATCCGATGCCCTCTTCTGGTGTGTCTGAAGAGACAGTGTACTCACATACAAAAAAAATATTACTTATTCCAAGAATAAAATCAACGTGTAGATGAAGAAAGGTGTGATTGAATGCGATCTGAAAAAACATCATCGTGTGTGTTCATATGTGTATATGTTCATGTGTGTGTGTGTGTGCGTCTGTGGTATATGTGTTTATGTGTGTGTGGTGTCTATGTGGGTTATATTGTATGTAAGTTATGTGTGTATGTGTGTGGTGCAGTGTCTGTGTGGGTTGTGGTGTGTGTGTGTGTGTGGTGTTTGTGTGGGTTGTGTCGTGAGTGTGTGTGTGTATGCATATACACATGTTCATGTGGAGGCCAGAGACTGACACTGTATGTCTTCCGCCATGCTCTTTATCTTTTGCTTTATTTCAGACATTTGCTCTCACTGAACCTAAAGCTCACTGGCCTGGAAGTATCAGGCATCTGCCTGTCTCTACATGTACCCCACCATTGGATTATAGAATGTGCACCTCCATTCTTGGCTTTTGCATGTGTATGATGGATCTAAATTCAGGTTCTCATGCAAGTGTGGTTTAGTGACTGAGACACCTCCTAAATGCCAACACGATTTAAAAGTAAGTCAGAGACAACTTGAGATGTTGGTCAGTGATAGAGCACATGTTTGTTATATGAAAGGAGACATCGGATTTTACCCCTAGGACCTCAGGAAGAGTCAGAGAGCAAAAAGCACACAGCCTCTAGGAAAATATTGACCTGACGCCAATTTGTGAAGTTCTTAGCAGAAACAATACAAGCCAAAAGACACAGATCTAGAGATATAAAGAAAAATGCTGTTCTAAAAGTTTCATAGCAAATACAACCATGATTCAACAAAAGTCAAAATTGATGTTTTCAATGGATCAAACAATAAAACAAAGACAATTCATCCACATATACATGTATGTACATAAATTTGACCACATCCAGACTTAAAAAATATAATATGTATACCATCTTTTGTTGAGTTGATAGCTTTGTTTATTTTTAAGTCAAATGTAGTCAAGTTTATTAAATTTATTAATATTATCTTGGAGAGTTGTATGTAATGTGTTTTAGGAAATTCTCTCTCACACTGTGATAATGAGGATATTCTGAATATTTTTCTAAAAGTATTTTATGTTAATATTCTCAAATTAAGCCTTTTACGTAACAAAAAGATCATGTGTGATAGGAATTTCATTTCACTTCTCCCTTTGAAAAAATAACAGCTATCCCAGCACTCGGGAGGCAGAGGCAGGTGGATTACTGAGTTCGAGGCCAGCCTGGTCTACAGAGTGAGTTCCAGGACAGCCAGGACTACACAGAGAAACCCTGTCTGGAAAAAACAAAAATAAATAAATAAATAGATAGCAGTTACTCTGACCCTACCCTTGGAGCTATACAAGGTTTACTCTCCGGTTGAGACTGTCCTTTTAGTCGTGTGTACTTGTTTGTGTACATGAGTCTAGTTCTGAAGTTCTTATTCTATTTGCTGTCTGTGGATTTTGTCTAATCATCTTAATCATTTGTCTTTGGGGTTGATGGGTCGTTATGTGGATCGAACCATTAACTTCAAGCATGTTAGGCAAGGCTGTATCCCTGAGTCTCATCCCTAGATTCCATAACTGTGTGAACCTTATTTAGAAGATACATTGATTCTAATTTACTTTAGAATTCTTCGAAATCCTGATGTATGTCATAGGAAGTAATCCTTTTATCATTATGAAAAAAAACCAAACCTTTCATGTCTGGAAATGTCTTAGTTAAAACATTTTAAAGCATTCCTGAGTGTTCATGTTTTGTTTTGTTTTTATGGCAAATGGTTTGGCAGAGATCTACAAGATGGAGATCTATAAGACCGAGTACTAGGAATAATTAAAGCTACGTTCGTGCTATCTAAACACAAAAACCCACCACTCCACCCCTACATTGATTAATTGGTCAAATAAAGAACAACACTTGAAAGCATTGATCTACATCAGCAAATGAGACAAGCGTATACCTCAGTACAGTCGGGAGTGAACTGAACAGATATGCAAGTGCTTATTAGAGTTATTCCTGGTACTTCTTTCTCTTAAAGTTTATTTAATAACATACGGGGTATTTACACTCTTAACACTGCTGTCAGATGCACGTGTGACTGTGTTTTGGGGTTGTGTGATCCATGTGCATCTACTGCTTTTGAAATGCTTTTTTCCTCCTCATCTGCAAATAGAACATATGTATTTGTCCTGACCTAAATCCCTCCTCCTTTTAAACAAAGTGACAGAGTATATCTCACCTTGCCCACGTTACCTGTTCTCTAGGGCAGACTGACTACGTGCTTGAATTTATTGAGTGAAGGCTACAAGCTTCTCCATCTCCTTAGGACTCCCTTAAATGTCTCATTCCTCCTCCTGATTTTTAAAGTTTGTTTTTTTCTTTAGCATACCCATTTTCCAGACATGACAGAGAGGGAAGAGATCCTGTGTGGAAGTTCTCCTTCCTCCGCCATCTGGCAGCTATGTGATTCCTATGACCCCGTTATCTTGCACATGCCTCATCACATTCTGAGAAAGCTCCAGAACCTTCACGTTTTCTCCAATAGTAACCTGGGTTCTCTTATTTGCTTCTCATGTGCTACCAGCCACACCTTTGCACTTCTTTAGTAACTGGTGTGCCCTTTTTCTCTTCTTCTCCTTCTCCTTCTCCTTCTCCTTCTCCTTCTCCTTCTCCTTCTCCTTCTCCTTCTCCTTCTCCTTCTCCTTCTTCTCCTCCCAACCCCTCCTCCCCCTCCTCCTCTTTCCTCCCCCTTTCTCTCCTTCTCCTCCTTCCTCTCCTTCTCCATTTCTTCTTTTTCTTTTAATTTTAATGTCCTATAGTAATTTGCTCAGGTGCACTGGGGTTCCCAGCTCCTTTCAGTTACTCCAAGACTTTTCACTAAAGATCGTATCTAAGCAAACTCAAAGTATTTTTTTTTTTTCAATTCAGTCTTTGGTTCAAATTTTAATTTTAAAAGTTGTTTTTGAAATGGACTAGTAGAAAAAGAAGGGAATGAAGGAGATGACCATGCTCTTGCCAGTGAACACTATTGTACTGCTCTATTTGTGTAACAGCAGTATTTGATAGAACAAAGGCTTTTCTTACCAACTGATTTTTATGACCCTCAAAGAGTCATATAGACTCTCTAATACAGAGACTGTGTTTGGTTCCCAGCACCCATGCACTGCAGCTCACTACTGCCTGTTACTATAGTTGCAGGGGATCTGATCCCCCTCTCCTGGCTGGGCACAAGTGAGATGCACATACATATGAGCAAACAAATCACTCATAAAAATAACATGAACACAAGTTAAGAAAATTCTCGAAATGCTAAAGGTCTATATCTGGCTTGAGTGCTGGGAACCATACCCGGGCCTCTGCAAGAGTGGCAAGTGATTTGAAATGTGCTATTTCTCCAGCCCGTATTTCTAAATGTTTTTTAAAGTCTCAGTATTACTCTTTAGTCTGAAGCCATCCAACATGAATATACTAAAGGAGCTGTGAGCATCCAGGTATTTGTGTCTATTGTCTTTGCTCATTAAAAGAAAATTGAATGAGGTAAGTTATTCATTTATTTTCATTTTGGTCTGAACCCAACATCTGTGTCTTTTCTTAGTAAATTCTTAGTTTAAAACAAAAAGATTTGTCAGTGTGCCACATTCCAATTTTGAGGTTTAGAAAGTTTACCCTTAAGGAAAAATTTCCAATATCAACTAATATCCACTTCCTGAAATTTACCACTTATGTAATAATGTACATTTCTGAACATGAAACATTTCTTATTAGAGAGATTTCATGGTGAGTTTCATCATTCCATGGGCCATTCAGTGTATCAGAACATTCAAAATTTATGTAACATGAGTTGACCATAAAACCTTAAATAGAACTTAATGGTTTAGTGCTATGCCTTAGGATGAAAATGTAACCAGTCATGCATGAGACAATTCCTGTCCCATTGCCAAGACTCCCATCCTAAATTCAGTTTCCCTGGTAATCAGATAAATACTATATTCTCTTCTTTCCTGTCCTCTGAACACTTTAGTAAAGGGGATGGACATCTTAATAATGCTGGTTACAGACAGAGTGATTATGGAGATGCTCTGTGTGAAAATACATTCACCAGAAGCCCATGGACAAAGACGTGATGGGTGATAACATCCTGGGTGTGGACACTCACACACACACACATGTGCACACACACACACACACACACACACACACACACACACACACACACTTCTGAACAGTTACATAGCAGTTACATAGCATATTTAAATCCCGGTGCTTATACAATCGCTCTCTTGCCTACCAAAGCAATCGAGGCTTAAGACTTGCTTTGTAAATGTATGGATCATCTGTGAACGCAGTGTCATTTCTGTTCATGGTGATTCAAGGAAGAAAGAGAATAAAATGGTTTGTTCTCTTCCAAATCATTACCTGGATTTTAAACCTAGTTGTCATGAAAAGTCCTCCAGTAAACTTGCTTCTTTCTTGGATTTCCTCAAGGAGAGGAGAAGATTGGGTGGATGGGGACAGGAGGTGAAATCTGTTCCAGAGACAAGGAAGTCAGAGGTAGGAGGGGAAGAGCAGAGCTAGCTGTCGGCTCAAGATGTTCTCTGAGGTGCTACCAAGATATGAATAGACTTGGGGAGACTTCTGAAATAAGGAAGAAATGAAATCCAGGGAAGAGAAGGGACCTCTACACTCCTCTAGTTTTCTCTACACTGGTCTCCTCACTGCCAACTGAAGGGTGTAGGAACAGCTGCAGAGGAAGCCAACAGGCCCCTGAGGTAATCACTGTGATTCACCTGGGGATTTCCATGGTTGATTCTAGGTGGTTTCTTTTTTTTTTCACACTATTTCTTAATTTCTTTAGTAGTCCAAACCTCTGAAGTTGGGCAAATATTAGTTAAATGATGCAGGATTGTCTATGTCTGAAGCACCCACTTCTCTACACGTTTGCTTTCCAGATTTGTATTCTTTGTTTTGGCTCGAGATACAGAAAGATCACTAGTGTAATCAATAAATGAACTTTAGAGAGAAATCACTCTGCTCTCTATCATGACGCAGTTTAGTAGAATCGGCTTGGAAGATAACTGACTGAGTACACATGAAGAAGAGAGTTTGGGGGAGGAGGGTGTGGGGTGGTTATGGACTCATGGGTGTGTGGATGAGGTTATGAGACGTGTGAGCTTAGAAGTCGTAACTGTTAAACAGTATTGTTCTCATTGTTAGGCTTATGATGTAGGTTGCTATTATAAGACAGATCAACACGAAGAAAGGACACAAACCCATTTTTATACAAAACCATTTTCTGTGACACTGGAGGTTTCAGGGATGGAGATGATGCAGTAGGGAATCCTATGTATTTTGCGTTGTGTGACATTGGATGCAGGGACCAGGAGCAACAGAACTGATTACAAATGGGCAAGAGCTAGAAGTAATGAATTGGGGCCGTAGCAAGACCTGTTTGTTCAGATTCTTCTCTGTGTCCTTCTGTCTTCAGAGACAAGGATGTTCATTTCATCTTGGTATTGGGAGAGAACCAATGAATGAGGGGATCACAATCTGCTTCAGTTGGAAGGGCGAGGGGAAGCTGAAAGCAACCTAGTGTTGTTTTCACAAATACCAGGGTGGCCTTTATTTTGGGTATTATGTGCTAAGGCTACCTGAGTATAGGTTGCTTACATGGCATATGTGAATTCTGCAGGACCTATGCTCTCCTAAAACAGTGAAGGGTACCCAATTGCACCTGCTATTTCATGATCACTTAGATGATGAGTTGGGCAAGAATGTAATCCTTCCTCTCTATTCTCAGCCCAGAGGTTGTTGTTGTTGTTTTTAATCCAAGGTCACAAGCATTTTCTTTCCTTCTGGAGAATGCTCAGTGATGTAAACCTTATTCTGCAGTGTTCAAAACAACTGCTCATTGTAAACAATGACATCATTTTCACTTCCTTATTTTGTCAAAAACACAAAGACAACCAGAGAGTTTTCTGGCTGTTAGTAGAAGTGGTCTCTTCATAGAAGTTGGAAGAGGCCGGTGTAGGATATGAGACCTTGGAAGACAATTTGCAAAGCTGGCCTTGGTAAACACAGATTTAGGCTGAGTGAATTCTGAGGTGTTTACTAGAACATGTTTGCTTAAATTTAAGTCTATTTAGTCTGTTTAGTTAGGTTTTATTGTTGTTATTTGTTTATTTATTTATGTTTTGTTTTGTGACAAACATCAGAAGTTCATTGCTCATAGTTGCAGGAGATTAAGAAGTTCAAGATGAAGGTCCTGGAAGATTCAAGGTCTGCTGAGGGTTGGCTCTCATAGGTGGTGCTTTCTATATCATATGTCAGGGAGATGAACAAATGTCCTTAGCCCTGCTTTGTAAGTCCAGTGAAGAGGGTGGAGCCTTCCTGATTTAATCTTTCCCTTTGTTCCATGTCCTGATACTAGCACCTTTGGGAGTAGGCTTCAAATATGTATATGCGGAGAGTGTGACTCGTAGATTGTAACAAACATGGTGTTTTGGTTCTTTTCCTTTCTCTGAGGATGACCTGTCTTTGGGTAGGTGAAGAGTTGATTTTCATAGATCATCTAAGATGTCTGAAATTATGACAAAGAAAAATGACAGCCAGATACAGTGTTTTTAATGTTCTTTTTCTTTTGGTTTTGTTTTCTTGAGATGGCATCTCCTATATAGCCCAGGCTGGCGGCAAACTTATGTCCTTTGCTCTTAAGTCTATTTAGTCTGTTGTAATATGTTGTTGTTGTTTTGTTTGTTTGAGTTTTAAGATTACAGGCATTCGAAGCTGTGTCCAGTTAAGGAGCATTTGTTCTCACCTTTTGTATTGCTGGTTAGCACTGGTTGACTTTTGGGTATATACTCCTTAATGGAAAAGGTTACCATTTTAGGCTTGGTTCTTCATTTCTGAAAGAACTTTCAGATAAAAATAATACCATGTCTGCGAGAATTGTTGAAGAAAATGGAATCTTCTGGAGATGCTTACTTCATAGTGTGTCAAGAACATGCTGATGTTACAGTTTGCTACTAATCCCCAGAACCTATGTAAAGGTGAAAGGAGAGAACCAACTCCACAAATTATCTTGTGACCTCCACGTATACGCCATGGCCTGTGTGCTCCCACCCTCATAATAATAAGAAAAATTGAAAAATACTTCAATAAATCTGTTTTCCGGAGCCTTCACCAACTGAAGTAGGTTTTGAACAATCACAAAACATCAGCAATCAAAAGTAGTGTTCTATTTTAACCCTTTCCCAGTGTGGACTGGACTACAGAAGGAACTCAATAGAACAGTTGAATCTTTTGTTCCAAAAACAAACTTCATGTTTCTATTTTAAATGAGATAAACTTTTAGACGTGAAAGAGATCAGATAGCTTTCTTCCTGTTAAAGAAATAAGTCTGTTTCAGAAAAGAAAAGCAGAAGTAATGAGCTTCTATGCAGCTAAGATCCTGTTTACATGCAAATATCAGCAGTGACAATAAGAAGAGACAGGGTACAAGAATTACACAGGAAATTTGGTATAAAACAGAATTCCCTGTAATCAAATCTTTGGTTTGCTTTGTAAGAGTTTGGCTTTCCACAACAAGTCAACAGTTATTTATGTTGACACCATAGTGAACCCTGCCTTCATAGTTGTCCCAGAGTGAACCCTGCCTTCAGTAAACTGCCATCTGTCTAGGAAGGAAGTGTCTTCTCATAAAACAAAGGCCAAGAAGGTGTTTGCATATATATGCTTATCTCTACAGAGGACCAGGATATAAAGTTCAGATCTGTGATATTTCAAGTCTGTGTCATTAACTCTCAAAAACCCAGGGAATGTTGGAATGTAAATATTTCTATTATTAGTCTGTGAACCCTTTAATATATATTGCTCTGTTATTTTTGGAATAGACTTTAAATCTTGCAGTGGAATGAATAGACATCACTCTCACTTATTCTAAGCTTTATGGTTTGAATGACAGATGTCCTTGAATACTCGGTCTTCAGTTAGTGATGCTGTTTGAGAAGTTAAATGGGGTGAAGCTTTGCTGGAGGAAAAATGACACTGGGAGTGGGGAGGGAGAGCTTGATGCATTATTAACTCATTCTACTTCCTGTTCTCTCTTTCTTCTAGTATATGGAACAAATATGGTTTGCCAGCTTCCTGATTTGACTAGCATGCCATGTCTTCCCCACCTTCCAGAGCTATTTCCAAGAGCCTTCTGGAATGTAAGCCAACATAAACTCCTCCTAAAGTTGATTTTGGTTGTGGTATTTTATCATAATAACAGAAAAGGAACTAATATATTCAGTAATGTTTTTCAAAGACTGTTCTCTAGAATAATTTTAAAGCAAACTTGGAAGTTTAGAAGACATAGACAATGGATCTATGCCGGGAGAGACAAGTCAATAACTTAGGCTATGGTTGGGTCTCTTTGTCAGTGGAGTGCTTACTTTTTATATTCAGGGGGTTGTTCAGAAGCAACAAACAGACAAACAAACAAACAGATAACTGCCCCTATATCCCCACCCTTAAGAGTTTATTTTGGTTCAAATATTTTGTTAGAGATAATAAGCACACCACCATCTGAATAGCACTAGATCTTTTCCTGAATGGATGATGGATTGTAACATCCAGCCTTCCAAATTATGAGAAATAATAGTCCATTTTTAAGCCAACTAACCCATAGAATATTCTGACATGATTGCCTGAATTAACAAAACACTGAAATGTATAAGGTGTTAAAGTAATACAGGGAAGATTAGGTCTATAAATGCTTACTTTAGAAGAGTAGAAAGATCTCAAATTAATTGTCAAATTTTACATCTTTAATAAACTGGACAAAAGATTGATCCGATCAGAAACAAGAAAGAAGGGAAGGAAATTAGAAAAGAAAAAAAGAAATAATACAGATTAGGGCAAAAATAATACAAAGAAAATATAGAAATGAGAATGAAAAATCCGGAACACTGAAGCTGGTTCTTGATAAACACAAGAGAATGACAAATGTTTGCTCCATAGGTGAGAGTCAGAAAAGCAGAATCTAAAATGAAGAGGACATAACTACTGGCTTACAAAGAAAGGGTGATTATGAAGACTACTAATACTCACATACACTCATATACTAAGTACATTAGACAGAATGGATAAGTTTCTAGAATGCTCAAAGCTACTCAAGCCAATTCCAGGAAAAATAGGCAATCTGAACTCATATTATTAAACAAAGATATTGAAATATTGAGAACCAGCCAGTCAAACAAGCAGAAAAATCCCCATCATGTAAAGTCTGGGATTAGATGAGTTTATAACCAAATTTTGTTAAATGTTTAAACAAGCGTCAATTACAAGTTTCCTTAATCATGTTCTATGGAAGAGGAAACAGTCTGCAGCTCATTCTATCACTCTTGCAGCAAGACCAGTCATAGCCAGAACAAGGAAACTATCAAACTATAGCTTGTGGGAATGAAGTGAAATAAACAAAGTGTTCATGAATGGAATCCAATGCCATAAAAGAATTAGTAACATGAACAAAAGAATGCAAGGCTGGCTAAGCATTCAAAAATGATTAACAGAATAAATATTATCATCAAATGAAAAATAAATCATGTGATTAACTGGATAGATGAACAAGGAGATTTGAACAAAACAACATTGTTTCATTATCATAACAAAGAACAAACTAAATATATAGTGCAAATGCTTAACACTGAGCAACTGAAAGATTTATGTCTAAGATTAGGAAAAAGACAATGTCTTCTCTCAGTATTTGTAGTCAACATTATGCTGGAGATTGGAGTCAGTAGAGTTAGTCCAGAAAAGATGCAAAAATATTGGAATTTTAAAGAAACAATGACTGTCTTGACTCAGGGAATGGCTAATTGTATATAGACAATGTCTCAAGGAACTTTCTACTAACTATTATAATAAGGGGGTTCAGTGATTTTGCATGGTGCAAGACCAATATGAAAAGAATCAATTTTGTTTCTATTTGGCATGAGCAGTAAATAAAATAAATTATGGAAGCAATTTCATCTGCAATAGAAACTAAACAATGCAATGATTAGTGTTATATTCAACCAATGGATGTATAAAAAAACCCTACATTCTGAAAACTACAAAGCGTGATTGAAAGGAAATAAGTTATACAAAACTCAAATAGCTACTCCAGTTGACCGACTCCAGGGTTTAGCAAAGGTTTTATGTTAATGTCCAACTCCTTCAACACAATTCACACCACAATCTAAGGTTGATTCTTTACGGAGATTGGCAAGCCGAAGCTGTAATCCATATAACCTTTCAGAAAAGTAAAAACAGTTCTGATAAAGGATGAATTAAAATGACTCTCATTTTTCTTTTTCAAAATACCATATGATAGAAAGGCAATCAAGACAGCATGGTTCTGCCACCAAAATGGACATGTGTGTCGACAGGATAATGTTGAACATAAGAATCGCATGTGATTAGGTCATCTGATTGTCAAAAGAATGAAAGCTAAGTAAGTTGTTTTAATTTTATGAATGGTTCTATGACAATTCATCTCCCTTTTATATATTTTATATATAAAATGGAGCTGGAGAGATGGCTCAGTGGTTAAGAGCACTGACTGCTCTTCCAGAGGTCCTGAGTTCAATTCCCAGCAACCACATGGTGGTTCACAACCATCTGTAATGGGATCTGATGCCTTCTTCTGGTGTGTCTAAAGACAGCAATGGACTCACATAAAATGAATGAATAAATGCATCTTTAAAACAAAACAAAATAAAAAACAAAAAAATTAATTAGAAATTGATTTAAGACCTAAAACTTTACAAGAGAATAGAGGGATAAATATTCGTAATTTCAGCACTCTTCTGTTTGAAACTCAAAGCATGAGAATGAAAGAAGTAGATAAAGTTGACTTTATCAGAACAAAAAAAACATTGAGCTTTACAAGGAGCCAACAAGAAAGTGAAAAGACAACCCACTCATGGGACAGTATAATCATTTACTTTCTAAGAAATTTTTAGCATCTATCTATCTATCTCTCTATTTCTCTATCTATCATCTGTCTGTCATCTATCTGCATATCTTACAACTCAATAAAATACAAAGATTATATATTTTTAACAACCAATGAATTATATATCTATTATGCTTTGCAACACAATAATAAATGATAAAATATCTGTCATATATCATCTCTTACAACTCAAAAACAACAATAATGATAAATAAAAAATAACTTAACCAAAATAAGTAAATGATCCAAATACACATTCCTCTCTGAGAACTATAGAAATAGATAATAAGTAAAAATTCAGTAGTCAGAGAGATGCTGTTTAAAATTAGGATGAATCAATAATTTTACTTTGCAAGAAAGTTTATATACTCTAAGGCTGATGGCTAGCTGAAATAAAAATGACTGGTAAAAATAGGTATTAGAGAGTGTTTCTTGATAATATATGACAGCACTTCTAGATTCAGGAATATATAGTATTATTTAGGAAAAAAAGGTAAAACCCATTACCTGAACATTGTAACTAGTGATTGAGTAAAGATCTGACTCAAGTTTTTTCTTTTTTTTTTTTTTTAAAAAAAATAATTCTCAAGATACTTGCAACTCAAGATTATGCAAACATTCCCTTTACGCAGAAGTGAACAAAAAGGTATAACACTGGGACTTTATGATAATTATCTTAAAACCTTCAAGATGAGCTGAAAAGATTTCTCAAATGATTTGGAGCTCTGGCTGCTCTTTTAGAGGACACAGGTTTAGTTCACAGCATCCACACTGCAGCTTACAGCCATCTGTAATTTCAGTTCTTGGGTATATGAACTGGCCTCCCTGATCACCAGGCACATAGGTTATCTCCACACATGCATGCAGGCAAACACTCATACTCCTTAAAAAACAAACAAATAACAACAACAACAATAACAACAGTGTTAAGATAAAGATTATGCAAAAGGAAGAAAGAAGACTTTGCTCCTCCTGGGTGCTGAATCATGTGCTAATTAATGACAAATTTATCTTTGGGATTATACTTTCAAAAATGAAACAGAGTTTCAGTAAATTTTGTTGATAGTCATGTATTATTGAGTGGGGAGAAGACAAGCAGAGCCCTGGAGCTTTCTGATATGTCAGCCTAGCTCCACTGAAGAGCTTCAGAGTCTGTCATCAGAGAGAGGCTGACTCAAAACACACGTTGGAGAAGGGTTGGCTCTGGACAATATATACATGTGTACACAGGCATCCAAATGTACACAAACATGTACATACACCACATAAAAACGTGTACACATGTACATACACATAGCTCTCTTATAATATACCTTTCAGGAAAGGAAAGGTGGTGTTAATTCATAATTCTCTGTTCTTCGTATAGAAAAGGATCTGTTACATAACTTCCAAAGTTCTGGGGTAACGGATCTAGAACACTGCACCTGGCCTTTAGTTCCCAGTTCTGAAAACAATATCAATGAAACTGCAAACATTTTGTTGATTATTAATCAAATGGAAATGTTTATTCATCTACCAACTGTCAATTCCTTTAGATAAGGGTTGGAATGTGCTGGTGATCGTCTGCCCATTATACAAGATCCAACATTAGAAATCTATCACAATGTGCCTATAAAACTGGTGAATAATGCAACTGAAGAGAGAAGTTGGGAAAATGACTTAGAATTGACCACCACAAGGAGGGAATGAAGGGGCTGAGCACATGCTCTGTTAGACACAGAACGTACTTTGCTGCTAACAAATCCATAGGGCACTGACGTCTCTATTGTACCGATGGAGATATCGAACTTTAGAAAATTCAATTCACTTGCCTATCTTTGCATGCCAAGTGACAACATGATTGGATTGTCCTACAGGTTTAAATGCATTGGCATTCTGGTGACCTTTGATGTGCACTCCTAAGTGGAAACACCCCTGTACATGTTGATGCTTCTATAGCTGTTTTTCTGTCTGTCCTTCCAAGTGTATGTGGAAATCCGACTCAATTCTAACAGGAAGGCAATTATTTTTCCCTCTGGGGAATGGGTATGGAGGCTAATCATACGAATGAATTTCAAAGGTCAAATGGGAGAGTGAACATGGGAAAGGTGCCAAGAACATTTTTAAAAACTCTAGTGAGAAAGCTTTCTCTCATTTTATACTTAGTAAGAGATTAAGCCAGAGTAATGTCTAAAACAAACATTTTGGCATTAGAAAAGGCAAATAAATTAATGTAATAGAATAGAGCCTAAAATAGGTCTACAAGCACACAGAATAGCCATGTGATAAATTGTGCCTCTTAAAATTACTGGTAAAATATGTTTAAATTAGATAATGTTGAAAATGTTGGTCATAAAGCTAAAATATGTAATAAAATTCTTATATCTAATACACATATAAAGATTTTGGATGACTGAACATTTAAGTGGAAAATGCACAGATATGAAAAAAATAAGATACTATTTTATTATCTTAACAAAAATATTTTTTTCTTATATAACTCTGTGTTCATCTACTTATGCACAAACCGGTGTATGATCTAACTTATACATGTATTTATGATTGAATTAGTGGAATTTGTTATTTGTGTGTGATGGCATCATATTTTAAATAATTAAATATATTTTTAAAATAAAAAAAAAGGGTAGTGTTTGTCATGTAAGCAAATAGTGTGTCTTTATGTGCACATTAAAAGTGAACCCCTGTTTGTATTGAGGTTGTATTTCCAATCAACTGAAAACGAAGAGATGGGTATACCATCCCTCACTGTTCTGTGTCTGAGAGGCACGTGCTCTGTACAGCCTGTCCTCCATCCATCTGCTGCTATACCAGCTGACCCAAATGGTTTCCAAAGACACTGGGGCTCTCCAGGACAGAAGCCAGAAATAGGTTTTCCAGATAAATCTTGGGACTGCTTCTTTCCGTGTAGCTTTTTTATATTGTTTACATAACTTTTTCTGTTTTCTCTCCCTCTCTGTTCCTTCTTCATCCTCTAAGGTGGCCCTTGGAGACACGGATGCCATCATTTTAATCTCAGAAGTGTCGAACTAAGGAGGGCTAATTTACATAAAAAGTCTCTGGAATGCAAGTCCGAAACCAGGATAGAGCAGACCACCTCTGGAAGATTCATGTATTCGAGACTTTCTGAACTGCAGGAGTGACAAATGTCTTTCCACTCTGATTGAGACAGTTTACAAAAATGAAAAGTGATAATTCTCAAATAGAATGCTTTATTTAAATGGAGACTTGATCTTTTGGAGATAAGAGTCAATGAAGCCAAGCTAAGCAGTTGCCTGAGAGGAACTTTGAACATTTTTCTTACTCTCTTGGTGGGAGTTAGAGCCTGTTTTTTCCCATCAGCCTCTGTTTCTTCTCAAGTGTGCTGCCTTTATAATGTCTGTTGACTCCTAGGAGTGGGTACCCTGACCAATACAGATGCGGAAACCTGCAGCCAACCATTGGACTGATTACGGGGATCCCAATAGAGGAGTTAGAGAAAGGACTGAAGGAGCTGAAAGGGTTAGGAACCCCACAGAAAGAACAACAACATCAACCAACCAGACACCCCAGAGCTCCCAAGGACTAAACCAACAACCAAAGAGTTCACATGGAGGGACCCATGAGGATTGCCTTATCTGGCACCAATGAGAAGAGGGGCCCTTGGTTCTGTGAAGGCTTGGTGCCCCAGCATAAGGGAATGCTAGGGCAGAGAGGCGAGAGTGGGTGGAGAACCCTCATATAAGCAGGGGGGAAGAGGTGGGATAGGGGGTTTTCAGAGGGGAAACCAGGAAGGAGGATAACATTTGAATGTAAATAATTAAAATAACCAATAAAAAATTTTAAAAGAAACCAAAGGGGACAGAGAAAAAGAGTCATCCTTTCCCAAGAGGGAAACTGAGAGACAAGAAGGAAGGCTCCCCTTTACCAAGCTGGAAGACTTCTTGTCTGCTTCCTTGTGAGCTCCTTTACCTAGGGGATGTCTTCTTCACACTGCTTGAAGCCGGTGATGCCTTCTGTGTGCCTGTTCATCTTGCTGACTGCAGGTTTAGGGCCTGCGTGGC
Organism: Rhynchomys soricoides; assembly: GCA_019843965.1. Taxonomy (NCBI): domain Eukaryota; kingdom Metazoa; phylum Chordata; class Mammalia; order Rodentia; family Muridae; genus Rhynchomys; species Rhynchomys soricoides. The sequence goes on from JADRCH010000146.1 coordinate 3,334,680, forward strand.
TGGCGACAAACACTGGTTGTCTATCAGCATCCAGAACGTTTCCACTGTTGGTTTTGTCGGAAGTCTCATGCCCTGAGAGATGCCATGTATTTTCCCCCATCTTTGGGAAAGACAGTTTTACAACGTGACAGGGATTTGTACTATAAAGTCCATCCATCCACGCCCTAAATTCTCTATGCTTGAGATAAGCTCAGCTCATCTCGGTTTGGATTTTATTTTAGAAGATCATTTTTTTCCCCATTTAGTGAAGAAACATACTGGAGAATGTTCACATGTTAAACCTAAACCCTCCTCTTTCTGCCTGCCACGCTAGCTCATTTCCAAAGAGCCATATGAGGAACCCAAACGTAGTCATAGTGCCTGGCCATTATGCTTTCTTATAAAATCTAAACATACCCAGGCCCCATTTTAATAGGAACACAGCAGCTCATGTGAATATCATTAGAAAAACAATAAACCCTCCCTACATCCCTTTCACTCTCATACTATTAAATAAGACCAGGCCTTGATTATGAAGTGCTGGCAATTCTGTCCGAGAGCAAAGCTAGTAAGTAAAACAGAGATTACAGCTCCTAAAGACCTTCCAGTGTGCAATGACAGCAGTGGTCAAAAGCAGGAGAAAACTGGGAGCAAAAGGGACAGCAAAAGTTGCAGTGTGGAGTTTGACCCAATGTCTTAGTAACTAAAAAAATATTTGACTCCCAAATGCTCCCACTGTCTTCCCCTCCTCAATTAGAAATTTGTATTTCAAGAGTTCTTATTCTTGTTTCTTCATGCTTTTCCCTGCGGTTGGATCACCAGCTGCTCAGAGGAGAAGCCAAGAGACTAAACTCCCCAAGGAACAGCTTGAAGATACTTTCTGGTTCTCCGCAGATCTTGGATTGATCTCCAGGGAGATCTGGGATGTTTTAATGTGAGAGTGGAGAGATATAGATCTTGTCATGTGTGACTGAGAACATGGACACAGCATCCTGGGGAAGTACATGCCTGCGAAAGGGTATTTGATACTTTGTGGCTGGGAGGAAGGAAGGAAGTACAAAATGGTTCAGTCAGGGTATACCATGGACTGGTTTCATACAGAGGGGGCTGGAGATATCAGGGATAAATTCTTGTTAATATACTCCAGCAGCTGAGGAACACGGGAGGAATGTGTCTTCACCCACTTGCTGCCACAGAGTGAATGTGAAGATCACACGCTTTGCAGCCCAAGAGACAAGACCTGTGTGACTCTCAAAGTTATGAATGGCCCTGAGCTGTGGTTACCATGGTAGAGAATAGAGATTGAAAATAGGGTGGGTGGTGCCTAAGGCCACAGAGTTTGGAGTGTCCAAGACAGCAGTCTGAGACTTATTTGGAGGGTGATAGAGCATTTATCTGCACTATGAGCACTGAGTGAGTTTTGTGTTCCATTCCCGGAAGTTACTTTGTATTAGGAATCAAAGTCCAGTTGGGTCTTTTACTTTATTAGCTGTCTTTGTAACTCTCTAGCTGAGCAGTTCCCACAGATTTGAGACCAGCATGCTTTGGCCCATTGTAACTTTTCCCATGCTTCAGGACCCAAGAGACATTAAACCTGCACTTGATGGAGCTGTTTATCCTGTATTTTCCCTGGACACATACTGAATAAAGAAATTCTAAGACGAGTGTTCATGGTCTATTTGTTCTATTCCCTTGCCACACCCACCACCGTATTTTATTTAAATTATGTAAGTCAGCTCCAGAACATGATGTTTGCCTTTTATATGCTATGTTTCTATTGACTTTAAAACCAATCTGATCGTTCAAAGAGCTGCCAAGCACAGCCTGGAGGAAGAAAGAAACAAAAGTTAGTTTTTCAGTGGGGGAGGGTGGGTATCAATGCTGCTGCCTGGGAGAGCATTTCTCCAGGTGTGATGCTATTAAAGTCATATTTCATCCTAACAGAGAAGTACTGGAAGACAGTTGGGGGAAGGTGGTCCCTCCTGACTATTGAACTGCATTCGGTCTAATAAAAGACCACTTAGCTACGAATGGTCATTACAATTAAATTGTCTCTAAACAGAAGCTTGTTTAATAAACTTCAAGAGTGGGACAGCTGGAGCACACATAGGAGGAGAACCTGGGGTCTCTCCCGCTCCTGGAGCAAGCAGTGGGTTGTAAATCCATTTACAGGGAGGTGCCGCCAACTGTTCTCCAAGTTCTCTCCAGCAAAGAACTCTAGCCACCGCCAGGACACCCCCCATACCATCCTAATCTAATTTGGTTTTAAGGTAAAGTTAGCCTTTTCAAGTGGTTTTGGAGATGTTTATCACCCTTTGAATTCATTACAATCACTTATAAAATGAAGACAATCTGCTGGCTTTTATTTTTAACTGTGACATTTAATAATTTGGGGATATGTATGTACACATATGCAACAATGAGCATGATGACAATGGCAGAATATGTAATATCAGAATGTTTCTTTTCTTAGTCACCACAACCTGCATCCCAGAGAACCAATGATCTGCCTTCCCGTTCATACCTTGTATTTTACTAACACATCAGTTATAAGCTTCACATTATACTCTTCTTCTTCAGCAGCTAATTAAAATGTTTACCCAAGTAGCGTAGATGAACAATGTTCATTGCTTGGGGTATATCTACAGCTCCATACAGTGTTGTTTTTCATTGGCTTTAAAGATTTTCTTACTGTGTCTTGTAGCTGTGGTCTCCTGGCTGATATATTTTTTTCAACTTTAGTGGATCATTGTTAAAATATATTTTCACTGGGTTAAGGAGATGGAACTGAAAATATGGTGCAAAAGAGATGTTTAGATTTCCCAGAGACAGAGGGAGAGAGGAAGAGAGGGAGGGAATGAAAGGAAGGAGGGAAGAGGGAGGGAGAGAAGGAAGAAAGGGAGAGAAAGAAGGAAGGAGTGAAGGAAACAAGGGAGGGAAAGAGGGAGGGAGGAAAGGGAGAGAGGGAGTGAGGGAGAGGGGAAGGGGAGGGAGTGGAGGTAACAGCTTAGACCCTCCAAATATTGGACAAAATATGTACTACATATATTTAAATATATTTCTATTGGCTTCTTGCCACCATTGTTTTTATTACAATTCAAACAGTAATTTGAATTATTTTCCCCTTTGTATATAATGTATCTTTTTCCCCTTTGCCTAATTTAAAAATATTTCCATTGTCTTTGGATTATAGTTTCATCTGTGTGATGCACTGTGTTATGAACATCTTCAGGTGAGCCTCCTTGGGGTCTACTTAATTTTCTAATTCTTTAAGTTTCTGTATTTCTTCTTCTCTGTGAACTTTATAACCACCAGCTCCTGGAATATTTAGTGGCCATACAATCTCCTGTGTCTCCTTCTTCCAACCTTTCAGATCCCACTTATTTATACTCTGAATATTTAATATTCCCTTGTCATTTCTAAATTTACTCAGTTCCCTTTTCTCCCTGTTTCTCAGGTGGCCTTCTTCATTATTTGTTTCTTACCATCCATGAAGTTTTAAAACTATTTTGAATATTGTATTTCTTAACTCTAAAACCATTCTGAATATCATACTGTAGAGTTTCTGGATTATGGGACCTTTCCCTGAAGATTTTTAAAGCTTTTACTTAGCAAGCTATTAATCAGAAGGCTAGACTGTCAAATGTGTGTCTGGGGAGGAACGGAAGTATCCCTCAAGTCCTTTTATGGTAAACTGCATTTCTGCTGCCTTCTCAGACAAGCACACAGGGGTGAGGCAGGATCCTGGCAGAGTTAATGCCCAGGGTTTAGGATCATTTCTTGCCTGAATCTTTCTTGCCTTCAGTATTCTTGCTTTTTATCACCTCTGCCTTTTCATTGCTTGGTCTTCCTTTGGATTGGGTCAGAACACAGTAGAAGTTTCAGGGGTAGTTGACAAAGCTTCCTGGTGTGGGGTATTAACTGTTTCTGTCCTCAAATATAAGCAGTGAAAGTGGAAAATCAGCCACTCCAAAGATTGACTTTGACCTTCCTATGGGTTCCTGCCTTCTGATGCTCTTCTCACCCCACCCCCTCTCGCTGTTTTGGTCCCACTTACCATCTACAGGGTAAGGGTTCTGTTTGCCAATTACACACAGAAAGTCTTTTAACTTATTATAATTTTTAATTATTCTTGGTTATTACAGTGTAATTAAGTTATTGCTTTGTGTAATAACTTTTTGTTCATGAATCTTATGCTTAGATTTATCACATTTCCCAGATTTTCCTTGTCTTTGCATTTTCCTTTTACTGTTTCTTAAAAGTCTACAATTTTGAGGGTGACACAGCCCACTTTTTCCCTCCCTCTGCTGGTAATTCATTCCTTCATTCCTTCATTCCTTCCTTCCTTCCTCCTCTCCCTCACTCTCTTTCTCTTTCCTTTAGGGTAGAGTCAGTATCTCATTAGGTAACCCAGGCTGGAGAGTTGGACATGTGACCTCCTCTTCCTCCTCCTTCTCCTCCTCCTCCTCCTCCTCCTTCTCCTCCTCCTCCTCCTCCTTCTCCTCTTCCTCCTTCCCTCTGCTGATCTGTAGATAGATGCCATCACACCTGGCAACACACGCTATTTCTATTTATTAAGTTATTATTTTTAAAAAATTATCATGTATAGTACATTTAAAAACCTCAGGTTCCTTATTAACTATACCTCCCTTGTCAACAAGGCAAGGATCCTAGAACACTAATCCCATGTAACTACTTTCCCATGTTCATTAAAAATAGACAGCTTGTACCAGGGCTCTGTAGCAAAAGAGTACCACTTCTGTTCAAATTCACTAGATCAAGAGGGACCCTTGCAGAGCCATCAGGACACAAGAACCAAGGGAAAGCTGGGGACAAGATCCTTCTGGTTTCTGTCTGCACCCCAGAGCTGACCCTGTATCACAGAGCTCCAAACCCAAATTCCTCTCAGAGACAGCTAGCCTTCAAGGAGTATTGACACCAAGGCTTGCAGGAGGGAGAAGACACAGTCAGAGAGAGTAAGAGCAGCTAACACCAGAGATAACCAGATGGCAAAAGGCAAGGGCAAGAACGTAAGGAACAGAAACCAAGGCTATTTGGCATAATTAGAAAGCAGCTCTCCCACCACAGCAAGCCCTGGACACCCCAACACACCAGAAAAGCAAGACTCAGATTTAAAATCACATCTCATGAGGATGATAGAAGATTTTAAGAAGGAAATAAATAACTCCCTTAAAGAAATATAAGAGAACACAGATAAACAACTAGAAGCTCTTAAAGAGGAAAAGCAAAAATCCCTTAAAGAATTACAGTAAAAACAACCAAACAGGCAGAATTACAGGAAAATACAATCAAACAGATGAAGGAAATGAACAAAACCATCCAGGAACTAAAAATAGAAATATAAACAATAAATGAATCACAAAGGGAAACAACTCTGGGGTTAGAAAACTTAGAAAGGAGATAAGGAGTCATAGTTGGAAGCATCACCAACAGAGTACAAGAGATAGAAGAGAGAATCTCAGGTGTGGAATATACCATAGAAAACATTGACACAACAGTCAAAGAAAATGCAAAATGCAAAAAGTTCCTAACCCAAAATATCCAGGATATCCAGGATACAAAGAGAAGACAGAACCTAAGGATAATAAGTATAGAAGAGAGTGAAGATTCCAAACTTAAAGGACCAGTAAATATGTTCAACAAAATTATAGAAGAAAACTTCCTTAATGTAAAGAAAGAGATGAACATAAATATACAGGAAACCTACAGAACTCCAAATAGATTGGACCAGAAAAGAAATTCCTCCCTTCAAGTTACAGTGAAAATACCAAATGCACAAAAAAGGAAGGAATATTAAAAGCATATTAAGGGAAAATGGTTAGGTAACATATAAAGGCAGACCTATCAGAATTACACCAGACTTCTCACCAGAAACTATGAAAGCTAGAAGATACTGGGTAGATCTCACATAGACCCAAAGAGAACACAAATGCCAGCTGCTATACTCAACAAAACTCTCAATTATCATAGATTGTGAAACCAAAATATTCTATGACAAAACCAAATTTGCACAATATTTGTCCACAAACACAGCCTTACAAAGAATAATAGATGGAAAATGCCAACTCAAGGAGGGAAACAACACCCTAGAAAAAGCAAGAAAATAATTCTTCAACAAACTCAAAAGAAGATAGCTACACAAATATAAAAATAATATTGAAAATAACAGGAAGCATGGATCACTATTCCTTAATATCTCTTAACATCAATGGACTCAATTCTCCAATAAAAAGACATAGACTGACAGACTGGATCAATAAATACGACCCAGCATTTTGGTGCATCCAGGAAATGCACCTCTGTGTTAAAGACAAACATTACCTCAGAGTAAAGTGCTGGAAAACAATTTTCCAGGCAAATGATCCCAAGAAACAGGTTGGAGTAGCCATTCTAATATCAGATAAAATGGACTTTCACCCAAAAGTCATCAAGAAAGATAAGGAAGGACACTTCATACTCATCAAAGGAAAAATCTACCAAGAAGAACTCTCAATTCTGAACATCTAGGCCCTGAATGCAAAGGCACCCACATTTGTAAAAGAAACTTTACTAAAGCTCAAAGCACACATTGCACCCCACACAATAATAGTGGGAGACTTCAACACCCCACTATCATCAATGAAAAGATCTTGGAAACACAAACTAAACAGAGACATGATGAATCTAACAGATCCAAATGGATTTAACAGATATCTATAGAATATTTCATCCTAAATCAGAAGAATATACCTTCTTCTCAGCACCTCATGGTACCTTCTCCAAAATTGATCATATAATCAAAACAAACCTCAACAGATATAAGATTGAAATAATCCCATGCCTTCTATCAGATCACTATGGATTAAGGTGGGTCTTCAATGGCAACAACAACAAGAACAACAACAGAAAACTCACATATACATGGAAGCTGAAAAATGCTCTACTCAATGATAACTTGGTCAAGGAAGAAATAAAGAAAGAAATTAAAAACTTCCTAGAATTTAATGAAAATTAAAGTACAACATACCCAAACCTATGAGACACAATGAAAGCAGTGTTAAGAGGAAAACTCATAGCTCTGAATGCCTCCAAAAAGAAACTGGAGAGAGCATATACTAACAGCCTAACAGCACACCTGAAAGTTCTAGAACAAGAAGAAGCT
>JADRCH010000146.1:3341920-3370453 GCA_019843965.1 Rhynchomys soricoides
CTCTTAATGCCTCCAAAAAGAAACTGGAGAGAGCATATACTAACAGCCTAACAGCACACCTGAAAGTTCTAGAACAAGAAGAAGCTAATACACCCAAGAGGAGTAGAAGGCAGGAAATAATCAAGTTAAGGGCTGAAATCAACCAAGTAGAAACTAAAAGAAGTATACAAGGAATCACCAAAACCAGGAGCTGGTTCTTTGAGAAAATCAACAAGATAGATAAACCCTTAGCCTGACTAACCAGAGGGCACAGAGACAGTATCCAAGTTAACAAAATTAGAAATGAAAAGAGATATATAACAACAGATTCTGAGGAAATTAAAAAAATCATCAGATCCTACTACAAAAGCCTATACTCAACAAAATTGGAAAATCTGGATGAAATGGACAAGTTTCTAGACAGATACCAAATACCAAAGTCAGGATCAGATAAACCATCTAAACAGTCTCATAATGCCTTTAAAATAGAAGCAGTCATTAATTGTGTCCCAACCAAAAAAAGCCCAGGACCAGATGGGTTCAGTGCAGAGGGTTCAATTCTATCAGACCTTCAAAGAAGACCTAATACCAATACTCATCAATATATTCCACAAAATAGAAACAGAAGGGACACTACCCAATTCATTCTTTGAGGCCACAATTACACTGATATCAAAACCTCACAAAGACACAAAAACGAAAGAAAACTTCAGACCAATTTCCCTGATGAATATCTGTACAAAAATACTCAATAAAATTCTCACAAACCGAATCCAAGAACTCATCAAAATGATCATTCACCACGATCAAGTAGGCTTAATCCCAGGAATGCAGGGATGATTCAATACTTGGAAATCCATCAATGTAATCCACTACATAAACAAACTCAAAGAATAAAACCACATGGTCATTTCATTAGATGCTGATAAAGCATTTGACAAAATTCAACATCCCTTCACGATAAAAGTCTTGGAAAGATTAGGAATTCAAGGAGCATACCTAAACATAGTAAAAACAATATACAGCAAACCAGTAGCCAACATCAAACTAAATGGAGGGAAACTTGAAGCAATACCACTAAAATTAGGGCCTAGACAAGGCTGTCCATTCTCTCCCTATCTATTCAATATAGTTCTCGAAGTTCTAGCTAGAGCAATTAGACAACGAAAGGAGTTCAAAGGGATACAAATTGGAAAGGAAGAAAGGAAAGTATCACTATTGGCAAATGATATGATGGTATACTTAAGTGACCTGAAAAACTCCACCAGAGACCTGCTACAGCTGATAAACACTTTCAGCAAAGTGGCGGGATATAAAATTAACTCAAACAAATCAGTAGCTTTCCTATACTCAAAGGATAAACAGGTTGAGAAAGAAATTAGGCAAATGACACCCTTCACAAGTGTCACAAACAATATAATGTATCTTGGTGTGACTCTAACGAAACAAGTGAAAAATCTGTATGATAAGAATTTCAAGTCTCTGAAGAAAGAAATTGAAGACCTCAGAAGATGGAAAGATCTCCCATGCTCATGGATTGGCAGGATTAATGTAGTTAAAATGGCCATCCTGCCAAAAGCAATCTACAGATTCAATGCAATCCCCATCAAAATTCCAACTCAATTCTTCATAGACTTAGAAAGAGCAATTCTCAAATTCATATGGAATAACAAAAAACCCAGGATAGCAAAAACTATTCTCAACAATAAAAGGACTTCTGGGGGAATCAGCCTCCCTGACCTCAAGCTGTACTACAAAACAGTAGTGATAAAAACTGCATGGAATAGGTACGGTGACAGGCAGTTAGATTAATGGAATAGAATTGAAGACCCAGAAATGAACCCACACACTTATGATCACTTGATCTTTGCTAAAGGAGCTAAAACCATCCAGTGGATGAAAAGAGACAGCATTTTCAACAACTGGTTCTGGTTCAACTGGCAGTCTACATGCAGAAGAATTCAAATTGATCCATTCCTATCTCCCTGTACAAAGTTCAAGTCCAAGTGGATCAAGGACCTCCACATAAAACCAGATACACTGAATCTAATAGAAGAGAAAGTGGGGAAAATTCTTGAACACATGGGCACAAGAGAAAAGTTCCTGAACAGAACACCAATGGCTTATGCTCTAAGATCAAGAATTGACGAATGGAACCTCTTGAAATTACAAAGCTTCTGTAAGGCAAAGAACACTGTAAATAGGACAAAACAGCAATCTAAAGATTGGGGAAAGATCTTTACCAACCCTATGTCCGATAGAGGGCTAATATCCAATGTATACAAAGAACTCAAGAAACTAGACTCCAGAGATCCAAATAACCCTATCAAAAATGGGGAACAGAGCTAAACAGAGATTTCTCAACTGAGGAAACTCGAATGGCTGAGAAGCACCCAAAGAAATGTTCAACAGCCTTAGTCATCAGGGAAATGCAAATCAAAACAACCCTGAGATTCCACCTCACACCAGTCAGAATGGGTAAGATCGAAATCTCAGGTGACAGCAGATGCTGGCAAGGATGTGGAGAAAGAGGAACACTTCTCCATTGCTGGTGAGATTGTAATCTGGTACAACCATTCTAGAAATCAGTTTGGTGGGCCCTCAGAAAAATGAACATAATACTACTTGAGGACCCAGCTAATCCACTCCTGGGCATATACCTAGAAGATGCTACATGTTATAAAGACACATGCTCCACTATGTTCATAGCAGCCATATTTATAATAGCCAGAAGCTGGAAACAACCCAAATGTCCTTCAACAGAGGAATGGATACAGAGAATGTGGTACATTTACACAATGGAATACTACTCAGCTATTAAAAACAATGACTTCATGTAATTTGCAGACAAATGGATGGAACTTGAAAATATCATCCTGAGCGAGGTAACTCAGTCATAAAATAATGAATACAGTATGTACTCACTGATAAGTAGATATTAGCCCAAAAGTTTGGAATACTCAAGATTCACTTCACAGCAACTGTTGGGCTAAGCATGAGGTCCCAGATGGAGGAGTTGGAGAAGGGACTGAAGGAGCTGAGGGAGTTGACAGCCCCATGGAGGACAACAGTGGTGGCCTGATCGCTCGGTGCTCCTGGAGCCTAGATCACCAACCAAAGAATAAACATGAAGGGACCCATGGTGCTGGCTACATATGTGGCAGAGGATGGCCTTGTTAGCCATCAGTGGGAGGAGAGACCCTTGAGCTCGAGGGTGTTAGATGCCCCAGTATAGGAGAGTGCCAAGGAGGGAAGAGGAGAGTGGGTGGTTGGGTGGGTGGTGGAATACCCCCATAGAGGCAGGGGGAGGGAGGACAGGATAGGGAAGTTCCAAAGGGGAGACCTGGAAAGATGGAAACATTTGAAATGTAAATATAATATCAATCAATCAATCAATCAATCAAAGAGAGTTGCAAAAAAAATAAAGTAGACAGCTTAATGTCATTTATGTTTTAACTGTCTGATTTTTTTCTGAGCAATTTAATTTTGACTTTTACACACACACAGAGAGAGAGAGAGAGAGAGAGAGATAACAAGGCTATTTCCTGTCCATGATGGGCTCTAAGCTGAGAGTTGTGAGTTGAAATAAACCCTTTCCTCCCCTAATTTGGTCATGGTGTTTATAATGGCAATAGAGAGCAAACCAGGGCACATGTGTGCATGAACAATTTGAGGCCAGTTATGCATAACATTTTGGTTGGAAGAATAGTCTGAGCTTTTTTCTTAGGGTATTTTTACTTTTTTTTTTTACTTTCTTTGCATATTTACTTTACTTTTACAAATCTCTGAGTACATTAATTTTTACTCTTGGTCAGAATTTGTGCTTTTGAGATTTCTGAACCTAGGTACTCAGACATGCTGTCTGTAAACATTTCCTTTTCACTATGAACACTTCCTCTCTCCTCTCTTAATGTCTTCCTGAGTTTCCAGAGAAAGACCTAGTACCCCCACCTCAGTTTCCCCACTTCTTACCTTCTTCCTCAACATCTTATTTTACTCTCTTTGCCTTTCACTGGATTCATTAGTATTTATCATCATTTTCTGGCTCTATATCCTTTGAGCTTATTGGGTTTTGCTGACAAAATCTTCTTTTAGATTCTGGAATTTTTGTTTGGTTCTTTATCACCCTGCAAGCATTTTTTAATGGTTTATTGATGTTTTATGGTAATTTTCAGACTTCATTTTATTTACTTAATGCAAAGCCTCCTAATTACTTTTCTCATTAGGTAAGATTTCCCTAATTTAAAACACAAACATGCTTTCATGGTCCGAGGTTTTGAGGTATTGTCTCTCTTTGAGAAGCATGATTGTGATGAGGCACATTTACTTAGAATCAGCATGGTGAGACAATGGTCCTAGAGTAGGCTTCTGAGAATTCACTTTGAGCTGTGAGCCACTCTCCAGCTATAGAGACTCTCCATGTATTGTAAAGTTAAGACCTTTCTTCTCTCTCCATTCTTCTCTTGTTCAGAGGAGTTAACAGGACAGATATTGTTTGATAATGTAGCATGTTGTCTGGGTTCTCTCAAAATTGCATTAGGATGCACTAGCCTGAAGTTGGCCTCACAGCACCTGCCATCTTCCTCCTGCCTGGCTTCTCACTGAAGCACAGTAAAGGTATGTACTGGCTGGTTTTGTCCTTCAACTTGACACAAGCTCGAGGCATCAGACAGGAAGGAACTTCAGTTGAGAAAATGCCTCCAAGAAACCCAGCTGTAAGGCATTTTCTCAATTGATGATCAGTGGGGAGGGAGATGATCCACCCCATTGAGAGCTGGTGGCCTGGGTCCTATACCGAAGAAGGCTGAACAAGCCATGTTTATAAGCACCCCATTCCCATTCCACCCCACCCCACCCCACCCCAACCCACCCCACCCCACCCCAAAGCTCCTCTCTTGCATGGCTCTGTCACCTTCTGCCTCCAGATTCTTGCTCTGTTTGCATCCCTGCCTTGACTTCTTTCAGTGATGAACATGATATGGAATTATAAACCAACTACATCCCTTCCTCCCCAACCTGCATTTTGGTCATGGTGTTTCATTGCAGGAATAGAAAGCCTGACTAAGACAGGATGGTTCATAGATTACTGTGGAAGTCACATGTATTTGGAAGAATGCCAAACTTAATCAGTACTTGATTGATAACAGTCAAAGACGGAGATTGTGCTCGAAGAAAATGGAGTAGAGGGACAGTCATGCTCTGGCATTTCCTCCAGGGCGAAGCACTGTCTTTGAGTGACAGAGAGAAAAGGCAACATCAGCAAGAAAGCTTCAGTCAGGATCTGACTTTCTAGAAATCTCTCTCAAATCAGCATTCACTTTAATCAGAGGATGATGCTGTTTTGATTGCCCCTTTATCCACTTACAGTTTCCCAGCTACTTGACAACCGAGAACGAAGCGTGATATTTTATGCTGTAATCTACACAAACCAGAACAGAACTCTCCAGGCTGTTGGAGACATTCTTATCTTGGAGTCAAAAGAATAATGATGTTCTTATGTTTAAAAATACAAAATACTATACCCTCCAAGATATGTTGTCATAATTTTAGGTCATAAGCACCAGAAACAATTTCCCACAATCTAAAGTCTTTCTGTAGCTGTAAATGGGTTCCTTCTATAGAAGTACTAGTTACTCTTACAAAACATCTCAGGATATAAATTCTGCATATTTTCCTGAGAATCATCTCAATCTGTGTGTACACTAATTTGAGTAGTTTTGGAAGAGAAGGGAATAGATTTTGTGAAGTACTCTTGAGAGAGGTAAGAGAATTTATGCCATAATAGACTGCACCAAAACTGTGTTAAAATTCCGCTGCTTTTAACAAATACATCAGATGATAAACTTGTAAAGATATTAGGCAGGTTGGTGAATGGCTATGCAGGAAAAGGCGCTCACTACCAAGCCCGATGACCTGACTTAGACCCCCGGAGCCCACATGGTAGAAATAGAAGATTAATTCTCATGAGTTTTTCCTTGACCTCCACATGTGCAAGCATGTGCATGTGCACACATGTGCAAGTGCACACGTGTGCATACGTACAGAACAAAAGTTATTTAAAAACAACAAAAGGCTATGATTTTCCTTCAATTTTGTTAGTTTAGGTACAATACTGATTTCCATTCTTCCCAGTCCCGTTTACCCATTAACTTTTGTATCCATGCAGCATTATGGAGAGAGTACCTCCAAAAGCCTCTGACCTCCTAACTAAGGAATAAAAAGAAAAAGGAAGGCAAATGACCAAGTTCCCACTAATCCCTTTAGAAAATAAGTCTCCAGCCAAGGACCTCCCACCAGGTCCCACCCTTAAATCTTCCATGAAGTGTTGTCAAGGGCCAAGGCCCAAGCCTCTAGAACATGGCCATTTAGGGAGACATTGCATATACAAATTAAAGAAAGAAGTTTATTTTCTTAAGGTTCTAAAATGCTGTGAGGATGGATGATGTAGCCAGGAGAGACTTGTACCCATTGGACTGCAAACATTATTTGTGTTATATAGGGTATGATGTGAAGCTTTAGGGGCAGAATAGAGGTGTCATACTTTGAGAAAGCTATCTAAGAAACACCCTGAATGGAAGCGACCATGTGGTTTGGACTCTGGTTACTCCAGGTCTAAGAGGTAATATTCTAGATAATAAAATAAAAAATCTATAATATGTTTTGATGAAGAAAGAGATGCATTGATATTTTATAGTATATGCTTGGAAACAGTGAAACAAAATTATGAACATCTTTCTGAATTTTTGTAAATAATTCCTTAACAGGTTCAAAGGAGATAACTCAGAATTGGTATCAGATGCCATTTTAAAAAAACTAGTGTTCTTAGTAGTATTTGCTGAATAACTCTTTGTATGATATCAGTGTTTTATTCCAAGGCACATTAATGAAATAAACACTGCAAAAGAGAAATATTTGAAGCTAAGAAGATAGCTCAGTGGGTGAGAGCTTGCAGTGCAAGCATGGAGATTGGAGTTCAGATCCTCAGCATCCACATGAATGCTGGGTGGGTTTGATGGCTCTCCTGTAATCCCTGTGCTAGGGAGACTGAGACTGGGGATACCAAGAGCAAGCAAATCATGAGGTTTGTGTTAAAATGAGAGACCCTGTCTCAGTATGAGAGACCCTGTCTCAGTCAGTTGAGAATGACTGAGCAAGACATCTGATGTCAACTTCTGGCCTCTTCACACAGGCACTCACACATACATATGTGCCTAAGTGCACATGAACACAAACACAAATGTGCTTGCATAAACACACAGAAAATTATAAACTTTATTATAATAAATTATAATAATATATATATTAATAATTATATATAATTATTCAATAAATAGAAGAATGGAGCAGCAGTGTGTTGATGATTAAGGAATTTAAAAATACTCTAAACATCAGATACAGTAGATTTGGGACATGGCTTCTGCTTGTGGGTTTGAGTCAATGAACTGAAAGAAGAGGGGACCTTATTTCAGAACAAGTGCTGGATCTCATCTCATAAATTTACAGTACTTCTTACATTTCTTGACTGCTCCTCTATTAGTAATGTCTGTGGTCAAATCTAAACCATGACATCTTACTCTACAGGATTCAGAACGTGATTCTGACTCAATTAGTGCACTCTGAAATGCAGCTACCTCAGTTACTAGTCTCATGTCTCAAGTATCTTGGGAAAGAATTAGTCTTCCACTGCCTCTGTTGCCTTATCTATAAATGTGGAAGGAGGTAATATCTAGTCACAGTGGATAATTCTTGTAAGAATTAATAAAACAATCCCAATAAATCACCAAGAGTGTTGTCTGTTGACTCATCAGCATACAGTGTTAAGTATTATCATCATGATTGGGGATATTTCAAGACATGTTTGTTTCAAAAATGAATACAACTTTATGGCCACAGGTATATTCATTTGTCAAGATGAATTTTTAAAGAAAAAAATTTCTTCATTAAGTGTTGACTTGGGGACAATTTCAATATAGTGAAAGTTGATAGAAAACAGTCACGGGCTCTCCTAAACAATTAGTGGGAGTGAATACAAGAGAATCCTTTGGGACACTTCTATGAGCCTGCCTTGAAATTCTTTCCAGGCTGGGGATTCAAGAATGATGTTTTCTACTTATGCCCACTGGGTTCACAATGGAAGAAATGGGGTGAGAAGATATGACATTGTGCCACTGGCAATAGCCTTAGGAATAACATCTGTCCCAGAAAGAGAATGACTGATCAGTCAGGAACTCTTAGAAGGAATAAACACAGAACCCAAGTACATTAGCCCTCGCCATGCCTGCCCAATCAGCCTCGCAAAAGTAAACAGTTTATACATTCAAAGTAACCCAAGAAGGCCCCCTCACCAATTATTTTATAAGTATTTCTTGGAATACAAACACATTTCTCTGCTCCTTTGTCTGTGGCATCCCCTCATCTGCCACTAGCTGTTAAAATGGGATATTAGTCTGCTATCCAGGAGGCTCATGGATTGGAGCTATTTTGGGAAGCAGAGATTGTCTTTATGTTCAGTACTCACTGGCAAAGTACTCTGTCTTCCAGATCTCCATGGAAGCTTCATAGCTATGCACCTGCCCAAGGTTTCTATCTGCCAGGACATTTTAGCATGTGTGTCTAGGAGGTAGTTGAAGACAGCCCGGTGCACCCAATCCTTGAACTTTTCCTATATGCTTTCCCATGAGAACTAAAAAAGTATCCACCCCTAATGCATGGCTGCATGATTGCTGTGCGGTTTGGATTACCTTATCTATCGTGGATATTAACACCTTTCTAAGA
Source organism: Rhynchomys soricoides (assembly GCA_019843965.1). Lineage (NCBI taxonomy): Eukaryota > Metazoa > Chordata > Mammalia > Rodentia > Muridae > Rhynchomys > Rhynchomys soricoides. The sequence goes on from JADRCH010000146.1 coordinate 3,350,675, forward strand.
CACCAGAGTCCAGTTTGCAGGTCAATAAACAGCAAGTCTCTGGATCCCCACCAGCCCCATTCCAGAGTCACTTTCTTTCCTATGCCATGAGGACGTCCTGTGAGAACAGGTAGCATGTTTTCTTATAATTATCATGTGCTGGCCATGACATGAAGAAATCCATGACCACAATGACCAGTTTTGATAAGGAACCATACTATGTTTCATAGATGAAACAGGGAAACACAAATCTACTGAACTAATCACCCATGCTCACATAATGAAAATGATGGCTCTAACATTTGCTCAACTCTCTTTTAAAGCATATGTATTATATTGGTGCTCTAATATGTCAGTAATCTTTTGTCCCCATCCATTTCATGTTCTCTAAACTTTCCACAGCCAGCAGTAGGCACACTGCATTTTTCCATAAGGAAATTACTTTTGTTATCTTATAAGGCAGAGTTCATGAGACTTGTTTCAAAATACTTTGTCCTTTTCATTTGCCTCTTTAGCTTTTTCTTCTCTCACTACAATATATATTATATGAATATATATTAATTGTATGAATGTATTATATGAATAGATATTACATGAATAGATATTATATGAAAATAATGTGAAAACGTTTTTCTTGAAAGAGCTCAACAAGAAGCTATTTCTCCTTCAAGTTGGTGTTTTCTTGGTTAAGAGACACTTCTCTGGGTTAGAAAGATAATCCCAAGTTAAGAGTACAATGATCAGAGGACACAGATTGCTTTCCTAGCACCCTCACTGCAGTTAACAACTGTCTGCAACTCCAGTCTCATGGAATCTGATGCCATCTTCTGGCATCTGTGGACACTGCGTGCACACAGTGCAAAAAACATACATTAGGGTAAACAACACATAAAAATAAAACAAAATCTAAAAATAATAGACATCTTTATTGACCCTTCAATTCGTGTGAATTCTGGCATGAGATATCTCAAACTCCAGCAGTCCCTAGAATGGAACAGCCAATATTCTGTTTGTCAGCTGAAAACCTTTGTAATCTTTACCTTCTGAATCAATTGTCAGCAAAGTAAGCTGAATCAAAACAGGGGACTTGTGTTAAGGCCTAGGTAACTGTTACCTATCCAGCCTGCCATTTTGTGGTGTTATTAAAGGTATAATGAAACTTTCTCATGTGCTATTGCTAGGAAACTTTCTCATGCTCTATTTGATTGGAGATTTTGTTATGTTCTGTGCTTTGGTGTTCTTTGAAACCAATAACAATAGAATTCAGTTAGAATTGCTTGGTATAGTTAGCCTGAACCAATCACCAGGCAGCACGTCCTGCACCTCTCAATTCTGAACATCTATGCCCCGAATGCAAGAGCTCCCACTTTCATAAAAAAAAAAACTCTACTAAAGCTCAAAGCACACATTGCACCTCACACAATAATAGTGGGAGACTTCAACACCCCACTGTCAACAATGGACAGATTTTGGAAACATAAACTAAACAGAGACACAGTGAAGCTAACAGATGCTATGAACCAAATGGGTTTAACAGATATCTATAGAACATTTCATCCTGCATCAAAAGAATATACCTTCTTCTCAGCACCTCCTGGTACCTTCTCCAAAATTGATCATATAATTGGTCACAAAACAAACCTCAACAGATATAAGAAGATTGAAATAATCCCATGCCTCCTATCAGATCACCACGGATTAAGGTTGGTCTTCAATGGCAACAAAACAACATATGTATATGCTTTTATGGTTTTTCTTTTTATAAGCTCCCCCTGGGAAGGACCCCAACATACAAGAGAAACTTGCACTAATATAAGAACCTATTTGGAACAAGACTTCAATTTTGAATAGGGGTGTAATAAAGTTTAAGTTCTCAAGACCTCCTCAGGAACTGACATTCTACTTGGCAGAAAGAGACATGTACATGGGTGACTGACATCCTGGTTGGCAAGTTAAGACATGAATGTTAGGCAAGACAAGTCCTCTAACAGTTGACTATCCCAACCAATGGGAGCAGGTAAGTGTACAACAAAGCTGTGTTTCTGAGGAAATCCCCTATCCCTAAATCCTGATTGATGAGATAACTTGGCACAGATGTTTGTTGACTTCAAGGCTTAAAAGATCTGTAGTATCCTGGCTCAGGGTCACAGTCAGCTCCCAAGTCTTTCCTGCAGCTTTGATCAAACCAGTCCTGGGACAAATGCTCAGTAAACAATCCCTGTCTGACTGAGATCGGTGTTCCTGTGGTTTGTGAGGTGACTCCTGGATTCCAACAGTTGGAAGATGGAGAGATGGCTCAGTAGTTAAGAGCACTGGCTGCTCTTCCAGAGAACCCAGGTTTGATTCCCAGTACCCACATTGTATCTAACACATGCCTTCAACTTTAGTTAGAGGGGATCTGATGCCTTCTGATGGCCATTTCTGGCAATGCATGTATTTATCATTGTGATACAATTCCTGGCAAAACCAACATAAGGAAGTAAGAGATCTTGGTGCACATTTGGACCCTAGTTGTGATAGATCTGGTCATGCTGTCCTCACAGCCAGGGAGAAAAGGAAAATAGATGCTACTGTGCTCCTTGCTTATTTTTTGTTTAGGGCAGTGGTCTGTAGAATGGTGCTGTCTGTATTCCTTCAAGCTGTATCTTTTCTCCTCAGTTAAATCTTCCTGGAAAGAGCTTAAAAGACACACCAAGATGTGTGTTTCCAAGGTGATTTAAATACAGCCAAGGAGATAATGAGGACTGACAATCACAACTCTGTTACCTTTTAGCTTGACACCCAAACACATCACTTTTCAAACATAACATTGCTCTTCTATACTCTAAAAAGATCCTGTTTATTTCCTAAAGTAAAATGCATTTAGTCTAAAATCCTCAAAGTCTTAACAGTTCTAAACTTGGTCAAAAGTGTAAATACAAAGTCTTCTGAGATCCAGACCATCTCTTAGCTGTGAGGGCCTATAAAATACGAAACATAGTTCTATGCTGCCAATAAGCAATGGTACAGAAATGAAATTTTCTATTACAAAATGGAGGAATAAGAACATATCAGGAAAGGTTGGGCTAAAGCAAGACTAAAACTCAACAGGACAAGCAGCAATACTGTAGTTCCCTGTCTACCATTTGGGCATCTGAGTCTTGTGATGGGATCATTTGTCTTGGGCAGCCTCAAGCATCCAGCTATTCTCCATATAGTCTATGTGACCTCTCTCTTTGGCTGCCTCCAATCCATGTGGCTTTTCTTAGTAGATGCCACATGGTCTTGGTGTTTCACTGGTTTTCTGTCTCAATGTAGCCTTCCTTTATCTTTCTAGCTTCATGTAATACCTGTTTGGACAAATTATCCTGTTATAAATTGCCTGGCTGCTTTGACTTTTGGGAACCTTGGTGCAATCCGTCACAACCCCTTTATCATTCCATCTTCAATACCTGTAAAACAAGTGACATGTGGATATCACTGTAAAGTTGTTTAGACAGCTTTAGATGTAGCCTGTCCTCTTGAGCCACATCTACAGTAGCCCTTGAGGCTGACCCCAGGGAAACACTTTATCACGGGACCAGAGGACAGCTGTGATGACATCCTCAGTTCAGGTTCTCTCCTCTGGAATGAATTTATATGTTCACAAGTTGGAGGCCTTGATGGGTAGAGTGATGCTGTCAGAACTCTTGCCTCTGCCCAGTGCAAGTGTGAGGTTCTTTATAGTAGAACTAATCTTGTAAACATTACAGCTGCTTCTCGGCTGCTCTCACCTTGAACTGTTCATGCTTTTTCTATCTCAACTTCACATTCCCCTATCTTTATTCTGTGCTTGAAGTTCACTCTCTTTGTTGCTTTTTCTCATTATGAACCTGGATAATAACTGAGCAGTAACATCGCCACATCCCAAAGGCTCTTGTCTAAGAATTGCCTCTGCCACACAAATGAATCTATTTGAGTGCATTCTCAATCAATTTAAGATATAGGCAGAATGAAGCTAGACTCTTGGATGGAATACAATATGAATGGCCTCTAGATTACTTCTTGATAGGCTACTTATGCCTCCCTGAAACTGCAAGAGCCAGCTTCACCTCTGCAGTCCACATTTCTTGTGATATTCCAGTCTTCCAAATGACCTATTAAGTTCTACTTATGGCATTGTAGGACATCTCTACTACAGAGTTCCAGACTTCTACATTCCTCCAAAAGCCAGTTTCAAATGATTATGAACCATATGGTCAGGTTTACCAGTGCAACAGCCCCTCTCCCTGGGGTTAATGTTCTGTTTTAGGTACTTTTCTCAATTCTGTGTCGAAATGCATGATAAAAGCCAATTAGGGAAGGAGGAATTCATTTTGGCTCACAGTTTCAGGGTACAATCCATCATGACAAGGCAAGTATGGAAGTGATAACAGCTTAGGCTCTCATTGATTTGTTACATTTGATGTTTACAAGAAGGCACACAGTGATAAATGCTGACCCTTTGAGGGCTTTCTCCCCCAAGGCTATGAAATAGTGCCACTTATAGTCAGGGCAGATCATGTTGGAGAAACAGCCTCATAGATAAAGCCAGATAGATTCTATGGTGGTTCTTTATCCAGGCAAGGTGACAGTGAGGATTATCCATCATACCATGGTCACATACCATGGTCACTGCCAATCACTCGGCTTTTTTTTTTTTTTTTTTTTTATGAGAAGAAACCTCCGTTTTCTAGGATCTCATGAATTAAGAAGCTTTTTTGACTCATGTTTTGAGTTCATCTAACCATAACATATTAAAAAGAGGCTCAATGATTATGGCCATGACACCTTTCTCTGGCTGAGGATATTTGATCTCCTTTCCTCTGAGGAGCACTTTGTACTCTTCCTGAAAGATGAGTGTGCATCTGTGCTTCCATGCTAGAGACACACTCTGTATATCACCCATGCATTATTTTGGAAACAAACAAAAAAGGTACCCTTTTCTGATCGCCTACATTTTTGTCCTTATAAGAAAACATCTATAGTTGTAATCAGGCAATAGGTTGAAGACTAAAGCAGTAGGTTGGGAACTCTCACTCTGCTGATTAGGATTATAGAATTCAGGTAAAATTTCCATATAAGAACTTGGACAGAGATGGTAATTAGGGTCCAGAATGAAGGAATTAAGAATCCACAATTATATCAACCTGTAAGCTCTGCACTGACTCCAGATCAGATATGGATGAAAAAATATATACAAATAAAGTTATCTGTATTCATGCTGTTGCTTTAAGACCCTGATTTTTAGTGAGAGCTTCCATTTTCCCAGAGCAGTTCAAATGAACATGGAATTGGAAACAGATGTGGGCTCTAGCATGTTATTGCACAAGGGTGAGTGAGGCATTGGGAGGGAAGGAGGGGGAGGTGGCAGGGACCAAGTGAAGGGACCTTCAGCAGCCCCAGGACTCTCATCACTCGAGGGGGTCTGAACTCCAAATTCCACCAGCCTGCACTCTGAAAATGAACTCCTAACAGAAAACAGATGGGAGTGGACCTGGAGCTGGAGGATGGGAAGGAGAGGGAGACAGGATGAGGGGAGTTTGGCTAGGAGAATTAGGCAGCCAGCATTTTTAAGTCAGGAGTGTAGAACGTGTGTTTATTAATGTTACTGGTGTAAAGAAATAGAACTCCTTGAGGAGCTGATAGGAGCTGGGGGTGAGCCTTAGGTAAGACACTTGCAGCCTGCTGTGGATGGAATCCCCCCTTTTCTTTTCCTCTCTGCTGTGAGGAACCAATGATATTCAGTTTCCAAGAGCCAGGAGGATCAAGCCAGATGATTTTTTTCTTCTTTCCTTCTGCCTGGGAAACATCTCATCGAAACAGACCACTTGCTTTGGCAAATGCCAGTAGTCCTGATAAATCAAACTCACTGGAATCAACTCAGTCCTCCTGTTTCTTTCCATAAGGGCTTTGTCTACTCTGAGGCATGCCAAGGAGCTTCTGCTGTCGGGGAGAGGGGACTGATCCAGAACACAGTCTGGACAATAACACATACTCAGTACATCTAGCCTGGGAACACACACTAATTCACTTCTGCCTCTTCACCCCGCTTATCAGAGATGGACAGTTTCCAGAGCTGAACCAATCTCTCTCTCTCTCTCTCTCTCTCTCTCTCTCTCTCTCTCTCTCTTTCTCTCTCTCTCTCTTTCTCTCTCCTTCTTTTCCCTATCTCCATCTCTGCCTCCTTCCTCTCTTTCTTCCTCCCCACACCCCCTTGAAAAGCTCAAATATCTCCCCTTGATAACCAAGGGAAAGAGGCAGACAGAGCAGGAGAAAACACTATAACACTTCTAAGGCATATCATATTTGGGGGGCTTATGTGGTAGGATGGTGAGATGTGGGCTCCTTGAGCTTGCACTACATGCTCAGGGAGTGCTCTTTGGACCTGATATGTTTGTTTAAGACAGTTTTATGTATTCTTTGACAGACTCACTCACTCTATGTAATCATACTTGGAGAAAGAGAGAAGTGGCAATGTATGAAGACATTTTCATTGTCCTAGTCTGGGAAGGTTTACTATATTTCCCTGCAGTTTGTGGCATGTTTAGCAGCATTCTTTATTCCACGGGTCACTATTCCAGACCAATGAATTATCTGGCTAGAAATAGCATTTCAAGATGCCTGAATAATCCTTGTGAAAATCTGAAGACAAAGATGTTATAGCTATATATAGTTTAAAAAGCATTATCTTTGCCTTTTAAAAATGTATTTCTTAATTCTCTTTTATACTTTTTTAGATTCTAATATAATCACATCATTTCTCCCATTCCTTTCCTACCTTGAAACTTTCCTAAAAACCTTACTTGCTTTCTTTTAAATTAATTAAGTTTTCATTAATTATTGTTATGAACATATAGGTATGTATGTATTTGTATGTATACGTGTGTATGTACATGTATGCGTGCATGTGTGTATACATGTGTGTCTGCATGTGCATTTTCCTAAATATATAAGTACAGCCTTCTCGAAGAGCATTCTTGAACACTCTTTTAGGACCATACTTTAAAATCCCGACTTTTTCCCCAAGAAAACTTAATGGTGAAGATCTAATAGTAATGACAATAGTTAAAGTTAGTTGTATTGTACTATGTACCACAGACAATTTCTAGTACTTTTCCCATTAACAACTTTGTTTTCACCCAAAGTTTAAAAGGTAGATACGCTTATTTTCCTAATTTAAAGAAGACAGACCTGAGATACTGAAGGTTTAGCAGCATGTGGGAGGCCCCAGAATCAGTCAGTGTAGGACTCGTTCTAACAGGGGCAATTGCACAAGTCCCTTTCTTGGAAAATCAGACATTTGATTCTATGATTATCTGTTGTGGTCTTACAATTTTTACAAAATTTTTCCTTGGATTTGTGTTTTGTAGTTGAATCCTAATGGAAATATAGAGGCATGTGAGCAGTGTAACACAATCCAGGGTGATGGGATAGTCTTTCAGTTCACATTCAGCATCAACAACATCCCATGAACACAAAACGCCAGTGGGCACACAATGAATAGGAGTTCCGAGAAGACTACAAGTCCAGCATGACCATGCTACATTTATGACTATGAGTGGGCATCTGCAGCCTCACATTCTGTTTAAATCTGAACTTGTGTCCAACTCAACAGATGGCAGTGGATTCTAAGAAAGGAGAATGCACTATTATATCTACACATCGCTGACTAAACTCACTAACTGCCCTTGTTGTACTAATGATGAGAAGCAAGAGAACGGAGAATAAATAAGCCATTGTCTTCTTTCTCTTCTTCATTACTCACAAGTAAGGGAAAAGTAGCGAATATGGGGAAATATCTATTACTGAGAAATGAAGTCAAAACAGCTGAGTGTGCACAGTTTCCACTCTTCTGGTTAGACGAGAATTCATATGCATGATGCATTAAGAAATACGACTTTCATCATTGCACTGATCACTGTGGTTTGTCTGTGTCTTAAAGTTCATAGGTTGGAGTATAAACTTCCCAGTGATCCAGTATTGGGAAGCAGGGTTTAGTGGGAGATGCGTTGACCATGAGGAGCTCTGTGCTTACCAGTCAGCTGAAGCCACTCCCGAGGGTATGGGTAAGTTCCCATGGGAGTGATTTTGTCTCTAAACCCAGCTCTTTCGGGGAGCTTTGCCCTTCTGTGTTTCTGTCATGAGATAATATTGAGCCCCAAAGCTCTGGCCAGACACTGGTACCTTGGGATTTCTCGCCTCTAGCATCCTGACCCTAATAACCATTCTTTGCAGATTACAGGCTGTGGTTTTATTCTGTTAAGGCAACAGAAAACACTCTGCGGCAGTGGATCTGCATACACACTGAATGTTCTTAAATTGTATTAAAACTGGTTTGCATAATATACAGATGAATGGGAAAATTCAATAATTTACAGTTTTAACCCAGATGGCACTGGGTAGCAAATCAAACTCCCTCACAAGACAGACCAAGTAAGACAGATATAAATGTGAGTATCTTTTATGGAGATTTTACCATGACTACTGGGACAAGGGATTCTCAATCTTCATTCTGAAATAGGGCCTGTTACTTGTTTACTTGTCTCCCTGGCTTTGAATGACAGAGTCACAAGCTGAATCTTACTGCTGAGGGGCGTGTACCCAGCAGTGAGTATGTGTATTTACATCCTTAGATCCAATGTGATAAAGTAAGGTAGACTTTAAGAGGAACTTCTCTATGTGTAACCAGATGACTTCCAGGAAACAAATTACAGTCTGAATAAAGAGTCAGTGACATGTCTGCCTACAGTGACCAGCACCTATGATGCATGTGCTGGAATGTTCACTTGAGCACTGGACCCCTCCTTCCATGCTGGCCTCCAATTTGTATCTTTTATTATCCCATGTTGCTTTGATTAAAGGCTGGGATCCCAGGTACAGGAAATTCTACATGCTTATCTCAATTTGGTGTTCTCCATTTCCTTATAAGCTGATGTCCTGAGTGGCTATGGAAACTGTGGCATCATTGGAATGGAGTTGGGATGACTTCTATGGCCTAGTTAGCAGGCAGAAAGTCGCCTTTTCATCCGTTCTGCTTGGTTGCTCTCTATCATGTTCTCAGTTGGACATCACACACTAAAATATTATATTTGGGACATATCCATCAAATGTTGACTCTTTAGAAATCTGAATTTTATCATTTCTTTTAAAATTTTACAGCATATTAGCCAGACTTATGGAAGCAGCTCAGAATCCACAAGTCTAATGCAGAAATTTTGTACTCAAATAAATACAATGGCCCAATTCTCCTTGAAATAATGAGGGTTAGGAATTGAGAGTGAAGAAATTTCTGACTAGGACATATGCTTGGGCATTTGGATGTTTTCACCCCATTGCCAATCTTGTCTGGATGCAAACGGGTAGGAAAACGCTTAACTTTGGCTTTGAACTCTTAAAACTCTGGGAATAAGGTATTTTTTAACAGGTGAATATAAACATAAAATATATTCCTAAACAAATGTGAAGTTATTCTATATGTGTACTCCAGTGAATTATATTTACAGCCCTTAGCATTACATGTAACAGGGAAAGTAAATTGACACAGCCTCCTTAGGAACTCTGCCTCTAGGGGCTAGAGATGTGGCTCAGCAGATAAGTCCAGTGCTGCTCTTACAAAGGACCAGATGATCTCCAGCCCCCATGTCAGGTGGCTCCTAGGTATAACTCCAGCTCCCAAGAAGCCAACTCCCACTTCCTCTTCTGGCTTCCACAGACACTTGTACTCAAGTACACACACACACACATACACACACACACACACACACACACACACACTCCCTACTCTGCCTTCCGAAAACACAGGATCCTGTGGAGATGAGAAAGGGGAAATGGTAAAGATGAAGATACCTGTATCCTTGGAAAGATGTACTTCCTTCCACTTTTCCAGCAAAAGATGAAGAAACGTGTCCCTATGAGGGCATGATTATTTTCTAAGTGCAGATGGTCATGTACCTGTCATATACAATGCTGTCCCTTTGGCTTTCTTTCATTCTACCCTACCTATTTTTATTGTACAACTGACAAAAGCAGAGAAGTTATTACAGCCTAAGGGCATCTACACAACTGAGCCTAATTCTCAAGCATCTCTGCTGAATATGCACAACTACCCACACCCCCAACATTCCAGTATTCCCCACCTCTTATCTCATCCCACAGTCCACCCCATATACCCCAAACCCACCCTGCACACTCTCAACCCCCTCACATACCTCCAACTCCCCCACACTTTTAGCTTGAATATTTGGATCTCATTTCTCCACATTCACTTTCCTCATCTATAAGCGAAAATGAAAATCATCAGCACCAATCCTTGACACTATCACTGAAACTGTGTTATGTTTTCAGACAGGAGTCTAGCATGTCTGTCCTTTGAGAGGCTCCACCTGGTAGCTGACTCACACAGATAAAGACACCCACAGCCAAACAGTGGATGGAGTGGGGGACTCTTATGGAAGAAAAGGAGGAAGGATTGCAGGTCCCAAAGGAGATAAGAACTGCACACGAAGACCAACAGATTCAACTAACCTGGAACCACCAACCAAAGAACATAGATGAGCTAGACCTAGTCCTCCCTGCACATATGTAGCAGATGTGCAGCTTGGTCTTCATGTGGGTACCAGACAACTGAAGTGGTGGCTATCCTAAAAGATGTTGCTTGGATATGTTCTTCCAGCTGGGCTGCCTTGTCTGACCCCAGTAGGAGAGAAAGTGCCTAGTCTTGCAGTGACTTGAAGGGCTGTTGGGGGGGGGTTACCCAGGAGGGGCTCAACCAACGAAGAGAGAAGAGGAGGAGGAATGGGGGAAGGATTGTGGGAGGGTGTGACCTCGAGGGGGCAGTGAGTAGCATGTAAAGGGAGTAAGTAAAAACTGAAGAAAAAACACAGAAAAAAAAATCCATCTACCTCCTTTACAGGGATGTTAGAAAATTGTATGAAAATAATATGGTTTGACTGGCACCTTGTAAATGCTCCATAAATCAGCTCATGCTATTTATTACACACGATCTTTGAATGTTGATATAAGAAAACTGTTGTCACTAGTTATTTTATTTTTAGTCTTAAGAACTATAATGAATGTAATATAATATTCTCCACTCTGTCCAGTTTCTGTGACACCAAGACAGCATTGCTCAAATGATATAGTTATTGGTTTTCATTTTTAAATGATAAAAGTGCCTGGTCAACCAAGACACATATTTGTGTGGTTGGCTTTATTTTTTCAGTGATGGATTTTGTTTTACTGAGAAAAGAAGTATATTAAAATAAAATTTATAGAAATACATATGTAGCAAATCAGTTCTTTGATAAGTTTTTTGAGATGGGATATGGCTCTATAGACCATGCTAGATGTGAGTTCATGATCCTCCTGCCTTTGCCGTCAAAGTGCTGGAATTACAAACATTCACCATGCCTGTTCTTTCTCTGTGATAGCCTGGTTGATGAATATCAACACTAAAGATCATAGCTTGAGGAATCTTTGTAATTGACATTATAAGAAGATTCTGCCATTCGTATTGAGTAGATTTTTACATATTGAGACTAATATCTGTTTTGCTCTTTGGTCTGATACTAAGAAGTCTAAAAAGTAAATACACATGTTATATAACACTATCATGAATGAGAATTTGAGAATTTTTTTGTTGAGATTTTATTGGTTATAAATTCTTCTATAAAGAAAAAATGAATGGCAAAGTTTCAGTGAAGTCTCTTCATCGTCAACCATTGCATTTTAAAACTTCTGATTCCTGTCAGTGATTTACAATGTCTTCATTATAATAAAACATACATTGCTGTCAAAATATTTTTCATCATCTGATTGGTTTGCTAAGAGACACAGATGCTTGGTGTACCTTACCTTGGTACCAAGCTCTACCTTACCTTGGGCAGCAGAAAGCCGTGGAGGTGAGTGGAGAGGCCAGGGCTTAGGGAATGACTTGTGAATCTTGGAAGTTTCAGCTTTCCCAAACCTGAAAGTTGGGTTTACTTTCTTAGGCTTATGAACCTCCCTTTTGCTTTCAGGAAGGAATGTTTCAATAGAAAAACAATTGGTTTACATCGTATGTGTCCTAGTTTCATCTTGCTTCTGTGACAAAGACTGTGACAAAAAGCAATTTAGGAAAGGAAAAGGTTTAGTAGTAGGTGGAGCCCAAGAAAGCACAATGAAAGGTCAAGGGTCAAGGATGATGTTGAAATACAAGCACAGTGGAAATCAAGCCATTCAGCATGGGATTTCCGTTGTTTATACTTTAAACATACATTGTGCCGTTCATGTATTCCTTCATTCCTTTACCAGATGTAATTTACTGTGCAAAGTCCAATTCCTGATTTTTACCTTTAGTGCCTGTTTCTGTGAACCAGAGTTATTTCCTCTAACTCGTGGATACTTGGGAATTTCACAAAGGTATTCATTACTTAGTTTCTATCACAAGTGGGCACGTATGAAGGCCTACATGAAGCATGTCTTACAAACAGATCCAAATCTTGTTTGAGACAGTTCATATGTTGTCTTAATGAGCTTTACATGTCTGTTTGATTCTAGAGTCACTTAACAAGGGAGTCTCTTGTTTGATTGTTCTTTGAACAGAACTGTGGCTTAGAGGCTGGTGACACCAGGTCATCAACCACAGACCTGTCCTGACTGAATAAGAAAGCTAAGCATTAGCTTGGAAAATTCAGCAAGCAACATTTCTGTGGCTTCTGCTCCAAGTTCCTGCCAAAGTTCCTGTCCTGAGTACCCTCAACACTGCACTGTAACCTGTAAGCTGAAATAAACCTTCTAAGATCCATAAGTCATTCCCCAAGGCCTGGCCTCTCCACTCACCTCCACTGCTTCCTGCTGCGCAGGGAAGCAGCTTTCAAGAGTTATCTCTCAGGTTGTGTGTGTGTGTGTGTGTGTGTGTGTGTGTGTGTGTGTGTGTCTTTTCAGTGTTGTAGTTGCCTTTGAGACAGCCAAGCTCTAATAAGTAACCCTTCTTCCTATAAGTAACTTACATCTATACTCCTATCCTATAGGCCACAGCGGGCCGAGGCTGATGGAGTTGTTACTTTAGCTGCTTGTTAGTTTTCTAACTCAGGAGAGCATAAGTTTGCTCACATCTCCCTAAGAAACCACACAACATAATCTGTTTCTGAACAGGTGCAAACAGAACCAAAGTTGAGTTGGGGAGAAACATCAACATGGCCCTGTCACTAGGTGATGACGTACGTAATCTAGGCTGCATTGTATGATGTTTGTGGCAATCCCGATTATTTTTTTTTTTTTTCATGTGGCATGGGATGGATGAATGGATGATGTGCCTACTTGCTGCAATGGTGGTATGAGTTCTGTGACAGTGACAGCAGGCCACACTATTAGGGTCAGGCTGCCTAAAGGTGGAGATCCTTAGGAAGGATTCCAGGGTGGCCATCTTCTTTTACTGGGTTTGGGATTGCAAGCCTAGTCACAGCCAACTATGGAGAATTACTGAAATGGAGAAAGGATTAGAGAGTGAATTGCAACCCGTGAGAGTAAAACACTGCATAAAGATGGTTGGCAAGTCATTGTGGCTATTGGGTGGTCATTCTCATGGATAATAAAGCTGAGAGTAGCATGGCCGCCTGGAGGACTGGTGCTTGGTTAAGGGATGGACTGTAACAGGAATAGGATCTGTACCTGTTGCTAGCCTCTGGAATGTCCCGTAAATTATATAAAAAAGAGGACGAGAAGAAGGTGCCGGCTCATTGATTAGTATGGCTGCAGGGCAGGAAGGATAAAAGAGGGCACGTTAGGTTCCTGCTACAGAACCCTTCATGGAATATCAAATCTGGAACCCAAAGTAAGAGTGAGATAATGATGAAGAAGAGAGCAAGGAGAAGGCATTAAAAGATACCCTGAATACAGCCTGTAGTAGAGAAAGGTAATCTCTAACTCAAAGCACAAATGAGAGTCTCAATAAGAGCTCAGTACAGACACTTTGATAACCTGGGAATAGTCAACACCCGAACTGAATGAATCAGGAAACACTTTTAAGAAAGCAATGAATGAACCAGTCAGCCTGGCTGCTGAGGCTGTGGGACTTGGGGAGTAAATGGGGTCTTCCTGTGTTCTGTGGGAGGAAAGGAACTCTTCTTATGAGAAAGGCTAAGTCAACAAAGGCAATATGAGGGAAATCGGTCTTGGATGAACTGCCTTATATGGGCTATTAAGTAGATGTCTGAAGTCCCCATTAATGTCAAGAACTGGAAGATTAAGGTGGAAAAACAGACGTTGCTGAGAGAATTGGGTATGAGAAAGGAAGTATATGGTGCCCTTCTTACCAGGTTAGATAGAACTGTTTCCACAGGAGATCCAACATGGGACAGAAAATCATTAAAGCCACTGTCATTTCTATTACTGGATATCCTGCACAGTCTCCAATAATGTCAGATAAGTCCTGCTTCTGACTGTGGCCATGATAGATAGATATTATGATGGGACATAAACAGAAGTTAACTTTCCGAGTGTAGGCCTAGTAAATAGACTATATATGGCCTATGCCTGTTAGTGAGGTGTACAAACAAGAACCCACCTGTATGGACACTACAACAGGTCTCTTGCAAGTAAGGAACATATAACATCACCATCAAGGGTGTCACTTAACTCAATGTTAAATATCCATGCCAGCAGGGAAGTAACTTTGATAGGGGCACTCCTTTCAAAGACACTGATGTACAGAACTAGGCAGAACAGCCAAGTCCAGTGGCACTTCATCTGCTCTAAAACCTTACTAGGGTTGGGTTAAATGAGAGAGAAAAATGAGTCACTAAAACAACAACTAAAAAAATTAATTCAGAAGGGATCATGCATGGGGGGGAAAGCCACTCCTGGAAGCTATGTCCTTGTTAAGTAAAAATTCTAGTGCCAAGACTGGGCTACTTCCCTGAGTCACCAGACCAATGAAAAGCCTCAGAGACTTCTAGTACAATAAAAGCTATTGATAATTCTTTCGGTTGTATGTTAGAACCAGATAATTAGACCCTACTTCTGAAGACACTGCATGCTTCAGTTGAAAGATTTGGAAAAATAAGGCTGGGACTGAACTGGAATCCCCTACTCCCTTACTATCTAGCTTTCATAGTGTCAAAGGGTGCTCTGTGGACTGCTGGGAAGGAATTATTACCACCCGTTCTGTTCGGCTGTGGCCACGCAATTGTTTCTTCTGGTGCATTAGTGGTACAACTATTGTGGATACAACCAACAGCTTTTGATATGCACACAGAGTCCGATCAACAGGAAGGAATCCATGTCTGTTCCTAT
Source organism: Rhynchomys soricoides (assembly GCA_019843965.1). Lineage (NCBI taxonomy): Eukaryota > Metazoa > Chordata > Mammalia > Rodentia > Muridae > Rhynchomys > Rhynchomys soricoides. Next base: position 3,365,927 of record JADRCH010000146.1, read on the forward strand.
AAACCATGACAAAAATTTGTAGCTGGGTATGTTACAGGCTTCAATAGGGAAGTGACTGGTATTGCTTTGTTGAATGGTTATGGTGTGCCTGTCAATCTGCCGTCTAAGTATTTGTGCTTATGGCCACAGGCCACTATTGCTCTTAGCCATTGACAGAGAAAAAAATCAAACATCAATATCACCTCCCCAGGGTTCAGAGAACATCACAAGAGAGTGGAGAGAGAGAGAGAGAACTAGAGGAAGGGGCAGGATGTTGTAAAGTTTCCACTGAATTGAAACAGTCCTTTCTGAAGGGAAGAGTGAAACTCATGAGATTAAACAAGGGAAAGAAACCTACAAGCTTGGGAAAGCAGAAATTTAGAAGATTCACAAAGCCCCTTTCAAAAGTTACATAAGCAGTTAATATTTCCTCAGCAGGAGACTCTCATTACTGAGCGGCCTATAAGAGACCATCTGACCATTCAGCCAAATATAAGTTGCTCCGAGAACTCCAGAGATGCAGCATTCATAGTGGTCACCAAGGTTGGCTTGAGCTTACGAGACATCCTTACTCCTGTAAGGAACTCCTCATCTGGACTCCTCTGGACACCAAGAAACCCATGGGTTTACCAAGATGCACATTGGTCAAATTGCTATTTTGCTCATTCACTGAACATTGTTTAGCTGGATTAAATTTAGAAGTTTGTTCATGTTTCTGAAGGAAAAAGTCAAGTAGTTACATACAAACCCAGGCATTGAAGACTGTATACAATCCATACACAAATGAACAAAGAAACAAAAAAGATTTTGCTGAATCAGCTAAACTGGGTGGTGTATTGGAAGTACCCACGTGCTATATGTACCCTATGCATTATAAGGAGGTAACCGATAGTAACCATGATAGAAATAACACCGAAGGCTGAGAAAGCTTTCTTGAATTTCCCCATGTTTTCTTTAGGAGAAGAGAAGATGGAGTGACTCAGCATGACACTATATTGACATCATCAGAGAGAACATACTAGATCATCAGGTTAAGATTGAAGTCCTGTTTAAAAAGAACCTATTTCACAACCAACTCTTTCCTGGCAATCAGATTCACTTTTAGGGGAAGGTACTGTACAAGTTCAAACAAGAGAATACAGAATGAACACTTTATGGGTTTCTCCTCCACGGCTTTGTCCAAACCTAAGAATGATGTCAACGTTAGGAAAACTACAGAATATTTCTCAGACACTTGGAAATGCCTGACCGTGCAATGTAGACTATAGGATGACCACATGATGTGAAATAAAACTACGTTTAAAAAGTGAGATATAGCAATGGTACTCAAACATCAAGTATCCCCGTGGTAGATACATTTATAGTGATAGAAATTTTCATATCAAAACTGAGAATTTAACAGTCCTATTTCATTTCTAATTGTACGGTAAGAGGTGTACAGGTGATAAGCACAAAAAGAGAATTAAGGACTAAGGGCGCACACACACACACACACACACACACACACACCATTGTGATAGTCAGAGGAAATAGTTATTTCTTGTCAATGAACATTATTCTACAGAAAAACAATCTCATCCTAGGCTGAGTATTTCACAACTTGTCTCTCCCTAAGGATGGAGAATTGAGGCATAGATAAGGCCAGCATGATTAGTGATGCCCTGTTTCTTGGTTCAGCGCTGGATGGATGTAGGTCCTGTCAATCAGAACCACATAAAAGACCTTTTTTCAACTACATACCCTCCAAGTTAAGATAGATTTGAGTGCTTTAAGAAGGCAAACTGAGTTTTATTTTGTCAAAGGAAGAATCTACGACTGACCACACAGTAAGGAGAGCGTGACCCACCTCTTATTCTTTCCAAACAGAAGGTTCTCACTGCTCTCTCTCCTTGCATCTCAAGAGGGAAATTTTCTTTCAACCTACTCTCTCAGCACTGAATCATTCCCTCAAATCCATCACTCCCAAGTCCCAAAAGACTTTTCCAGTTGAGTCTGACACCATATAAGAAAAGTTGGGTGTCACACTCACACCAAGGAAGCCCCATGGAACATACGGAGGCTGGAGAGCACAGCTGAGAAAATGACAGAAAGGCTGGAGCAGTATAGAAGGGCCAGAATCTTTAGACAGGCAAGCAACATCTGGAATCATGTATCTCAATCATGCAGTACTTTTGAAAGAGGGAGTTGGGAAAGAGAGAAGGGGCAGAGAGAGGAGAGAAAGATACAGAAAGCACCATGGTATTCAAATTTTTCATTTCTTTTTCATCTTAAGATTATTCCTAATTTAGAACTCTCTATTCCTGCTATGAATTGGCAAGCATCCTTGAACTTTGAGGGTATTGACTTGGGTGTTTCTAAATTCTTAACTTTTCTTCTCTATGTATACGTGTACTTGGTGTTACAGGTATACATGGCTGACATTTTACTGTAGGTGCTGGGATTTGAACTCAGGTCCTCATGCTTGCACCACAAGCATTCTCCTCCACTGAGCTATTTCCCTAGCCTAGCCTTGCTCAACATCTTAACCATCCATCCCTGCATCCTCATATACCCAGCTGGGGACCCAGACTTTACTTTACAATCATCTATACCACAGCATAAGAATTAACAGTACATTTCTAGCCTTTGCTTTTGAGTCTGGAAGCTATGTACATTCACATATCAATGCTAGCATCTATAATCAGATGACCACACTTTGATAAGTGACTAAGTGTGGGGAACAAACCGTCATGGTGGAGAGTGAAGCCCCTCGTGTCTCACCCACACAGTCTGTCAGGCATGGCTATGTGAAGCCACCAGGACACCACCCGTGGGTAGGGGAGGGATGGCCATTCCCGGGGAACAAGTAGCAGCCTTCTTTGTAGGTTCTCTAGCCCTGGGCACCACAGACATCCGTTGGGTGCCACAGAAGAGCTAGCAGGAGCTCTGCTGGCATCCCGCCGAGTGACCCAGTTGGTGGCTTGGGCACTGGCTAGCTGCTTTGGCTTGGGTGAATGGGTGTGGTCTGGAAGCGCTGAGATGCCCTCGGTGAGAGAGAGATTAGATGTGGCTCCTTAATCGAAGGCTGGATCCCTCGCTTCCCACGGCGGTCAAGATGGATAAAGACAGTCTATAATTCTAAGGCGTTTATTTTCATTGTGTTGAATGGGGTGGATGAAATCATACCCTGGGATCTCAGGGAGGGGGGAGGCAGATATAGTAACCGGGAAGGGGCGTGGCTCAGTCTCTAGGTGTCTCATTAACATGGGGATGGCTTGGGGCTGGGTGGTCACGCCTCTATCTGAGGAGGGGCTTGGGGTGGGTCACGGGTCTTACAACAGGTACTTCCCATTGGCTTGATCTGAAAGTTTAAGGATGCCTTATCTGCATGTGGGAGGGCTTGGTGTGTTGCTTCTATCTGATAGACCTCACATGACAGACCTCACATGACAAACATCTCTACAGGGGGTTCTCGGGGTTGTAGCTACTTGACAGAAGCCAAGGGCCTCCCCGGAGCACTGACAAAATGCTTTCCGGTCCCTTGTAGGGTAAACCCACTGGGTCGCCCGGAATTAAGCCTTTGCTCAACTAAGGGCCAGACTGCCTGTCAGTCTACCGCCCCACAACTGAGCTTCACTTTTTTTGTTAAAATCTTTAAGAACATACCACATTTAACTGAATCGCTCTCTCCATAGGCCAGTAAATACTGTCAACATCATCTTATAGATTACACAAATTTCCTAAGATGGTAGAGCTAGGTAAATGACTGGATGTTGAGTCAAACACTGACTGGTTAAATTTAAATATCTTTCCTTTCTTAGAAAATATGGGCTATATGCTCCATTCATCATTTGCTCAAAAAGTGTTTATGACACATACCACGTGATAGACGCTATTCTAGGAACTAGGGGACAGTGCTGCAGATAAAGACCTAGCAATGCAGGACCTCTACCTTGCATTTTGTGTGATCAAAATTCTGCAGCACAACCACTAGAACCTCTGTGAAGCTGCTGAGTTCAGATCCTACCTTAAATCCATTATTAAGGATCAAAGCCATCTGCAGTTTAAATTCAGTAGCTTTGATTTCCTATCATTCCTTTAGAAGGGGGTAATATTCCCATAGAGACTCAGGATTTCCTGTTTGGACTCCTCCTGCGATTCCTACTTTCAGTTCTGCACTCACAGAAAAGTTATGAATGGTGCTTTTCTCATTCTTTTCGCTACTCCCACTCCCGCCTCCCAACAGGAGCAGCTGTTTTTTATTATGGAACAGTCTGACAAGGTGCTTGTCTGGAGCAGAGTCTCTGGCAGGTAATTTTGATGAGGCCCAGAGGTAAGGGGTGGGTGTCTCTGATGGGTTTCCGGTCCTGTTATCAGCTGAGTCCCATAACCCCAGGCATGGCTGCTGTCTGTTCACCGGGCTGACTTCTGGCGAGGAGCCCACGCCTGCTGAGAACATCAGTCATCCATCAGAGCTAATCCCTTAACATTTTTTTACTTAAGCCAGGACCGTGGACATGAAACAATCACACACATACACACACACACACACACACACACACACACACA